>BMAC01000903.1:229605-313491 GCA_014905375.1 Phtheirospermum japonicum | reverse complement strand
AAAAAAAAAATAAGGTTGCAAAGCGTGAAACAGACACGATGGCTACCTTCGCCATCCCGTTCAACTCAGTCGAGCCGCCACCTGGCTCGCCGGCTCGTCCAGTCGGTCGTCTTTGCTTCCATCATCCTCTGCACCTGCGGAAATTAGTGTTCCCAATGAACAACGCTTCGCAGCAGCAGAGGCTTCTACTATAGATCCGCCGCATCACGCGTGAGCACCAGAAACTTGCGATGAGAGGAGCAGCAAGTCGACCGTTCTAACTCTGATTCCGGCCAAATCTGCTGCGAGTAAACCAGCCTTGTAAGGCTATCCTGTCAACATCGCAGCTACCTCTGCTTTAAACTGTGCTACCAGAATCGAGGATCATCGAAGGAGCAACAACGACACTACACCATCATCGACGGGTAATCGCCTGATCCAACCAAATCGACATCCCACCATAACGTGAACAACCGCGCCAACATCGATAGTTATTTATAAGCCGCACCCTACGCACAGGCACATGGCTGGAATCAGCTCTCAGCGCGTAACAACGGCGACGCCCAAATCGACAGTCCACCGCCTTGGACAATAGCAGATAGCGTCAGCCACCACTTATCCTCTCACCCATCTTGACGGCGTCGAGGTTGTGAAGGTCGGATTATACCAACAATGTACAATTCCAGATTTTAACTAATTAATTCCAAAGTTCCAAGACTCGATTAAAAAAAAACTCAATTGCAATGAAAGCAAACAAATACGAATTTACTTCGATGTGGAAGATTACGATTCCGACAATTCGCTTCTATCATTCACGTCGCCCAATTTCCATCCTTTTACACCCGCTCTGAAATCCTTCATCGATTCGCTTCCGATTAAAACCTTTCCCCCAAATTCGAGTCCGACGAGCAGCTCATAATTGCTCTCAACCCGAACTTACTACTCGTAATCCTGAACCCGCAGCAAAGCCTGCTCGACTCCTTGCTTTCAGCCCTCACAAACCCTCCAACTTCACAAACCATCAACTAAACTCCATCCCTCAACACCACCCACAGCCAGCGCATCCCTAAACCCTAAAATTACAATTATAAAACTCAGAAAAAAAAACAAGAGCACACCTTATTCAAAGTAACAGTGCGGTGCGTGAATCGGGGATACTAGAGTTCGAAACGATTTGTTTTGCACAATCGATGCGGAGAATTTCCGGCGAGGTGAGTCAAAAACAGCGGCAAAACAAAGGCGAGTCCAAAACAAAGCGGCGAAACAAAGGCGAGTAAAAAACCAGCAATGATATACTCCGGCGACACGAGACAAGTCCGGCGAGACAAAGGCGAGTCCAGCGAATTTTTTTTAGAGAGGAACCTAATTTTGTTTTCTGAAGATTCGTGGTTTGTTTTGTTTTCGTCCGTATTCTTTTTTTTTTTTTTGGTTTTATATTAACCCATTTTCATTGGGTCGGATTCGGGTTGTAGTTGGGTCGGAGTCCGTCACACAATAAAAAGACCTGTGTGGCTGCCATATTTGAGTGTTTGCCTTGATATATTTATATTGAATTTTTTGGTGATAAGCAAAAGTGACTACTTATAGTGCAAAAAGTCAAAATTTCCAGTGCAAAAGTTACAATTTTAACTGGAAAAGTTACACATAATGTAATTCGTAAATGTGATAGTCTTTGATAATAATTAAAAAAAGTTACTTAAACTCTTGATTACAATATAATGTATAATGGCATATAGAGTCTAAATGCTAACTTTGTTAATATAATTTGTAAATCGACATTTATTTGCAACAAGTGACAATCTTCAACCAAAAAGTGACATATTTTGGTGTAAATGTGACAATTCTCTCTGCATAAAAAACAAAACTATTAACATTAACATGCAAAACAACAATATCAATAACAATGATTTTCAACTAACAATAACAATGGTATTGCGATAATTTATGAACATATCTCATAAGCTAATAATATTATTATTCAAAACCGCATTTTTACATCAAAAATAATATTTTTTTTTTTACATAAAAAGATCCTTCACTGACTCAGTTCCTCTTCAGCTCAGTGTCCGCGTTTTTTTTCTTTGATCTTCTTCTAAATCATCCTTCGATGATATTTGCAATTTCTTTTTCGCACCCTTCTCCGATTGATCCTTCACCGTCTCAGTTCCTTGATCCTTCACTATTTATTGCAGTTTAGTTTTTGCATGCTTCTCCAGTTGATCCTTCATTGGCTCACGCTCCCTTTTGTTGAAAACAACCTGCTTCTATCCCATCTAATAATAGACTGTAGTTATTCACAAATTCATAACTTAAATAACAACAATATAAACCACAATATTAGTTAACACTGAAATGTCATTCAACATAAAAGAATGGAAATACAATCTAACATCTCTAAAACAAAGAACTTAAAAACAAAACAAAATGATAGTAGCAACAAATTTTCAAAATATAAGACCATAGTCCAAAATTGTGACGACTCACACTCATTAAACTACTGTTCTTTGAAAAATATACGTGAAAGTTAAAAAAAGGTCCATTTGTTATTATTTTTGGGCACATTCTTGCTAAATTGTGCTCACGTATAACTCAAACTTATCACCCAAAGTTTGTTGGCCATAGTAAACACAACGTGTACTTCGTCTTCTCCATCATATCCATCTTATCAAGATTTCTTAACCCTTGATATTGCTAATCCCATGCATTTAAAGGCATAATCTCATGAAGAATAAAATAACATTTTGCAACACTCCCAAAACAAAATTGGTTTGGTGCACATGATAACTCTCTATTCAGTTATGAACCAACACAATAAATCATTAAAAATACACAATTAACTCGAACGACAAACATGACATCACAAATATATGGAATTGTACTTCTCATAAAGCAACAAAGGGTCAAAGTGAAAATACAAATATATTGTAAGAAATGTAAGACTAAGAGACATTTTTATAAAGGAAAGTGTTAGTTTTAATAGAGAAAGTGACAGTTTGAAAGAGAAAATGCCACATTACGAATTCAATATATAAAATCAAACAGAATAAGGAGAAAAAATGCCAATTTATTACAATTTAAAGAGATATTTTGCAATTTTACTATTCTTGATTAACAAAACTTCCTACATTTATTTATAATAATCAACACTTTTACCAAACTCCTCGTCACCCATAATCTGCTATCTTCTACCGTCACCACTCGTCGGGGATCCGATGAGACCCGCCCAGACATAGGCGCACTCGTTGCCAGCTGGTGCAAAAGGCGATCACCGGAGATCGCAGCTATTGACATGGAATTGTAGTTAACAGGTTCATCAACAAAACAACACCATAAAATCAGGGTAAATAAAATTAAATATGGAGATTAAGATTACTCGAAACATGAATTAGGGAAAATAAAATTACAAATTAGAAAAGTAAGTACCTCTACCATCGGCGGCGGCAAATCGGTGAAGAAAGCCTCAATTGCACTGATATATTGAAAAAAATTGGGATCATGGTGATGACAGAAAGCACGGTGTTAATTGGCGGCGGAGTGGGTGACAGAGGCGGAGGCGCGGTGGTAAATTGGCGGAGGTGGCGCAATGAAGGTGGCGTAGGGGGCCTCTGCTGAGATGAGGTGAGGTTGGGGACAGGAGAGAGGGCGAGCATGAAGAATGGAGTAAGTAATGTTCCATTTTTTTCTTTCCCTTTTATATTGTCCAATTTTACTAGGATGAGTACGGTTTCGAATTGAATTTGGGTTCCACCATATGAAAAGAGATTCGTGTGGTGGTCACTTTTAAATTTTTCCCTTATAAATTATTATTATTGTTATTATTAGAATGTGTCATGAGTTTGCTGCACACCTTTGAATCTTTAATCTATTATATTTCCAAAATTAACTATTATTTTCATACGGGACTAACTATATTTGTTGTTTCACGAATCACCAATGAAAATTGTTTGAAATTAGTCTATGATAACGAAAATTCTATAACATAAGGAGCAAATATAGTGCACAATGAATATTTCATAATATGCAATATCTTATGCATTGCTTTAAACTGGGTATAAGTTGTATGGTTTAAGAATAGATGCATAGATTTTTCTTTCTATTCGGTTAATAGTTTTGTCATTTTGTTATGTGGATAGCACCGTATCCATATAATCAAGATTTACATCAATATACATATTTAATATTAAGTAATTTTAATATTTAAGTTTTCGATGAATTCTCATACTCACGCTCACATTTTTTTCTAAAACGGGTTTAAATTCATAAAGAGGTTCAGTAGATTTGGGCCTTAGATTTGAACCACAAGGTACAAACTCAAAAAGCCCATTCCATAATACAATATTACCATAAAGAGGTTCAGTTGACTTGGGCCTTAGATTTGAACCACAAGGTACAAACTCAAAAAACCCATTCCATAATACAAGTAATATTGGGGAAATTTGATAACTATCTTGTTTATACATAAAACTTCTATTTAATTAATAAATATCTGTTTATAATAAGAAATTTAATATTGGGGAAATTTGATAACTATCTTGTTTATACAAAAAACTTCTATTTAATTAATAAATATTTGTTTATAATAAGAAATTTCCATTATATGATTTTCAGTTGAGTAAATGCCCTTTATTTATCAAGTTTTTGTCCGTGACCACGTCGATCAAATAAAAATTACATAGAGAAATTATAGCAAATAAAGTTTAGAATAATCATAGAATATTGTAGTGATAAATATTTTAATGGATGTGTATGAATCACTGGATCAGATAAATACGAGCAAATAAAACTTCGAATATTCGTTGAATATTGTAGTACAGATATTTTACAGTAAGAATTGTATCGATAAATATGAGCAAATAAAATTTACAAAATTTACCATATTCATAGAATATTCATAATCAATATAATCTATGACTTTATTCGGTAAAGATGAAAGTAATGTACCAATTTATTAGTCATTATACGTGAACTTGGGTGTACAGATGCACCCACTAATTTAATTTATCATCACATAATTGACATATATAATTGATACATATTATCACAAATAATTAAAATTCTAAAATGGAAAATTAAACCTCAAAATTGAATATTAAACTCTAAATAGAAAATAGAAAATCTAAAAATGGATAACTAAACCCTAAAATTTAAAACTACACTCTAAAATTAAAATATAAATTATAAACTCTAAGTTTTTGTCAAATATCATCACGTATAACTGTTATATATCATCACTTATAACTGATTGCTAATAATTTTTTACAGGGTGCATGTCGGAAGGCGCACCCAGGTACATGTAATAAATTACCCCAATTTATGAATCGGAAAAATACTATAATTCCAAAAAAAAAAAAAAAATTATCGCATATGCCATTATTTTTTTCCACCGATTGAATGATGCCACCTGTAAAGAAATACATTTACTTATACGGTTAAGTTCTGATTTGATTATGTATGGCTCACGTCACAATCAAAATAAGTTAACTAAGACTATACTGAAGACTAAATATTAGTATATTTAAAAAACACACGTACAAGAAAAATATCTAAATATAAAATGTAAAAAGAAAATAACACATCATAATTTTCCATACAATTTTTGGCAAATTATTAGATGGACTCAAGTGCACCTTACAAGGTGTACCCTGTTCCCCATATAAAATCAGTTTTCAGAATCTTCACTCGCCCCTCTTTCAATCTCTCACGCGCTTCAAACCCTTCTCTCCTCATATCCATTGTCTCCCTCTCTCTCTCCTCACATGGGCTCTCTCCCCCGGCGGCCAAAATTTCCGGCGATTCCCAGCAGATTTAACAGCAACGCATTTAACAGCAACGACGATCTCCATCGAATTTAACATCAAATAATTGTGAGTTTTTCTTCAATTTTCATCGAAGAAACAATCGTTGCTCCACCACCAATAAACAAATCCTTTAGTTCCGATGGACTTGGATATGGTAGATGCTCCAATAGACGTGAATCGATTCGAGGGTAAATTATTTTGGAAGTTGATTTATTTTTGTATTTTATTAGGTTTACGCTATTTTCTTTCTGCAGTTCTTCCGATTTGTGTCTCTCAAGGAAATATTCCAGTTTCTGATGCGAGTTCGAACATTCATGAAAATAGTTCGATTACAGGTTTATGGTTTCTCCTTTTACTATTCATGAATTGTATATGTGATGATATGTGAGTCTGTATGTAATGATATGTGTATCTAGATGTGATAATATGTGAAAATCTATATGTGATGATATACGAGGAATAATATGTGATGATTTTTCAAAGCAATATATGATGATATGTGAAAGCAGAATGGGATGACATATATTGTTAGATGTGATGATCTGCGAAATCTGTATGTGACGATATACGAGTAATACTATGCGATGATATGTGAAAGCAATATATGATGATATGTTAAAGCAAAATTTGATGATATGTGTAGTTAGATGTGATGATATGCGGAAGTAATATATAATGATATGTGGCAGTAGACTGTGGTTTAAATGTTATGATGTGTGACATTTGTATGTGATGATATGTGGCAGTAATATATGATGATATGTGGCAGTAATATATGATGATATGTCTCAGTAATATGTGATGATATGTGGTAGTAACATGTGATTAATATTTTGCATGATTTTTTTTCCTTTTTGGTTTGTTTTATTTTTTATTTATGTAGTGAATTCTATTTTTGGTGATAGTCAGTCACTTGAGAGAGCAATGTCAAATGATAACTGAAAGATACTTAGGGTTTTCCGATTTTGGCTTTGTGTTGATGATATGTAGCAGTAATATGTGATGATATGTGGCAGTAAAGTGTGATTTCCTATTTTTTCAGAATGGTTACAAATTATGGATGCCAAGATAATTCTTGGTTTCTAAAGATTTATGATTTAAGAGAAAGATTGTTGAGTCACAAACTAAAAAGGTCGTAGAAATTCTACAGGTATTGTTTTATAATTTATATATTGTTTTTTGTAATGTCATTATTTTTTTCACTCTGTACTATTTTTTTCAGGACGGTATTTCTACATTTGCCGGAGATGGTTATGTTGTGGATCCGAGTGTCGATCCAACTTCGAGTTTGAATTTCACAGTTTTTAGTCCAAATACGAGTTCACAACTTCCACCATTATCGTATTTTTTAAGTTGTAGTTTTTTTAGTTCAAAGTAAGTTGATAGTTAAGGTTTTTTCATATATGACATAATAGAGAGATGGCTAAATTTTATTGTCCAATTGTATTTTTTTAATTATTTTTYGACTGATATTTTTTATCCGATCTTTTTTTATTGTAATCGTAATGACTGTTTTTCATGAAAAGGTTATATGTTTGTTCGTGAGTTTTGGTTAATTTTACCCCGTCTTCATTTTATTGTGAAAACAAACTATAAGATTTGTTTCTTACTCTCAGAGATTCTTGAATCTGTTGATGTGTTGGTTTTGCTTTGATGATATTTTTAAAAGTTATATGCGATGATATGCAACTGTTTTATGTGATGATAAGTGGATGGTGTATATGATGATATGTGGTCGGTGTATGTGACGATATGCGGATGATGTATGTGATAATATATGGCTGGTTATAAGGTGATATGTGGCTGGTGTATAGGATGATGATATGTGGATGGTATATGTGATGATATGTTGCTCATATATGTGATGATATGTATCTGAATATATGTCTGAAATATGTGATGATATGTAAAATAAATGAAAATTATGAATATGAGTAGACTACATGACATGACTTATGGTGAACACCTTTCACTCTATTCATAATGTTTAATCACTAAACTTAAAGATACAACAACATTATATACAAACGTTATTCATAAACAAGATTATTCGACTTTTTTGAAGAAAGAAGCTCGATCTTTGCTCATATTTTTTTCAGATGTCTCTATATATTGTGACAAAATTTTTTTAGCCTTGAAGGATATTTAAGAAGTTGAAATGAGATTCGATTTTGCCATTTTATTTACTTTGATGTGATTTCTTTCCCCTTCCCTTTATCATATTCATTCATTAACTCAAATGTATTAGTGAAAAACACAAATAAACTATATTCAAACTAAACTTCAACAACAATAAAATATTCCTTGCCACCTCTACCATGAAATAAATACCCATAGGAATTGAACAATTTGGAGTCAAAATCGAGTCAATACAAATAACACAAATAATAAATAATTTAAATTAGGGTAATTAAGTCCTAAGATAACATGATGCACACATATATATTCATCTGTAATTCTCCCCCACCACCTCAAAAAAAAAAAAAGATATCCATATATCATCACACATAACATAAAAATACATCTTTCCTATGAAATAAGAATAAGATATCATATACCATCACACAAATCATGCATATATCATCACATACAACACATACATATCATCACAAACTACATATATATTCATCATCAGTCCCAGGGAAAATGAATAAGATATTCACATATCATCACACAGATCATGCACATATCATCACACAGAACATGCACATATCATCACAAATTACATATATATATTCATCACCAGTCCCAGGGAAAATGAATAAGATATTCATATATCATCACACAGATATTCACATATCATCACACAGAATATGAACATATCATCACAAACTACACATATATTCACTAGCATCCAAAAACAAGTAAGTAAAGAAAAGTATATTCATATCATCACACATATCATGCATATATCATCATACGAAACACGCACAAATCACAGATTATACATATATAGTCTTCATCAGTACTAGGAAAAAAGAATAAGATATTCACATATCATCACATAAATAATGTACATATCATCACACATAACATGGACATATCATCACAAAACTACATATTCATGATTTTAAGATATTAAGATCATAACTAATGTAAAATTTTTATTGAGGCATTTTTACAAACAGTTGATATGCAATAATGTAATTTTGTAGGCCAAAATATATTAAAACTCCATGAAGCGAGAATTTCAGTGACAACAACAATTCAAATCACTCCAAATGCGAAGAATGTTAACAAATCCAGAAAAATGCATAAAAAATAAAATTAAAACTAATCGACATTTAGCTCAAGATTTGGAAACGTCGATTCGACGGTGAAGTGGTGTTTTTTTATGGATTTCGTCATTGGCAGAGTTCGCGAGGCCGAGGTGCTGAGTTGCGGTGGCGCCTTCAATTTCGACGGCGGGGACGACGATGAAGGATATGCCGTGGCCGACGAGACAAGACTTTTGTGGAGGCATGATTAAGAATATGAACGAAGTTTGAGAAGGGGAATATGAGATTGAAAATTGCTGGAGAAAATTGTTGGAGAAAATCGCCGGAGACGAGAAATTGGAGAAGAACCTGAAGATCTGGAGAACTCTGAGCATTTTTTTTTCTTTTATGATACACTGTGGGGACAGCCACACACTGCGCGTGGAATTTAAGTAAGGGTTTCCAAAAATCTGCACACATGGTAATTTTTTGAGACCGGGTGCATCCTATAAGGTGCACCTGGGTCCATGGTATACCATCTCATTATTTTTCAATGTTCTTTATTTGAGATATCTTCTTGGTCTTCTGGACTAATTTCTTTCGAAAAACTAGAGCAGTCCGTAGGGCCGAAGTAGAAAATCAGGCTGGTATTTTGTCGGGTTGTCTATGGCCCAGTTAGTTCTATTTGTCGAGGATTCCATTCTTGGGAATAATTCCTTATTTTCCTTTTTTAGGTGTTTGCCTTTCTTGAGCTCAAAATAAAATAGGGAACTATATTTAGGACTTTATTTTCTTTTATTGTTTCCTAGATTGTGTTTAGGACTTTATTTAGTTTCATAGTTTATGTTTAGGACTCTTGTCTATTTAAGACAAGACAAGGACACAAGCGAAGATCATCTCTCTTATACACGAGTTATCCCTACGAAAAGAAAAAGAGAGACGCAAGAAACAAAGCAGCAGGCGACGCACGACAAGAAAGAACACCAGCAAGATAGCTACTTGGAGCCACTGTACGAGATAAAGAAGTTCTTCAAATTTGCGTAACCAACGGAGAAGATCTTTTCATCCAGGTGACAAGTATTTAGTATCATGTGTTTGATACTTGAATTATCATATATTACTTCTTATCTTTTTGTATTGATCGTGAACAAAGAAAGTAATATAGTTTTCGGGTTTGTACACCCAAGTTCACAAGTACTTTTACTTGTGAGCTGAATTTAAATTGTTGTGTTCTTGAGTTTAAATTTCTGCTGCATATATTTAGTTAAACTCTGGTTAATGTTGGTTTCAGTGTTGGTTAACATTGAAAACAATATCATATACTGATACTTATTTTCAAAACCATAGCCCTTCAAATTCTACAATTGGCATCTAGAGCGGGTTACTTAACCTTTAAGTACTATCCTTATTTGTTTAGGTACTATGGATGCAGAGGATGATGAATCTCTTGACGAGTACGAGAAGCTGAGCATTAAGCATAAATAATTATTTGTAAGTTGGGCAAAACAAGTGCTCAAAGTCAAGGATCTTAAGATCGAGGTAGACAAACTGACTCAGGAAAAAGATGACCAACTAAATATAATTGTCCGATTGGAGTCATCCCTCACCAAAAAGGATGATGAGCTAGAACGAGTAAATACCGAGTTGAAGAAGGTCCAAGAAACCCTCACAAACCTCAACAAGAGTAAGGCCAAGGTGGATGAGATTCTGGAATCGAGTATCCCGGATTGTTCAAAACACGGGATTAGATACAAGCATGTTCAAAAGCCATATTCAAGTCAAAAGGTGAAATCGACCAAACGCTGCAAAAGGAGAAGAAGACAATACGTGTGCCATCACTGTGGTGAACCAGGTCACATACGACCATACTGCTGGAAGCTTGTCGGCAAGCAAAATCATTTTAAAAGATCGAAGCTGACTGCTGAGTTCCGTGTTGGTTTCCGTGACCATTTTTGTGTTCCGAATACCAAAACCAACACTAGAATCAAGCAGTTCTGGGTCAAAAAGAACGAGATCAAATGCAACATGATCGAAAAGTCTTCTCTAATAAATAGATAGACCTGGGAACCTTTTCTTCGCGGGGCGGGACTTTAAAATAGCATGTGAGGACTGAATCGTGCTTTATCTTTCCTCGCATCGGAGGAATATGGAACTAGGAATCCAAGAGTCTCAGTGGTTCTCCTTGGGCTTTGAGGCGGTTTAATAGAAAGCAGACATTTCTTTATCTATCGGAACATACAAATACCAGACTCCGGCAGAATGGGCAAGCTCGGGAAGGACATCTATTTAAAATAAGAAAGTAATTCGTGGACTGATTATTGGACAGAAATCCTTTCTTTTTTTTACATTTACAAAGGGATTCAGACAAGGAAGGCTGTTAAGCATGCAGACTGATTCTCTTTTCTTACGTGAATTAGATACTACTGAAATGCAGTTTCACTCCTAATAAGGAGGGACTATAGGCAAGAAAGAATTGAACTAAACTAAGGCTTGCCCCCGAAACATTTGGAAGAAATGCTGCTTTAGATCCCGCCCAGATCAGATCAAAGGCGGTCTATTTTTCTTCTTGATAAAAGAGCGAAAGTTGGAGGGTTTTTGGGTGCTCTTTAGACTAGCCAAGCAGACAAACGACCCTGCATCTTTTTTATCTCCCACATTTTTATTTAGAATATTTTACATTCTCGATCAAATTGATGAAGGAGATAGAAAGAGCTTTGATCTCTGGTCTCCCCGTAGACGCTGTCCAACTACAGGAGCTTTGCCCGACAGTCCTACYCGGTTGCTTTCCCTCTGACCCACGTACTCTATTCCTCTCTGAAGTCTCACATCCCTGGAGCCTGGTATTTTGATAGTTGATGCTCTAAGAACATGACCGACTCGAAGATCTCCTCTCAAATATTGTCAAATTTCATGGAGGAAAGGTGAAGTATGGTGGAGGTGCAAATGGCCAAATCATTGGCCAAGGAACTCTTCATGTCCCTGGTATTGCGAAGCTCGAGAACGTGTTACTTGTTTAAGGCCTAAATGTGAACTTGATAAGCATTAGCCAACTGTGCGATGGTGGTTTCAGTGTTAGTTTCACTCATGAAAAATGTGAAGTTTATGACGAGAGCAAAACTTACATCCTTACTTGTCACAGGACCTCCGACAACCGCTACCAAGTTTATGGCGACATGTTCTGCAAGCTGTCCCAACTGAGTGATGCCGAGGTGTGGCATCAAAAGCTCGGATACATTAATTACAAGATGTTGGAAAGATTGGTAAAAAAGGATTTGTTGATCGGACTACCTAAGCTCAACACTAGAACTGTTCCTATTTGCGAGGCATGCCAGAAATGGAAGCAAGTCAGGGCGCCACATCCAACTGTACAGAGTCTCACTACCTCATATTGTTTCGAACTCCTTCATATGGACCTTTTGGGACCACTTGAAGTTGAGAGCCTTGATGGTAAAAGGTATGTTCTTGTGATTGTAGATGATTTTCTTGCTTTACTTGGGTTTTAAAAGAAAAATCTGAGACTTTCGAAGCATTTAAAAAACTTGCAAAAAGGTTGTGTGAAAGTTTTGATGTGAGTATAGGTAGAATAAGGTCTGATCATGGGAATAAATTTGGGAATGCATCCTTTTCAAAATATTGTTCTAAAGTTGGTATAACTCATGAGTTTTCTTCACCCATCACCCCCCAACAAAATAGGATAGTCGAACACAAAAATAGATCTCTCATAGAAATAACTAGGACTATACTTATTTCAAATGGGGTTGCTAAACGTTTTTGGGCAGAAGCAATGAACATTGCATGCCATATAATTAATATGGTGTATTTTTAGACCAGGGTCTTGTATTACTTCCTATGAATTATTGATGGGCAAAAAGCCAAATTTCAGTTATTTTCATATTTTTGGGTGCATTTGTTATATGCTAAATAGAAGAAATCATCTTGCAAAACTTGACTCAAAGAGTGATAAATGTGTTTTAATAGGATACTCTCGAAATAGTCATGCATATAGATTGTTTAATCTTAGAACGCGTTGCATGATTGAGTCAGTTAACGTTAAATTTGATGATTTGATGAGTGGTTTTAAACCTACTGAGGATGATGATCTGGTTTATGATCAAAATCCACAGAATAATGTCACGGTTGGTGTAAATGAAAGTGCAAGTGTTGAAACTGGAGAAACGAGTGATGTTGGTATCGGTGATGGTTTCGGGTACACAACATCAAACCCAACATCTACTCAAGTTGCTCCAGAATCAGATTCTGATCCACATATGGAAGATCCATCTGAACCCATTGACTTACATCAGAGAAATATTCCCTCAAGAATTCAGAAGAATCATCCTATGAGCCAAATCATTGAAGATCTCGATGAAAGAACTACAAGAAAGCGACAAATAAATCTCAAAGTGATGGTAAGGTTTGTTTGCTTGTCTACTAACTATTCTCAAATTCGAGAATCTTTGTTTCTTGCCAAAATAGAGCCCAAGCGTGTAGAGGATGCTCTTAAAGCCGAGTATATTGCAGCTGGAAGTGCTTGTACACAGTTATTGTGGATGAACCAAATGACAGAGGACTACGGTCTACATAGAAGAATATTGACTGTGCTCTGTGATACTTCCAGTGCCATTGATATCTCGAAAAATTCGGTCCAACACTCACGAATCAAACACATTGACATAAGGTACCACTTTATTCATGACTTGGTTAAGAGGAAGATAGTTAGCCTTGAGCATATATGAATAGACAATCAGCTTGCTGACATCTTCACAAAGGCATTAGATTTATAGACCTTCTCTCGTTTGAGAAGAGATCTCGGTATGTACATTGTCTAAACCAATGTTGGTTTTGAAGTTGTGACACCCTAAACTAACATCTGTATAATCTTGCATGCATTTTTATATTCTTATCATACATAAACTAAATGCATTGAGTCTGGTTGAAAGTGAAATAAGGTCATGTGTTGTAATAAACGTGATGACAAAAAACTAACCTCTTCAATTAGTTGTGGAACTTTCCCGCAGAAACTGGTTTTCTCCCAGGTCCAAAAAACAAGAGGTGTTAACAGCAATTCCTGAAGATAAGCTATTACTCTTCAAATCTCTAAAAGGATGAAGAAAATCTGGATTAAAAAAGATCAAATCTTTAAATTTCACCTCATTGAGTGATTTTGACGTAAGTCATTAACTTGGGTTAAGGGGCCTGTTTTCATTGACTTCACCAAAAACAATGTTGGTTATAATGTCATCAGTCATGAAAAGCAACACTGATCAAGTTACTTAAACCATAAAGTGAATGTTATTAACATTTTTAGGTCATGTTTTTTAGGCATCAACTAGGACATTCATACTTTGAGAAGATGATTTTTTTCTTTGCGTTCTGTTGCTTGTTCTTGTGTCTTTCTTGAATTCTCATAATTCTTGTTTTGAATCTTGCTAACCAAGTGTTTCAGTGGTGTTAAAATCGGAGGATTGGACAGGTAATAAGGGGTTGATTTGGTGAGTGAAAAATTACTTTGCAAAGGCTTTGTTCAACTATGGTGATGGTTTATAAAAATCTAGCTCTATCTCGGTTTTAATTTGTAGTTGAGATTTGTGATTTTTTTTCTCCAAATAAGAGATAGTGGGTTATTTAAGCATAGAGATCGTGTGTCTTATTTTGAGAAAGATTAAGCTTTTTTTAAGGAAAGAATAATCTTGTGGCTAAAAAGAAGTAGTAGAAATAGTATGGGGGTTATTTATTCACTTTACCTTTTTCATCCCCTTCTTTTATCTATTGCGTACGATTTCTCCATATTGACAAAGTTAAGGTTTTTACTTTTTCTTTCTCCAAATTTTACTGCCTACGACACTCGATTTTTTGTTTGTAGTTATTTTTAATATCTTGCAGAATATCGAATTCGCCATCACCAGCAAAGCTCCGGTAACAGACTGTGCGTCTAGATAATAAGAAGATTCCACCCAAAGAGAGAATCCTTGGTGATGTGTCACCGAAACCAAAATCCCTTGCAGACAATCCTGCCTCTTCTCCAAGCTTCGATTCTGACAATGTTCCATCTTCCAGTGCACTGATGTCAACAACTGCCTCCGACCACTTTGCTAGCTCTGATGAGGCTCCATCTCAAGCCGTCGAGATTGAAGACATGGAACCAATCTCCACGAGGTTCTTGACAAGTGAAGCTTAAGATCTGTTCTTGGGATTTCAAAATTGAGGCATGATTGCTCAGCGCCAAATCCCCGTTGATGTTTTCGTGAAGCAGAATCTGGTTAACTTCTTTAGGCGCTGTGGCGCCTCTTCGAGTTGGTGTCATGTCTGGTGATGGTTCTGGTGGTGTTCCCAACATCAGTACCAACATGGTCCATTATCCTGTTGCGATTATTCGGGCCCTGATTACTTTGCTTGATAACCAGGTGAACCAGTTGCAGGAGCTTTAGGACTCGTTTGTTGAGGTCCTTTTGCTTTCAGAACAAAAAGAGGGAGAAGAATGTAGAAGACGCTGCTGTGAATGTGGTTCATTTTTGTTTTAAACAATGGTTACTTCATTTAGGGGGAGTTTCTAATATATGGAGAGTTTCTAATTCAGTGGGAGTTATCAGTCTTTTGATCATTTTCATGCGTCTTGGGTATTTTGTCTAGAAAGGCAAAAGGGGGAGATTGTTGAGGATTTTATTCTTGGGAATAATTCATTATTTTCCATTTTTAGTTGTTTGCCTTTCTTGGGCTCAAAATAAATTAGGGAACTAGATTTAGGACTTTATTTCCTTTTATTTGTTTCCTAGATTGTGTTTAGGACTTTATCTAGTTTCCTAGTTTATGTTTAGGACTTATTTTACTTGTTTACCAAGTTTAGGACTCTAGGACTCTTGTCTATTTAAGAGAAGACAAGGACACAAGAGAAGATCATCTCTCTTATACACGACTTATCCCTACGAAAAGAAAAAGAAAGACGCAAGGTTTTTGAGATGCAAGAAACAAAGCAGCAGGTGATGCACGACAAGGAAGAACACCGGCAAGATAGCTACTTAGAGCCACTGTCCGAGATCAAGAAGTTTTTCGAAATTGCGTAACCAACGGAGAAGATCTTTTCATCCAGGTGACAAGTATTTAGTATCATGTGTTTGATACTTTAGTTTTCATATATTACTTCTTATCTTTCTGTATTGATCGTGAACAAAGAAAGTAATATAGTTTTCGGGTTTGTACACCCAAGTTCACAAGTACTTTTACTTGTGAGCTGAATTTAAATTGCTGTGTTCTTGAGTTTAAATTTCCGCTGCATATTTTTAGTTAAACTCTGCTTGATGTTGGTTTTAGTGTTGGTTAACATTGAAAACAATATCATACACTGATACTTATTTTCAAAACCATAGACCTTAAAATTTACACTATTTATACCGTCCTGTCTTTTCAGAAGCTCTAGTTGTAATTTTGTTGTGATATAATATTATTATTAGTAATATATAGGGTTGGTAAATATTGCGGAATGAGAAAAAAATATGAGAATGATAAAACTGAGTAATGTGTTTCGTACCTCAATTTATAAACATATGACTCAATGTCTACAAATGAGTGGTCAAACTCATATTATTATAGTTATTAACCATCATTTTGATTATCATCTAATTCATCTATCCCATTCTAAACACCTTAATCATGATATTTGTTATAAATCAAGGCATTTTATCGAGAAACTTCTAGAACATAAACATATGTTCTAAGTTATCGAATGCAAATTATATCTCATAAGATTTGATATTATTGATGGTCGACCTGATCTGGGAGTCTATGTAAGGATACGAAGACCATATGATAGATGTGGGGTCCTCGACATGACCAAGCTGATACCTTAAATACGAGTTCTCAAGCAAATATAACCCGACCCAAGAACCAAACTTTGACTAACCACTTTGAGCCAAGCAAAACAGGTGTTGGCATAAACCTACATCGACTGACGCGCCGATAGCATCGATTGACATGCCGCTGAGACCTCAACTACCACACGATGACACCTCGACTGCCACCTTTGCGCATAAATTGTCAGGCTGTTGACTGGCTGAACAGAATCATCACAACAAAGCTGACATGAATGTGTATCACCGCCACGCGCCGTGCTCCCAGGAGGGACACTAACGAACACTCGTCTCTCTGACCAGGGTGGAATTACCGACTGGACTCGCCACCGACACGCTCTAGACACATACGAGGAAAATTCATCTAGGTTCAGCCGACTAGATATGTCCGGTCAGGTCCACTCCTACCGAGTTAATTTTATCTACCAACTTGTATGCGCCACCGTTACGCGCCAGACATGCAGGCAACAATGCTGAGTTGTTCGGCCGATCAGGATGTTGTCTATTATAAGTTCTTTTATCGATGATTGGTGGTACAATGCATGCACAAAATGTCATAGAAAGCTTGAGGAGGATTAGAATCAATTCAAGTGCGAGGATTGCATGAGAAATTATTCTTCGGGCGTGTTTAAGTAATAAATAAATTTGATAAAATAAAATATTTTACATTGTATTGAATCTATTGGACAATTGTATAAGATCATATTTTTTTAATATGAAGGTAAAAGGTAAGGATTGAGGTTTTGGACTCTACG
This sequence comes from Phtheirospermum japonicum, assembly GCA_014905375.1. NCBI lineage: Eukaryota > Viridiplantae > Streptophyta > Magnoliopsida > Lamiales > Orobanchaceae > Phtheirospermum > Phtheirospermum japonicum. Next base: position 295,918 of record BMAC01000903.1, on the reverse strand, counting down.
ACTAATGCATCTCTACTATGCTGGGATTGGGAGGCCCATAAATTAATTGGAAGGTCATGCCACGACCTTCGAGTCAAATTTCTGGAGGTGAATTTTGGAGTAGCTTTTTAAATTAAGCTATTTATTAAAAAAAAAATATAAGCAGTAATATGCATGTCATCCAAAAACCATTAAAACTTCAGATCTGGCATAGATCTGGTCTAATTCAAGTGATTCTTTAGAATTAAATAGGGAATTTATGGTTTTTGTTTGGTATGTGTGAACGATGATTGATTTTGAGGGAGATGGCGGGTGTAACCTGATTTGTACTTTTTTGTACGCATTTTTGTTACCTTTTTGTGTTGTGTTTGCATGTGTTTTGCTTGCATTTATGAGTATTAAGAGTCGTTTTGGCCTATTTTGTTAGTTTTAGGTTTTGTAGTGTTTTCTTTGTTTTTAGTAGTTTTTCTAATATTTTCTTAGTTTTTTTAATTAGTTTTTGTTTTGAAGGTCAACTTTGGTCAAAGTGGGCCCACAACGAGGTTGGAAGATGATTCAAGCCCGAGACACTCATTTCCAATCCACGACATATCTTTGGTGCATGGATCGATCAGAAATGACGAGAAATGTGGCCATATTCATTGTCACCTCATGCATTCACTCGGTGGATATACCAGTTGTGTTAATACAAGCATAATTCTAAATCCACTAGTGCCATTTGACTCTACTTATATCATTGGAAAGGTGAGAGAAATATCTAAAACTCTTGTGTTTACAACAATCCCAAATTCTAAATAAAAGAATGGTAAAAACCAGCTTTAAGTGGAGACAGTGCGTCATGGCCTCGCTTGTGGTAGGTTTTTGGGCGGAGCCAATAACTCTCAGGATAAAATCCCAATCGACACAAGTCAAACTCCAAATGAAATCCAAGATGAAGGGCTAAATTTCATATGAAGACATCGATGGCTGATTCCATGTATTCTTCTGCCTATCGACCACGGAAATCGATCGACTAACCGACTCAGGTTCCGAAATGCTGCTGCCAAGCAGTCGATCGACTGCTCTGCTGAGGTTGTGTGATTTTGGCGAATAAAAGGACCATTTTGCCCCTTATTGACCTATAGATGCTTCTCACCCATTATCCACAAGAAATATCCTCATTTTGGCTAGTTGGGGACCTTGACAAAGTCCCCATCTCTTCAAAACCCACTTTTCATTTTCTTAGGTTTAGATTTTTATTTTAGTTTCAATCATCAATGAAATTGTAGTGTAATTTGGTGTGGATATTCTTCAATATTTGACAACTCTTGGAGACTTGGTTCTTGCATCCTTTGGTTTGGTAATGATAATTCATTCCTCTTGATTTCTTGCTTTGTAGTTGTTAATTGTTGTTTTTTTTTAAATTATTGTTGTAGATTAATGATTTCTAAAATCTAAAGCTTTTCTTATGTTGTTGAGTTTGTTCTTCATTTCATGTTCTTCATGTTCATCATTTACTATTTTTGGCAAAACCCCATTGAAGCTCTTATGGGTTCTTCAAGCTTTTTGCCAATTTAGGAAATTTCTTAATTTTTATTAGAAATCATGTCTAACTTCTTAGTTTGTTGTTGTGTTATGCTTGTAGCTTTCAAAGCACTTTTCCCTCCTTAGTTCATTTCAAATTTCAAAAATGATGTTCTTGTGTTCAAGCTTCACAAATCTTCAAGTTTTAATTATTTTAATTTTCAATTGATGCAATTAGTTTAGAAATTATGGGTTTTGGGTTTAGGTTCATTTAGAACCATTAATCGGAGCTTGTCGAGAATTGGGATTGACGACCTCGAATCGTGGATTAAGTGCTCGGCAAAAAACCGATTGATTGTGGAGACGAACCGAACACCGTAAACCCTCATTTTCATTATTTTCATTAAAGTCTTCTTTTAAATTCAAAACTCAAATAAAACCAATGACTTAATGCTTTCTTAGTTTAGATTAGTGTAATTTATCTTAACAAGAGAGTAAGTAAAAAACAACGATCGCCGATAATATCTATCCTCGAGAAACACGACTCGGGAAAACTTACCGCTCTACAATCGACTTCGTACTATTGCGGAGAAAATTTCTTAGAGTGCTAAGAATTCTTCGATCATAACCATAGGTAGGGTTTGGAAACTCATGGCGTTTCCGAGTTGAGTATGGACGGTGAAATTTAGTCAAACGGAGATGGCGAAGGAGCGGCGGAGCTAGACTACAGACTGGGGAGATGGTGTTCGTGTTGTGTGTGAGCGGTGAAGCTTAATGGTGGTTGTGGTTGGGTTTGGAGCAGTGGGTTTGGTTGCCAGTTTCGATTGTCTAAAGGATGGTAAGGTTTGTGGGGGACGGAGACAACTAGGGTTTAGGGGATGGCGAATAAGGTGAAAATGTAGGGTTAAGGATTTATATTAGGGTTAGTTTGGTGAGGGTAGATTAGGACCGTTGGATGTGGTGTGGGATGTATGGAACGTCCGATTTCGGATGGGTTTAAATGTGTAGAATTTTGAAATGGGTTAGGGCTTTTTCTTGGGCTTTAACAATTGGGCCAAATTAACTGCAATTTTCTTTATCAATTGGGATCTTAAAATTTATTTTATTTGTATTTCTTATTTAAAATATATAAATTTAAACTATTATCTATAGAAAATAAATTTATATATAGTATAATATTTGATTAATATGTCTATATATATTTTTATTTGTTTTGCTTCTTCAAATTAGTTATTTATTTTAATTATTAATCCAATAAAATTATATTATTTTTTCTTACATTAAATTATAAGTATTTATTTTTTTTAAAAAAAATCAATACAAATTTTTGTGTGTGTATGTGTATGTATATATATAATTTATTAATTTTGAATTGAAATAATATATTAGAATAATAATTTTGGATATTTCTTATGATTTCTTATATCATTTAGAATTAAAATAAGAAATTAGAATAATAATTTTATTCATTTTTTTATGTATATATATAGAGAGCATGTATGTATGTATATATTTTTATTAATTTTAAATTAAAATAAGATATTAGAATAATATCTTATTATAATGTTATGTTAATTTAAATGCATTATCCGGTAATGGTATTATATCTATTTTGTTTAATTAAAAGTATATATATGGTAATGTATTTATCTGAATTAAAAAAAAAACTTCAAATTCTTTAGCCAAGAATTGGCTTTTATACCTAGTTTATATTATGGTTTGGCTTGGATATAATTTCAGTTAAATGGATTTTAAATATTTTTAATTTGATTAATTCTATTATCAAATATTTCTAAATTATTTTTATTTATTTTAAATATATGGAAATTATAAAATTGGTTTATGATGATCTCAATACTTTATCAACTGTGTTTAAATTAAATCAATTATTTGTTAATGTACATATTTTAATTCTTAATTTAAAAGTCCATGAGAGTAGATTAATTTTCTTGATTGTTTAGAGATTTGATTATATATTATGGTGTAAGGTATTTTATCATATGTGTCTATTATTTGTTTGTTTTTAATTTAATGGTACTGCATCATTTGATTTCTTTTTTAACATCAGTCTCTATTAATTTCCATTAATTTAATTTTCTTTTCTTATTTTATTATAAATTTATTTGAATTGTTTGTAATTGTAAAGTTAATTTACGATATTATTAGATTTTTTTATTATCAAATATGTTATTATTCAATGAATTATCAATATGATTTAGTTGTAATTATGTATATTTAAGTAGGTGAATAAATATTTTATAAATTAAACATATACTTATATATATGACAAAGCATTCTATTTAACGATATATATTCTATTTAATCTATAAGATTTAATTATTCGTAAATTAAAGTCGAATTGTTTGTGATCGTAAATTTAAGTGCAAAGCTCAATAATTTTGTTTATAAATTTTTACACGTGCATATATTTTATTAATTTTGGATTGAAGTAAGATATTAGAATAATATCTTATTCTAATATCATGTTAATGTAAATGTGTTATCTGGTAATTTTATTAAATTTATTGTGTTTAATTAAAACCTTCATATGGTAATGTACAGATTTGAGAATTTTATTTCAATTTCTATTCATGAAGATTATTTTTATTTGCTTTATTCATTATTTTTATGAATGAATTGTGTGTAATTGTAAATTTAGATTATGAGATTATTTAATTTTAAAAAAAATAAGTTAATATTAAATTAACGTGACTATTTGAAATTATTTGATTGATGTATTTGTTTTCTATATATATATATAGATGTTCTTGAGAGTTAGATTATTATATTATTTGGATTTTTTTTAAGAACAAAAGTCAATTTCAATAATATATCTGGTAATGTATAAATTTTATATTATAAGTTCAAGGTTCATTCATGTTTATCAATTTAATTTTATTTTTTTATTCATTTTTTTATGTATTTATGATTTGTTTGTTAAATTTCTACTATTCAATATTTATGATTTATTTATTTAAATATTTATGATTTTTTTTAATTGTCTGATTATTACAAGCAGTATGAATATGTCTGAGAATACATGCTCGTGCGCAACCTCAAGAGTGCTATCAAGTGTGAACGCAAGTGGAAATACGACTCAGTTAAAGGATTCGGAGCTAATTTGCTCGCACGATTGTATATAATTCAACAAATTGGATTCCATAAATTAGAGAAAAAGATTGTATCCATCCTGTACTATACACGTTTTTTGGGTTTGCATCCTAACATTTTTTTTTGTAATTTAATGCATCCTATACTATACAAAATTTTGAAAGTGCATCCTTTACTATACAAAATTTAGAAAAAACTAATTTTATTAAATAAAAAATAGAATTTATTAAATAAATATTCAAACCATAGTTTATCCTAACGTTTACCGAAACTAGTTTTATTAAATAAATAAAATTTATTATTTATTAAATAATAAATTCGGTGAGTTTGCATATTTAATAAAATATTCCGAAACTAGTTTTAAATAAATAATAAATTCACCGTAACTCACCTAAAGTATACGGGTTTGAAAATATGCAACGTCACTCGCGAGATTAGGTGAGTTTCGGCGAGTTGGGGCGGGTTGGCTTGTCGAAGGATGCACTTTCAGAATTTTGTGAAGTACAGGATGCATTAAATTACAAAAAAAACGTTAGGATGCAAACCCAAAAAACGTGTATAGTACAGGATGGTTACAATCTTTTTCCCCATAAATTATATGTTGTTATGTTAATGTACTATCATAACCGATGTTTGTGTTATTTTATTTATCTGAACTAATGTCTTAGCATCAATTCTTATAGGCTCCCCAATACCAAATGAGAGTGTAACTATTGAGTCATAAAGACATAAGTCTGGAATAGAATTTCACCTTTTCAAAGCTCGGCTCTGAGTGACGTCACTAATGGTATATTTTATTAATTCAGCTCCAATGTTGAATTAAAATAATTTACGCTAAAATTAGTAAATCTGACGTGTATGTTTGTAACTTATAAAAACTGTAGTTATTCATTCGAGGTGGTTATCTAGACCCCTCAATGAACATTCAAACAATAGTTGTGGTGGTTATAATTCAAGAATATTCGTTGACCTCACCATTGATGATCGAATGGGCAGTATAATTGTTGATGATAGTATTTTTGTTAGGAATTTAGTTCCGAATATTGACAACCTGGCACATGTCAATCAGATATCGTCTACTTTGAGCACTGGTCAGTTAATTTTCAGGACTAAAAAACAAAAACGTACTTTTCAAATTAATTTATAAGTATTGTAATTAAAATTGATCTATTGATTTGTATTGTTTCAGCTATAGCCCCGGTCAAGAGAAGACCTTATACACGAAGGAAGAATGTTATTTCAAATCTTCTCGATGGTGCAGTCATGGATATCGACAAATCGTCCAACGACCGAAAGAAAAAAAACTTCTACGAGTGTTGGTCAGTCGTAATTTAATGAATTTTTCAGTCGTTTTAGTTAGGTTTTATCAAAATATTCGTTACCACGAGCATTTTCTATATTAATCTGCAGTTCCAATTAATAGACAACCCTATGCGCATAGGAAGAATATCGATAGAGGGATCGGTAGCTCAAGCATGGTAACTGATCTCACGGATGACCCGATCAGCAACAACCCACTACCACCGGGTACATATTTGTTTAAGTGTGCTTTTGATATCACACCCATGAATATTCCCATCGTTATTAATATCAGTCTTGCAATATGAATTATTTAATTAATTTGTAGAGTATTGGGGTATTGGAGATGCAAGCTGTCGTTGTAGGTTTTGTGGTGCCATGTTTTGGTACGAGGAGAGGTCCAGCTCCCAGAATAACCCAACGAATCTAGACTACAATGGGTGTTGTAGTCGCGGCATCATTGACCTCCCTCGATTGAGGGAACCGCCTGCGTTTATCCATGAATTTTTGCATGGAACCAATAGTAGAAGCAAACACTTCAGGATAACATTAGATCATATAATAGCATGTTCTGTTTTACATCCCGGGGGGAGAGATTGATATTTATATAAATAAAGGAGGTGGTCCTCCCATTTTCAGAATACACGGTCAGAACTACCACCTGATTGGTGGTATATCCCCAAAAAATGGCGGAACCCCTAAGTTTGCACAACTTTACGTATATGATACAGAACATGAAGTTTCCCACCGGATGAATTCAGTGAGGTTTGTTGCGTGAAAAATAATTATAATATTTATAATTCTGAAAGTCTTTCTATTTTTTACGACATGACTTATATTTAATGAAACTTCTTTTGTGTCGACTGTGATGGATGTAGGCAAGTAGGATTGGCTAATAACCTATGTGAAGAGATTGTTGACGGGCTGATGCAAATGTTGGACAACCAGAAAGAACTTGTGAAGACATTTAGAATGGCAAAGGACAAGACGCAGGAGTGTGGTCATACTGATGTTCGTGTGCGTCTTATTAGCAAGAGGACAAATAATAAGGATGAAAGTACACGTAATCTACCCACTTGAAATGAAGTTTCTGTGTTGGTTGTCGGTGAGTTTGATGGTGCTTTAGGGGATAGGGACATAGTGGTTCTTTGCGTAGGATAAATGAGCTGAATGCATCGTATTTGGCCTTGAAGTATCCTTTGTTGTTACCTTATGGGGAGGATGGTTACATAAATAATAATCCATTTACGAAGAGAAAGAAGAAACTGAGAAAGGACGAAAATATATATCAGTGTCCGTGAATACTTTGTATTTAGACTTTGTGATAAGGAGGACGAGCCCTCTACTATTCTTTCATCCCGACGATTATTTCAGCAGTTTGTGGTGGATGCGTATACCATGGTCAAGATGGCTTAATCAAAAGAGACTTCGGTGTGATATCTACAGGGGTTTAGCTGACGCTGTCATGCGTGGTGATGCTGATCCGTCTGCCCGAGGCAAGCGTATTATATTGCCATCTTCCTTTACCGGTGGAGCCCGCTTCATGATATAAAACTATCAAAATGCGATGGCCATATGTCGTAAATTCAGTTATCTTGATTTATTCATAATGTTCACGTACAATCCAAGTTGGCCCGAGATTGTTCGTTTCTTAGATATACGTAATCTTAGAACAGAGGATAGGCCAGACATCGTCTGCAGAATTTTTAAGGCGAAGTTGGACGAGCTGATAGAAGATCTTCGCCATAATCAAATATTGGAGCAGGCTATTGCAGGTTAGTAGAAGATTACCTTTATCCAATACGATGTCTCGGGTGTTGTAGTGTTCTATAATATATGTTCGTGTTGTTGTTTAAACCATCCATTATAATATGTATTTATTTTTTAAAAATACTTGCAGTTAGGTACACGATAGAGTTTCAAAAGCGTGGCTTACCGCATACTCACATATTGTTGTTCCTGGTGAAAGAGGCCAAGTATCCGACTTCTGTGGATATAGATAGAATAACTTTAGCCGAAATACCTGATGAGGCATTCGACCCCACGTACTATGAAGCCATGAAAAAATATATGATGCACGGACCGTGTGGTATTATCAAGAAAAACTCCCATGCATGGTTGAGGGACGGTGCACGAAGCATTTCCTAAATAGTTCGTGGAGACTACGTTGATTGATGATGAGGATTATCCGCGTTACATACGTAGAGTTAATGGGAGAACACTAAAAAAGGGTGGTGTCCCCCTTGAAAATAGATATGTTGTCCCTCACAATCGTCGACTGTTGATGAAATACGGTGCGACATCAATGTGGAATGGTGCAACCAATCAAAGTCTATAAAGTATATGTTCAAGTATGCCAATAAGGGTCACGATCGTGTGACCGCTTATTTCTATTAGAGCATTGACTATGGTGAATCTGACAAACCCATTGACGGAGTGAACATGCACTACGACTGCATATATTTTTCTTTGTGTGAGGCGGCATGGAGGTTTTTGGGCTTCGAACTTCAATATAAGTAACCTCCGGTCACACATCTTAGCTTCCACGAACAGAGGATTGTTTATGAAGAGGACGAGGATATAAAGGATGTCCTAAATAAGAAAACAGACAAGGAAAGCATGTTCCTTGAATGGATGGAAGCGAGTAAGATATATCCTCAGGTAAGACTTATGACATATGCAGAGGCACCCTCCGAGCTTGTATGGGACAGGTATGCAAGGAAGTGGAAGCCCAAGCAATGCATTCCGTGTGTTGGTAGGTCATATTACGTTCTGCCTGGCTGTTGGGACATATAATACCTGAAGTGCTTGCTTACCCTTGTCCGTGGAGCTACCTGCCATGTAGACTATAGGAAGCACGATGGTGTTTAGCATGTATCGTACCGTGAAGCATGTTATGCACGGGGTTTGTTGGAAGATGATATGGATTACATTGATGGCATCATTGAAGCAAGTTAGTGGGCCTCCGCACACTCTCTAAGGTGTCTTTTAGTGTCGCTGCTGTTGACTTATACTCTTTCTAGGCTCGAGGATGTGTGTGATAAGAGTTGGCAGTTTCTGCCGGAGAATATGCTCTACAGGCAACGTCCGATCTTTAAGAATTCTGGTAAATGCACGTGTTGGTGCGTAATGAATTGTGATTATAATTTATTGAATCTACTATATTAGTTATGTTTATTGTGTTTTTGTGTGCTATAACGGAAACGTGTATTATTATCTGGCAGGACTGAATTTGAGTGAGTCTTAGAGAATGGATTTAACTTTGGTAGATATTGAGAAATTACTAAGGCGTCAAGGTAAGAGCCTGCACGATTATGATTTCATGCCATTTTCGGAGACCAATGGTAGCGGTGTTGGTCATAGTAGATTAATACAGGATGAGTTCAACTATGATCGCAGGGCGTTGTTCTCTGAGCATGCCGAACTTCTCTAAAAAATGATGAGTGAGCATAAAGGTGTGTACTCCAAGATAATGAGTGGGTTCGAGTCCAATTGTGGTGCTATGTTCTTCGTATATGGTTATGGAGGTTCGAGAAAAATGTATCTGTGGAGAATCTATCCACTAGGTTAAGGTATGAGGGTCATATCGTGCTGAATGTGGCATCGAGCGGCATAGCATCTCTGCTTTTGCCTGGTGGAAGGACCACGCACTTCCAATTCGGTATCCCTCTGAATCCATACGAAGGGTCGGATTATAATATTAAGAAAGGCACCCTGCTTGCGGAATTAGTTATTCGTTGCAAACTCATAATATGGGACGAGGCTCCAATGATGCATAAACATTGCTTAGAGGTTGTTGAGAAGAGCTTGCAGGATATAATGGAGGATATCGTTTCAGCCAACAGGCACATGCCATTTGGTGGAAAGACCTTTGTGTTTGGTGGAAACTTTCGCCACGTATTGCCTGTTTTCCCCAAGGGCAGACGACATGAAATAGTGAATGCGTCCAGCATGTGGAGGCACTGCACTGTGTTGAGGCTAACTCAGAATATTAGACTTCAGAGTCTCTGTGACAGACAAGAACGTGCTGAGTTGGAAGAGTTCTCCGATTGGATTACAAGCATTGGAGATGGAAATATAGGAAGACCGAATTACGGTTGTGCTGCAATAGAAATTCCAGATGATATCCTCCTCTGATATTTGGGCGACCTCATTGCAGCTATTGTTGAGTATACATATCCGATGTTTAGAGCCCCCATTTCTCTCCATGTTTATCTCTCTATTTATTTATATATCTTCACATGGTAAATAATAATAAAAGTAATATGAATATAATTTGCATTTTTATATTTTAACTTTCTGCCCCGTGCATCGCATGGTTGTAGAAAAACTAGTATATATAATAACATTACTGGCTATATGAGGCAATTATTTTGGTTCCCTCCAAAACTATTTTCTTTCCCCAAAAAGAAATTTTTTTTTGGCGCAAAGTCGAATTTGATAACTTTTCAACTACTTTAAAAAAAAATATATATCATAGCATACAATTGTTGACTTTTCAACATAGGTTTTGTATGAAAGTCGTGTATTTTTAAGGGTTATTTGGAGGAGCTGAATTTCGAACTTTATGGCTATAAATTAGGATATCATTACTTAAAATTTTGAGTTTGTGACCAATTTTTTTTTTATTTTTGAAGCTCTTAATTCAGATCTGTCAGAAATCAATTCTGATTTTTTGAAATATCAAAATTACAGATTTGTGAGCCATATAAATTGAGTTTTAACTGCCCAAAACTCACAATTTTAATATCTGGTTTTGAATTGAAATAACCGATAGAGCGAGCATAATAAAAGCAACCATAAAAATAAATTTAATTACATGCCTCGAATAAAGAAAAATAAAGCATGAAAATAAATTAAATTACAGGCCCTAAGAAAAAATCGGTATCTAAATAACAAAGCAAGTCATTATAATTAAATAAATTATAGGACCCAAATATAACTAATGTGGCAAAAAATAATAAAACATCAAAGCATATCGGAATTGAAAAAATATTGATCTCATTGCTGATTTAAACTCTATATAATCTAGTATCTTTCACAACAATTTAAAAATTTGTAGTTGATTTAATCCAATTCACTTGCAGAATTAGAATCCTAAAAAAAAAATGAAATACAGTAAATCCAATTTTTTTTTCATATAAAAAATTATTGCCTAAAATCACTCTAATGCAATTTATTCACTCTAAGATCAACCAATAAAAAACGAAAAATAGAATCATAATCAAAGAAAATACAGTACATCTAATTTATATTCAATACTGAATAATTTTGAAAAATCAAAATCATACGATTTGGTTGCCTAATTAAAGACATTTAATTTATGAAATTTGGAGCAGATCGATTTTTTAAAAATAAAATCAACCAATAAAAAGCATACCAAAAAAAAGAATTCTAATCAAAGAAAATACAATACATCAGATTTTTATTTAATATTGAATAATTCTGGAAAAATCAGATTTCATTTTATTTGTTCGTCTAATTAAAGACATTTAATTTATATAAAATGCAGCAGATCGATTTTTTAAAATTAAAATCAACCAATAATATTAAATAATTTGGATATGTTAAATTCGGAATCATATTTTTTTTTAAATCAGATTGCATACAATTTGTTAGCCTAATTAAAAACGTTTAATTTGTGGAAAATGCAACAGATCGATTTTTTAGTTCTAAAATCGATAGATAAAATATCTACAAAAAGTTAAAATCAGATCCATTATCTGTAATTAGGGGATAAGAAATCATATTTATTCGTGGGTTAACAGAGTTCCAATACTTCAAACTCTAGGGTTTCAACTAATTCTTCCTATAAATATATGTTCCTATTATTTGCAAATCAGTTTCAATTTCCGGCCCGAATGTGTTTTTTGCTTTTTCTCTATTTTCAAAACTTGGGCAGCAAGAATTTTTGAAACGATGCCTCCTTTATTTGGACTCACCAAAGACATCGACCGAACGAACAAAAAAGCACTTAAGCTTAGAGTTGTTCATTTTTTTGCTTGATTCGGATTTGATGATAAGGAACAAAAGACTTCGATGGAAATCATTTTTCATGATTCGAAGGTAATTATCTTGTTCGCAATAATTTTACTATTATATATAGATATATAGGTTCGAATTATCTACTAATTATTCGATTAATAAATTGAATTGACTTAAATTGTCTCTAATTATTTTAAAATAAGGAAGATGAACTACTGGTGTTATAAAGAAGATCAATGTCAAATTGTTCAAAAATTGAACTGTTGAAGGTCTCGTTTATGCGATTAGAAGTTACTACGTAGAAAACAAAAACGGCAAATTTCGTACCACGATGGCCAAAATTGAAATTATATTCCATGGTAAAACAATTTTAGTCGACGTGAAGGAGGATTTGTTCCCTAATTACGTATTTGATTTTCATACTTTTTCAACACTCACTGATGTTAACAAAGTTGACGAGACAATATTGTTCGATTAGTTTCTAATATTTTTGAATAGTTAGAAATATATACAATTTCTTGATTTTTTTAGAACTAATTAAGTTAAAAAAAATTTATTGTAGATATGATTGGAAAGATATCGGAAATTTGTAACCCCTAGGAGAAAGAAGTGACGTGTGGACGACGAGCTCGAGTGATTGAGATTATTCTCGAGGATTTAAGGTAAGTTTCAATTATATCATTTTGCATATGTATTATTACATATATTATTTCTTTTGTTTCTTTTATATTTATATAGGAATATAGGAATTAATAATTAGCGTTTGTTATTTTTTGGTATAATAGTGGTCGTCGCATTAGTTGTACTCTTTGGGGCGAATACGTTGATCAGATTTTGGCTTTTGAAAGCGGTGTTTCCGTGGAACCTCCGGTTATGATTTTTCAATGTGTCATGCAAAGGTCTATAGAGGTAATAATATGTTTGGGCTGATTGCTTCTTCTTTTTTTTTTTTTTTTTTTTTATCATTTTGTTATATTCGTGGCTATTATAAATTGATGTGTGTTTTTCACTTTTTAGAAAGAATATAATAAAACATAATTTATTATATTGAATTTATTCAGTTTTGATTAGTTACGAATATTATTCTGATATATTTTTCAGTTTCTATATTTTTTATTTTTTTATTTTTAGATTCTGTGTATTTTTTGTATTTAAATCTATCTTTAAATACTACATATAACGTCTGTCAAGGTTGAATTGAAATAGAATTATTTTTATATTTTTGGTCTATAGATGTAGAAATATGTTTGGGATGATTGCTTTTTTAATTTTTTTTACTGAATTTTTTATATTTGTGGCTATTATAAACTGAAGTGTGTTTTTCAGTTTTTGGAAAGAATATAAATAAAATAGAATTTATTATATAGAATTTATTCAATTTGGATTAATTACAAACATTATTCTGCTATACTTTTCAGTTTCGATATTATTTATTTTTTTATGTTTAGTTTCTGTGTATTTTTTTTATTTAAATTTGTCTTTGAATATTACATATAAGGCCTGTCAATGATGAATTTAAACGGAATTTCTTTTATATTTTTTATTTGTAGATACTGTTACCCTTGCGACTTATTTGAGGTGACAAAATTGATTACCTCAGATTCTGTGCCAGAAATTGTCAATTTTAAAAGCAGGTATATTTTTTGAAATATGTATAGTTCAGTTAGTGTTTGCTAAAAACCTTATTTATTATTTATGTAAAGTATTTTAAAATCCAAATTTTAATAAATTCAAAATTCCAAAGGGCTCCAACAATCCAACTAAGAGTATTAGCCACGGTAGTTTAACGCTTTTGCAAACTGAAGTTGATGAGATTGCCTCCGGCAATGTCATCTTCCAGCCGGTCGATTAGTTGTATACAGTCGATGAGGTGCCTTTATTTTAGAGTTGTGGTTGTCTTAGATTTTTTTTGATGTTTAGTTTTTTAATAGTGTACTATTTCAAATACAGTCATGCACGTTTTGGATATGTGCGATTATCAGTTCTTTTACAATGCATGCACAAAGTGTCATAGGAAGCTTGAGGAGGATGAGAATCAATTCAAGTGCGGGGGTTGCATGAGAAATTATTCTTCGGACGTGTTTAGGTAATAAATAAATTTAATAAAATATTATATTTTACATTTTATTGAATCTATTAGACAATTATATAATATCATTTTATTTTAATATGCAGGTACAAGGTAGGATTGAGGTTTTAGACTCTACCGCTAATGCATCTCTACTATGCTGGGATCGAGAGGCTGAGAAATTAATTGGAAGGTCATGCCACGACCTTCGAGTTGAATTTCTTAAGGTTTATTTTGGAGTAACCTTTTAATTTCAGCAATTTATTATTTTAAAAAAAATCTAAGCAGTAATATATAAATTTAATATGGGTTTCTTTGGCGTTGTAGAGTCGGTCTGATGAAGAACTGCCTGAAGATTTGCTGAAACTAATTGATTAAACAGTTCTATTCAAGGTGAAAGTTAATATGAGAAAAATTCATAATGAATCAAGCACATTTCCAGTTGTGCGATTGATTAGCAATCAAGCATTAGTAGCTAAATATAACAAGTGGACCCTCCAGGAGGATGTGAGTTTTCAATATTTTGAAATTTCGAGATTTTGATAGATAGTAAAGTTTTTATAAACGGATTTCAAAAGATCATATGAAAGTTTTTTAAACATTTTTGGAGATAGTAAAGATTGTTTGAGATATTAAAACGTTTTATTAACTGCATCAAAAGGATATAAATGGATTTGCTAAGCTTTGAGACTCAAAAGTATTTTCAAATTCCTTTTAAGATGTTTGAAATTTTTTGAAAATATTTCATGATTTAACTATCACTTTATTTTGTTGAAGGAATCAGATTTCCTGATAGTGATTCAAAGGGAGGAGACCGACAGTAGAATGGTAACTTAGTAGGAACATTTGAAGTTTTTCAAAATATTCAAAAAATAGTTGACAAAATTACATGCATTGACCATAATTTGAAACATTTGTACAGGATGCCTGTTCCGAGGATGAGGTTACTACTCCTATTAAAAAACTCGAAGTTATGGAGCCGGATGGTGAGAGTTCAACCATAAAGAATATGATGTTTGATGGTGAGGGTATAGCTTCTACTTTTGGAAAGACATCTAGGGTTCTATCTAAGAATGGAAAATCGGTGTAGAATAATGTTCTAAACTTCGAAGAAGGCCGTGTTGTTGGGATTGGTGAGGAAGATGAAGCGAGAATTGGTGGAGTTATGCATGATGATGATTGAATAAAGAACATTTCTTAGTTTATTATTACTACTATTATTATTATTTTTACTATTCTTATTATTATTTAGCTACTACTTTTATTATTGTTATTGAGTTTTCAAATTTGAGGTTGATTATGCTGTTTTGAATTTAAGTAGAGGGTGATAGCATTTTATGCTTGAACAGTATTCATGTGATTTAGAATCTGATATTTTTTAGATTTTAAATTGCTTAGTAAAATCTTTTTATTATATACTTTTGTGTTTAATAATTATTATAAATAATGTCTTTTATGTGGATGTGTATTGCCTCATTTTTATACATAGATTACTATTATATTTTAATCTTTTATAGAGTTTACCATTAATACAAATTTTTAATAAACACTATTGACATAGTCTAAAAGACAATTTGGTCAAGTGAACCTACGTTTGTTGACTTATAATAAGTATAATGTATTGATCTAATGTTTTCAAATTTTGATTACTATCATGTGATCTAAAGCAGGAATTAAAAATCATCCAAAACATACAACAAATAAAAGAAGTAAATAAATTACAATTATTAAAATTATAAGTAAGCACATTCACCTAATCTAATAAAGTACAAAATAAAGACGTATGCACTAATCATCACTAATATTAATAAATGATTAATATAAAATAAATTGACAGATAAGAAACCGCGTTCACACTTTAGTTGTGAACGTATGAACAACTTTTATGTATCTAATATACGAAATTTCTTTTATTTAATTTTTTTTTTTGAAATAGTAATTTTTACTTTTTCCACTATATAGTATGTTTTTGAAAAAAATTAAAATTTTATATTTATACAATTTATCGATTTTTCATCAGTAGTGTTTAATTATCGATTTATAAAAAATCTCGAGATATATACAATTTATCGATTTTTTGAAAAAATAAAAAATCTTAGATATAAGAAACATACTAAATTTCTTCTTTGTAAATAACAAAATTTATCGATTTTTTGTAATATACAAGTTGTACAATCTCGAGAAAAAATATTAATTATTATGTTCTATAAATTGCATGAAATATAATAAAAGTAATTCTGAAAATATATTTTCATTTTAGATTTTATAGCTAAATCATATAAATATATTAGTGAGAAGTTTTGTGAAACAATATATTTATTAATAGAAAAGAATTTTTTATATTTTCCAAGTAAATCCTCTCGGTATGTTGAAAAGTAATTTCTATTTTTAAGAATCATGAGAATTGAAGATTTTATTTACTAGAGAAGATATACGCTTAAAGATTTATTTTAAGTATATCTCTTTGTGCCTATAAGATTATCACAAATTTCAGAGTAATAAACCCTAACAACTTAAACTTTATCATCGCACAACAGTTTTGTATATCACAGTTTCAAGTAAAAACACACACACACACACATATACACATAACTAAACATCCGTATACAAACATAGGACAAGTAATTATATTTGGAGCACCGCATTGTGAGGAATCAATATGAGGAGGAAGACCGATTTCATAGGAAAAAGAGCACTAATAAACAACACTATGAAGGTAATTCTTTTTTTTTTTTAAATTATTTTTTAAACTGAATAGATTGAAAAATTTGTCATACCTGTTTTTCCCGTCGATCATTTAAACCTATAGTTTAGAACTACACAAATTAAGATTATATTTATATGTTAAGTTTATTTAAAAATTAAATAGGAGTTAAGTGCAGAAAATGTGTTTTACCGTTTAACTTCAGTCCTATGAATTGTTTTGCCCGACATATGTGACTTTCCAAATTATCTACTACTTGTTATAAAGCAAAACCAGTTAGTATTGTTGTAGTTTATTAAGTGTAAAATCTATTTGTATACATGTATATTAGTTTGAAGTCTATTACTTATCTTTTATTGTGTGTGTGATCTCTTTGCTCATCAATACTTCTTCAGTTTCCCTTTTCCAAACCTGAGATAGAAATAAAACTCCTTTCAGTTATGTGATAAAACATATAATCAACATAAATTATAAGTTTAAATAATATTGTTGTTTTTTTTATTTGGAATGGCAGTGTAAGTGTAATTTAAGGATGACATTTTGGTACTTATCTTTCTTCATGCTATGAGATATTGTTTGTTCTCCATAATACATGTTCCAAACTTGGAAGATTAATGCTATAATATTTCACATTCAACATAGACAAATAAATATTGCATTATAAATATTAAACAGTAGATTATATAAAATATGCAGTTGTTAGTTTTTTTAAAAGATATTTCTTTGTTCGTGGCATTGTTACACCTACTTAGACCCTGAAATCTATTCAGAGGCAATATCATACTACGATAGGTCATGTCCGGTTTTCAACCGATAAATTTAGACATAGTAAAATTTTCATTCTAAAAGTAGCAATTGAATTATGGTCAATGTTAGTTTGTATACTTATCTTTTTTCAGCGGTTAATGTTCCATTGCATTATCTTGCATGTTTGCTTCCTTTTGAAAGTTGGTTAAACCAAACTTGATACACAGTTAGGAAATAACTAGATCAGCTATTGAACACACCATTAGATCTGGATGAACATATAAAAATAAGTTATAACTGAACATAGACGGACAATTGTAAATGAATTTTATGAAATAAACATAATAATAATTGAAATTGATTTGAAGATCTTTGAGTAAAATAGGTCACAAATATTTCAAAGTTTTTGAAAACAAAACTTTTTTAGGATTTTAAGTGAAAAATCGAGATCTGCAAAACTTTTATGATGGGTATAATTTTAAAAACTTACTGAAAGCAAAAAATGAAAAAAAAAAAAACGACTCAGAGGTATACTTGATAAATTATTCTCAAAGTTTCAGAACAAAAGTCACTGAATGTGATCCAAAATCCATTAGAACTTCAGATCTGTCATAGATCTAGTCTCATTTGAGTGATTTGTTGGAAGGAGATAGGTATTATATTCATGGAATCGCTGAAGCAAGTGAGTGGGCCTCCACTCACTCTCGTAGGTGTCTTTTTGTGTTGATGTTGTTGGCTGATACTCTTGCTAGGCTCGAGGATGTGTGGGGTAAGAGTTGGCGGTTTCTGTTGGAGGATATGCTCTACTGGCAACGCACTAGTGCAGAAACTGCATATCTAGAAGGGTAATTCTGCCTATCCAGAACGCCTTTCTGTACCTTTTGTAGTGACATAGTTCTAGAAAGTCTGTACTTTTCAGAATGCCTTTTTACCCTTCGGATTGGCAGAATGGAAAAAAAGAGTTCTAGAAAATAAATATTTTGTTTTAGAATGGTACCATCCCATGTTGATCCGCCACTTTCCAAAACGGTGTTTTCGAAAAACCGATCTGGAAAGTATAACTTTCCAGAACGGTATTTTATAAAAGCTGTTCTGGAATGTTATACTTTCCAGAACGTTTTTTCTAAAAATCGTTCTGAAAAGTATAACTTTCCAGATCGTTATTATATAAAATACCATTTTGGAAAGTTTTGTTTTAGATAATTATAATAGCAACCAAAAACATATAAAGGAGAAAATATAATTATACACCCTAGCAAATTCATTAATCAAATACTTGAATGAACACAAATGCAAGCACAAGTACAAAATGAATTAATAATGACTGAACAAAATTTCAACATTTATAAAAAGTCAGACGCAGACATTGCGTCTGGAATGAACAAGAACGGAGATTTTTATAACAAATAGAAACATAAAGTGAACGGCATTCCATTATTCATCAATCATTCAGAAATCTGACACTATGCGTATAGCAAAAAAGCGGATATATCTTTGGACCATATTTACACTATTACAGGCAGTTTTGAACCAAAAGACCTCATCAAAAGAGAGATCGGCTCCGATTGCGCTCTAATCGTGCTTCTCTCTGTGAACAAGCAAGAAAAGTAAAATAAACAATCTGATTATGTGAAAATTTAACAGCTTCCAAATGAAATAATTATGTTAGGTTAATTATAAAACTACCCCTAAGTTTTAGCCTAATTAAAAGAAAGTTATGTGTCGGAACAACAAACTTCTAATTGACAAATGTTTATATATTAAAAGGGTATTTGTAATTTTGACATTTTTTTGTAATTAGTCTAAACTTCGGGAAATATCTCTTGACATAAGAATATAAAGACAAAGCGTTTTTGTTATTCTATACCTCTTCTTTCTTGCATTCCTTATAATGTCGAAATGTTCTTGGCATATACTCTTATCACTGCTAAATACTTCTAAGCCTGCAATATCAGAAAGGCGCAATAGTTAAGTTTGATATCTATACTAAGTCTAAGAAATTAATTCCACAAATGCAGAGCCAATCACAACTAGCCTTCACACACACAAAAAAAAAGAAAAAAAAATAAAAGATTCAATCACATAGTTTCTACACCAATAATATATTAATCGGCCAAAATCATACATACTTCCTCGTAGACCAACATAAAAAGGCAAAATTAATGAAACTAGGTAAAACTCTTACAAGGCACTAAGAAAGGATAATATACAGATAAATAGATTGATATGTACAATTCTTGTATAGAGATCAGTAAACGGTCGGGCTGTAGCATATTATGTTTTGTTCGCCAATCAACCTCAGAGGTACTTTTTGTAGTTAACCTTAATTTCATTAGAATCTAAAATCAGGAGAAGGGTACTTCTAGAATTCCGGTTCTTCTTCTGGTTTGACTTTTGCACACAAGTAAAATACTTTTACGACTTATTCATCAAGCAACCCCTTTTAACTTGTTCAACATTTTATTTCTAATTACAAACACTACTACAATAAATCACTTCCTAAAAACAGTAGGTGTTGAGGCAGCTTTATATTTCAACAAAGAACTTTAAATGGATTTTATTTTACCTCCATCTGTTGGATTATAACATCTTTAATCCTCAAAGAGGTCCATATTGGGTTAGTATGTGCACCACCAATAGGTTCCTGAAACATTCGGGAAAAACATAAAAATCAAAAATTAATAATGAAGTAACAAACTTAAAGAATGCAAATAGATAATAGGATCAATGTGCTTACAGGAATAATACCATCTGCTATCTTCAGCTTGTAATGTTCTTGAGCCGTAATCCTCAGTTTCTCGGCTGCCTAATCGATCGCACACAATAAACTTTGTTAAAGATTTTGTATTCCAATATTAAAAAAATAAATTCATTTATCTTTCATTATGTATACCTTGGGAGCTGCCTGTGATGACTTCCACAATATAGTGGCACAAGCTTTAGGACTGATTAGTAAAAAATAAATACAGGTTTTCTTTTTCTTATAATTTTAAAATATAACTGGTTTTTTTTTTTGTAATAATCTATTTTTGAATAATATAAGAAACACCAAATATCACCTTGCAACATAGAATGCCGAGTTTTCGAGCATCAATAATTTGTTGGCACGGTCAATCGCAAGTGCACCACCCGAACCACCTTCGCCAGTTACTATTGTAATAATTGGAACTTTAAGGCCAAGCATTGTCCTCAATTCTTGGGCTAGTTGATCCGAGAAACTAAGGTCAAATTAGATATAAATTAAGGTTAAATATTGTCACCAGTTTAATTGTAGTTACCTATCCTATTTCCTCAGATTTCAAATCCGCAAAGGCCCCAGGCGTGTCTACGAACGAAACGATCGAGAATCTGTGATGATTGGCATATTTCATCATTCTCAAAGCCTTTCTATAACTGCAAGAAATTTATGGTGTGACTCACATGGAAAATATATAAATTATATACTTACACTATAGGAGTGTTGGGAAAGTGATTTTCAGTTGTAGATGAAAAATGCAGTTCTAAGTAGTATTTTGGGATAATTACAAAAGGTAGCCCTGGGGTTTGACCTAATGACAAAAGAAAAAACAAGCTTACATAAAAAAATCAATAATACCCCTTGGGTTTGATTTAGAATACTGAGTTAAAATTAAGGGGCTAATTGTAATAGTTTTATAAATGTGAAGGCGGATTTCAAATTTATTTTCGCTTATGATGGGGATAAATATAAGATTAAATAAAGTATTAGGGTGATTATAACAAGTACCTCCGCCCTTCACCATCACCGTGCACGTCAAAATATCCTCAAAAACTCGACCATAGAAGGGCATCTGGAGTAACAATCGACCGACCGCCGCTCGTGCTCCGCCGACCCGGGGCCCGTGTGCCCAGACTAGTCAAACCATGAACATCCAAATTGCACTGCATTAATGATGAAATAAATAGATAAGGGTTTTGGATTTTTTTTTTAAATGCACATAAAATATAATAGAATACACTCTCTCTATTTTCCAATATTACAATTTAGATGAGCTAAAACTCAACTAAATTCAAAAGCCCTAACTAAAATTGCGTACCTATCGGATTGAATCCCATTAAAATTCGGTATTCATCAGCTTCTAATCGTCCATAAACAAATCCTCAGGTATACGGAAAGCGTCGTGGGCGCACACGATGGCAAGGCCGACCAGCAAGGCGGATATAAGTAGGGATCCCACGCTGGTGAGGAACACCACAACTATTGTTGATGCGGAAATAAGTGTAGTTTCTACGGATGCAGGTGGTGGCACGCTGAGGGAGTCGGGGCGGGCGAAGGAGGAGCGTTCGAGGAGCTCCAGCCAGGGGCGGCACTGGGAGAGNGGTGCTTTTTGGCCAACCCTTTTCCCTGCGTCGGCAACTGGTCTACCCGCCTACAACCCTCCAGTCACTTCGGCACCCGCGATGGCCCCTCCGCCTGCGGCGAGGACTCTAGTCCCCTCTCCTCCCGCCCTTCCCTCTCTTCAGGTTCTTACACAGCAAGGTGCGCAGGCCAGCTCAAGTCCATTTTTGGCCGTCACATCTCATATCTCTTCTTTTGTCCCGCCAACGTCGCGTCCTTTTCACGAAGTCATCGATCCTCTTTTTCCGTCTGCAGCGCTGAATTTGCACGTGGCTCCCTCCGTTGTCTCTAGTCTAAATCCCATGAGGGGCAATTGCATGGGGCTTGTTCCCCTAACACCAGCATCCCACCTACCCATTCTTGGAGGCCCAAACACGGTTGACTCATTGGGCAAGGCAGTTAAGCCCATTCCCCCTCTTAATGTTGGGTAGCACCACTTTTCCAACACACCCTCTCCCCCTCTTTGCAATGGCCCAAGCTTACTTGGGCCTCATCCTTGTAACAAGGGCCGAAGCCCTTTTGGGTCCCCCCTTCTTGGGTGCCCCCCCCGGAAAAAAAAGGGGATTACTTTTCGTTCACTTTTGACGAATACCGCTATCAAAGTTGCATTTCAAGATTACGCAACTCTCTCATAGGTCGTCTTCTACAACCCAAAGGCTCAAAACCCCTTTCGCTCGTTAATTTCAAGGCCGCCTTGTCCTCTACCTAGGAAACTACTGGTTTGTGGAGTTTTGTTCCGCTTGGAAAAGGTTTTTTCAGCATCTCATTCTCCTCGGCCGATGATAGACACGCGAATTTGCCAAATCTATTTGGAGATTCGTCTCTAGCTCTATTCGGATCTTCCCTTGGACCCCAGACTTCAACCCCTACAAGGTCCCTTCGGCCTCGTCTCAGGTTTGGATCCATATTTACGAATTACCTATAGAGTACTGGGACCACTCTTTCATTTTTAATATTGCTAGAGTTGTTAGAACACCTTTACAAATTGACGAGCGCTCGATTAATGGCTCGGTGGGACATTTTGTTCGTGTCTTGGTTGATATTAATTTAGAGCATACCCTGCAAGAGACGGTTATGATTGAACGTGAAGGTTACTGCGGGTATGTCTCTATTGGGTATGAGAATCTGCCTGATTTTTGCTCCTTTTGCAAAACAGTTGGGCATCTTGTTGGCTCTTGCCCCTCTTACAAATCCCGTAACATCCGAAATGTTAACAGGGATGATTGGCGTATGGTCAACACTAGACACCGTCGTCAATCGGATGCTAGGGAGATTAAGAGCCGTACCCATACGGATCCTCAACCAACTCCCGACCCCATTCAGGCCCCCTTGATGACTTTTAACGCTTTTAACGTGTTATAGTCCGACGTCGATATGGAGTCTCCGATTCACCCCCCTCTGGTGTCTCCCTCGGGCCTCATTTCCGGAAACCCTATTCTGAAACCCACTGCTGCTCCTGATTTCTCTTTTGCCTCGGTTGAGGAGAGGCCACTCTTATCTCTGTTCGAGATGGGGTCTCCATCTCACCCCTCTTCGGTTTCTCCCCCGAGTCCCGATTCTAGAAACCCTATTCCAAAATCAACTAAAGCTCCTGTTTCCTCATCCACCTCAGATGAGAAGAGGCAGCTCTTATCCCTCCCCTCATCTTCGACCGTTTGTAGATCGACTGAGATTGTTTGTGACACCTCTCGATAGCTTGTGATTTATGAGAATCATGCCTCTTCGAGCACGAGTTCTGTTGATCAGGTGGACACGGGTTCTTCGGATAAGGTTTCTCCCTCGGTGCAACATACTCCAACAGCCTATCTTGAACGTGAAGAAGGCATTATAATGGATGATTTGGATATTGGTAGCCAACATCGCACCACTCCTTTTCGTAAGCCTGCCAATGATCGAGAAATAATTGATATATTTAAAAAATTGAAACAGGAATCTTCTACTCCTTTCACTGTTGACGATACAAAATCCTTTCCCGCCCTCCAACTCATGAGTATTGCTGCTAGTCAATCTTGGGTGGATTTTGCTGATGATGAAGATGTTACTCCTATACGTAGAGTTTCAAAGAGTTCTCTTAAGCGGGGATTCCTTGTTAAGCGCTAATTTCTTTATTTTTGTTTGTCAACTGAAGAATTATTTAGAGTATGATTGGTCGTGTAGGGGATTCTCCTTTTTTTGATGCCAATTGGTCATGTAAGGGACTCGGGCCCCTCATATCTCTTTATCCTTTTTTAATATATTTTTTCGCACCTTAAAAAATCAACAAGTTTAGCATATAAAAACACAAACAACACTTCTCAGCAAATCACTCATTAAAAAGGGTATCTTACTCAGATTGGTCACCAGATATTATAAAATTTTTAAGATTTCAAATTGGACATAATGCAAATCACCTTAATTTCTTGAGCACCTCTTGTGTCAAGCCTTTGGTCTACATTACACAAGAGTTTACATATAAGATCTTAGGATTCTGGTGATAGCTTTACCTTAGATTTTCTCCCTCTTCCACCTTCCAACTCGACTGGTCGACCGTAAAAAATGGCCAAATCCTCAAAAACTCGACCACAGAAGGGCGTCCCGAGTAACAATCGACCGCCCGCCGCTCGTGCTACGCTGACCCGGAGCCCGTGTGCCCGGACCAGTCAATCATGAACATCCGAATTGCACTACATCAATGATGAAATAAATAGATTAGGTTTTAGGTTTGGATTTAATTTTTTAATGCACACAGAATATAATAGAATACATTCTGTCTATTTTCCAATATTACAATTCAGACGAGCTAAAACTCAATCAAGTTCAAAATCCATAACTAAAATTGCGTACCTATCGGGTTGAATCCCATTAGAATTCTCCAGATCTGCTCATATCCAAACTACACATGCGCGACAAAAGTAGAGGCAGTTGCCGATGCAGCGGAGGGGAAGGTCGCGCCTCCTAGGAACGAAGGAGTCTGAGCGGGCGAAGGAAGAGCGGTCGAGGAGCTCCAGCCAGGGGCGGTGCTGGGAGAGGCCGTGGCGGATGGTGAAGGTGAGGCGGGAGAGGAAGTTGCGGAACGAAAGGGTGGCAATCGGCGACTTGGATTCTGATTAGGGATTTGAGATCGGCATGGCCATAGCTAATTTGGAGATAGAGAGAGTATTGGAACAGGCCTAGGGTTTTGGATATAGGTTATGACAAAGTAATAACCAAGTTGTGAAAATACTTCATTTACTCGCTTCATTTAACCGCTCCATTTACCAGCGCCGAAATTGTGAAAATATTTCAAATTGGTAAAGACTTTCAGATCGGTATTATTAAAAATACCGTTCTGGAATGTTTTTCTTTTTTTTTTCAGAAAGACATTGAAGAATGGTTTTTTAATACCGTTCTGGATTGACGAACATTCTAGAACAGTATTGAAATTACTTTTCTCGAAAGTCTTTCACAAAAAAATAAATTATAATCCAGAACGGTATAGTATAAACACCATTTTAGATTGATTAATAAATCCAGAATGGTAATTTCAATACCGTTCTTGATTGTAATTTTTTTTTAGATAGACTTTCCAGAACGGTAATTTCAATACTGTTCTAGAATGTTCGTCAATCCAGAACGGTTTTACAATACCATTTTGAAAAGTATACTTTCCAGAACGGTGTTTTAATACCGTTCTAGATTGACCCCCATTCCAGAACGGTATTGTAAAACCGTTATGGAAAGTCATCATTCCAGAACAGTATTTTAATATACCATTCTAGAAAGTGCTATCCAGGACAGTTTTAAAAATACCCTTCCAGATTGAGTTTTTTGTCTGTTCTAGAATGCAGTTTTTGTACTAGTGACGTATGATCTTTAAAAATTCTGGTAAATTCACGTGGTGATGCATAATGAATCGTGATTATAATTTATTGAATCTACTATATTAGTTATGGTTATTGTATTTATGTGTGCTATAACCGAAACGCGTATTATTATTTGGCAGGACTAAATTTGAGTGAGTCTCAGATAAAGGACTTTTTTTTATTAGAGATTGAGAAATTATTGAGACATCAAGGTAAGAGCCTGCACGATTATGATTCCATGCCATTTCTGGAGACCGATGGTAGCGGTATTGGTCACAGTAGATTGATCCAAGATGAGTTAAACTATGATCGTAGGGCGTTGTTTTCTGAGCATGCCAAACTTCTTTTTAAAATGACGAGTGAGCAAAAATGTGTGTACTCCAAGATAATAAGTGGGGTCGAGTCCGATGGTGGTGCTATGTACTTTATGTAGGGATATGGAGGTACGGGAAAAACGTATCTGTGGAGAACTCTATCCACTAGGTTGAGGTCTAAGGGTGATATTGTCCTGAATGTGGCATCGAGCGGCATAACATCTCTACATTTGACTGGTGGAAGGACCGTGCGCTCCTGATTCGGTATCCTTTGAATCCATATGAGGGTGGTCAGATTGTAATATTAAGAAAGGCACCCCACTTGCAGAATTAGTTATTCGTTGCAAACTCATATATGGGACGAGGCTTCAATGATGCACAAACATTGCTTTGAGGCTGTTGAGAAGAGCTTGCAGGATATAATGGAGGATATCAATTCGACCAACAGGTACATGCCATTTAGTGGAAAGACCTTTGTGTTTGGTGAAGACTTTCGCCAGATATTACATGTTGTCCCTAAGGGCAGCCGACAGGAAATAGTGAATGCGTCCAGCATGTGGAGGCACAACACTATGTTGAGACCAACTCAGAACATGAGACTTCATAGTCTCGGTGACAGACAAGAACGTGGTAATTTGGAAGAGTTCTCCGATTGGATTGCCTTCATTAGAGATGTAAAGATAGGAGGGCCCTTATGACGGTTGTGCTGCAATAGAAATTCCAGATGAAATCCTCCTCCGATATTCGGGCGACCCCATTACAGTTATTGTTGAGGATACATATCCGATGTTTAGAGACTCCATTGATGACCCAATGTTCCTGAAGGATAGAGCCATATTGGCCCCGATTGTAGACGTTTTGGACTTAATCAATGAGTACACGAACACTTTAAACTCAAGTGAGGGGTACATCTACCTGAGTTCGAACAGTACCTATGAATCCGACGGTGGGAGTGACTTCTTGAGTGATTTGCACACGCCTAAATTCTTGAATGGTATAAAGTGTTTTGGGGTGCCCAATCACAAATTTCATCTGAAGGTGGGGACCTATTATGTTATTGAAGAATATAGACCACTAAATGAGATTGTGTAACGGGATGAGATCGGTTGTTACAAGACTTTCCACGCACATCCCTGAATGCAAAATTCTAACTGGTGCAAAGGCGGGCGAAAAGGTGTTGCTTCCCTAGATGAGTCTAATGCCTTCTGATGTTAGGATACCATTCAAGTTTCAACGAAGGCAATTTCCGCTCATGAATTTATATGTAATCACGATAAACAAGATTCACGGTCAATCACATTCGAACGTCGGCCTTTATCTAAAGAATCTCGTATTCAGTCATGGTAAGTTATATGTCACTATGTCGCGTCTCACCCATCGAAAGGGTTTAAAGATATTAGTTTGTGGCAATGACGATTCGGGATCTAACCTAACCAATAATGTAGTGTACAAAGAAGTATTCAGTAACGTATAATCTTAATCTTCGTGTATATAGTCTGGATTAGATCTATAATCTATGTCGTGTGGATCTTTTTACTTATTTCTCTCAATCTCTCTCTCTGTATATGTGTATCTTCACACAGTAAATAATAATAAAAGTAATATCAATATAATTTTCAATTCTATATTTTAAATTTTTGCCCCGTGCATTGTACGAGTGTAAAAAACTAGTAAAATTAACAAAGTATAGGAAGATTTCACGGTACATTCAGTATCATGACCCTTAGTTGCAACTTATTGATCTTCCCAACTATTTAAGGACCGAAAGAATATAATGATTATAATTATATAAAAAAATGATATATTAATTATATTATGCTTCCCCAAAGTATATTGGGTTCGAGAAGTTCTTGAAAATTAAATCAAGTCTGGTGTTTAAACACTCGACTCGCTTTTTTTTTCTTTTTTTTAACTCATGGTGCTCAAACCCATGATGAGTGGGGTCAAAATATTATCTTTAAGGGCGCGTATATATGCACTTCAAAATATTATTAGTTGACCTCAATTGATAAAAACACCCCAAAAATTTATAAAATATATTTATTTTTACTAAATCAACCCCACAAATACCCCATTTTACCCCCTATAATATAATCATAAAAATAAAATAAAATAAAAATAATAAAATAAAATTATGGGACAGTTTCACAGTCTCTCTCTCCTAAAACTCGCTCAGACAGTCGTCGATCATCCGGTGCTTCGCGGCCCTACCGTACGCCACCAGCGGCAGCGACCTGACGGCGGAGGGGTCAAGGCGCCCTTGCGGTTGGGCGACGGTGGCTACCCCCACGATGCGGAGGCGATGGAGGGCGGCGGAGGCAGCGTTAAGGTGGTGGATATAGACGGAAAAGAAACCCATGAAGAAGAGGGCGGTGAGGAGGAGGACGGCGGTTACGGCCATGGAGGAGTCAAAGTGCGCGGTGGGGCTGAAGGGCCTTCTCAAGGCGGCGGTGGTGGTGGAGGAGCCATTGATGGGTTGGAAAGTGAGGTTTGCGGGTAGGGTTGTTGGTGGTAGTAGGCGATTGAGGTGTAATCAATCAGCGTGTGCATTATGATGACAATTGAGAAAGGATATTCGGGTGACGGATTGATCGAGTCTTTTTCTTTAATGGCGAATGAAAAATAATTGCAGAGAGTCCTTTTCTTTAATGGCGACCGAAAATAATTGCAGAGAGAGGGGTTTAGGAACAGGTGAGAAAATATTAATTTTTTTCATTTTTAATTATATATTATTGTAAGGTTATTTTTGTCTTTTTATTTATAATTATTTTTGTCTAAAAAATTTCGGGGTCAACTAATAATATTTTTGGGTGCATATATCGGTGCCCTATTTTTAAACATCGATTCATGCTGGGACGCCTTACAAAAGAAGGCAGAAGACTAAACAAGATTATAGTTGGTTTTTATACCAGTAATAAATTTTGGGGGATTTTTTTATTTATTTTTAATAAAAAGTGAAATTGATTAGGGTACATTTGACCAGATACAATATTTTATGGAAATTCGCATATCAAAATCTTCCTATGATTTGTGTTTGTATCTCACACTTCGTTAGTTTTGAAAAAAGTTCTGGTGGTTCGATGTCATGCAAGTCTAATATATATCTAATTTACTACTTTCCTTTTATTATATTTTACCTAATTTAATATTTCTCTTTATTATATATTACCTAATTTAATATTTTCTTTAACATATTTGATTAATTCAATATCTTGCTTTTATTCTTCTATTAAAAAAATATAAATTAGTTATATCTAATTAGAAAAGAATCTATATAAGTTGAATTACTTTTTATTTATAATAAAAGTTGAATTAGTATTATTAGAATTTTAAATACTCATTTAAGTAAAACACGAGTTATATAAAATTATTACAAAATGAGAATAAGTATGAAAATACAAACCTAAATTTTTTTTATCTAATCCTAATATAATGAATTGAAATAACATTAAAAATATATACAAAAAACTATTATTACGCCCAAAACAACAAAGGGAAACAAACAATATAAAATAAATAATAATAATAATAATAATAATAAATTATTACGCCTAGGAAAATAAACTAAATTTCTTTATCTAATCCAGATATAATTCATTGATACACACATTATATATTTATACGAATAAATTAGTGTCTTACGCAGAAAAAAGAAGAAACAAATAATAATAATAATAATAATAATAATAATAGTAATAATAATAATAATAATAATAATAATAATAATAATAATAATATAGCATTACATATACTACAAGTTAGATGTACAGCGTTTTTTCAATAGAATTATCGGTGCATTGTAGATTTTAATTTTTTATATCACATATTAGCATGTGATATGCGGATGTTGTATGTTTTACATTTTTTTCAAACTAAATTTTCTACGGGTTTCCAAGTTAAGTTTAAGATATTTTGATATACTTTACAACTAATTTATGACTCAGGGTAAGAAAAAACTTAAAAAATTCTTTATTGTAAAAATCTGTCTTACTGTTATTTAAACAAATAGTGTTCTACTTGTGTGTAAAAAGTTATTTATTGTGAAAAATAGTCTTCATGTAAATAGAACAAATAATGTTACGATTTGTATGTACAACTTTCAATAATATTCTTTTAGTATTTTTAATAAATATTACTCTTTTTTAAATACCGCATACTATGCGAGTGTAAACTAGTTTATGTGCAAATAAAAATTGCATTTTTTCAGAAATGAGCCTAGAATAAAGAGAGACGCTGGAGTTCTCGATCAGAATAGACTTATATATAAGATGAAATAGTTATCCAGATAAGGATTCTACATTGTCCAAAATAAAGTAATACTCCCTCCGTCTCAGTACTTCATTTTCATTCATCCAACAAACATAGTCCACTTATCATATTTAATATATCATTAGTTTTTCATTTCCACACATACTCTTAATTAATATTTCTTGAAGAACCAATTCATCTCTTGGTCAATGGAATATTGATGACAACAATGCAAAATTTTAATATTTCAATACAAATATACTAATTTTAATATTAACTTCTTGAACTACTGATTGTCATTAATAAATTCGAGAAGGGCAAAATTAAAAAGTAATATATAAATTAATATCTTAACTATATAAACTATTAATTTCTTAATTCGTGTGAAGTTAATTTTAAGACTATTAATATGGGACGGATTGAGTAATAACTATTGTACGTGATATTTTGAATAAGATTATGCCAATTATATTCCTAATAGAATCCATATTCGCATTATTTGAGCCCAAATCTATATTCATGACTCAAGGCTCTCTGAGCCAATTTAATGCGCAAATCTAAGTTGTATATATTGTCATCTACAATATTAATTATAGAAAAGAAATTGTAAATTTCAATCTATGGTTGTAAATGATAAAACACGTGTATATTGTAAATAATGTAAACAACAAGTATCGGAAATATAAAGGGCACATGTATAAATTCTTTGCTATGAGAATAATTTATTATTATAATCGAGCCAACTGGGCTAAGATCTTTACTATTCAAAACTTGAGTTTCAATGATTAAGTGTGGCAATTTACTAAGTAAATATAAACTAATAAAAATTACTAAAGAGTAGATATGAGCTAAATTAGTATAACTTTTCCATAAATTAAAATTCACAGTCACAAGATTGGATTTTAACGAGAACTGTAAGAAATAATTCAAACTGCAGGATATTATAGTTGATGCCGAAATATTCGCAGTCGCACCTACCAATTTCGAAAAAATCAAGATTGAATAAAATATGTTCTCAACTTTTATTGTTTCATTTCTTCTCTCTAAATTCGTGTGTGTCATGAGAGCAATCCTCATCTTTAAATAGACATACATTACTTTTAAAAGAGACCTACAAAATAAGGAAATACGATATACACAATATATTGCAAGTAAATATCATTACTAAAAAAAAGATAAAATCTTAGAATCTAAATAATATTTCCTAGCCATATACAAAAACTAATCTAGATAACGAAAATTACAACCTAATTTAACAGTAAATAATATACATAATAATAAGAAAAGGTGATAAATATCAAATCTTTGCAAAACAATAAATTTTGACAAGGAAGTCAAAATATTAAAAGATAAAACAAAACAATATTTATTAAATCACGTATTTAGAAAATACTTGACTCAGCAATATTCCCCTTCTTGTCTTTCTTAGCCAATACTCATATGATGAAAATATCAAGTATTAAACTTGAATAATTACCAAAACTACTCCCCCTAATTTATTGGAATTAAACATGAATTTGTTAAGAAGTATGCTATGACATGCGAAACAAAATTTGCAAAAGTAAACAAAAAAAAAACCTTAATAAATTAGGAAAAAAAGTCACAGACATCCAAAATAGCAAAATAGATAATATTCAAACCAAAAGCATCATAACAATGTTTCTCAATAAAAGTATAAAATATCTTAAGAAAAGAGATCATCAAACTGTGAAGTGGGATCACTTCATTTGACAATGTAGCGGTTTTAAGGTCAAACTATATTCCGTCATCATCTTCATCACGAAATTTAGTAGGAATGATATAACTCGAAGATGGACCGATTCCCCCTTAATGCAACGCAAGGTCAGTAGTAGCATGTGCAATGACATCGGTGGCAATATCCACAAAAAAATTAAGTCCCCTTGAATCTTGATCTCCCCCTGAAAGATGCACATTCTTCTGACTTGGAGCAGCAAAACCCGAACTTTGAGCAATATCTACTCTCCTTTTTTGGCCAGAAAGAAGTTAATCTGCAATTAGGCCGAGAACTTGGGTGCGGGGAGTAGTAAAATGAGCAATAACATCTGTATCATACTGCAATTGATATAGTAAAAGCGAATGCGACACTGGAATCAGAAAACTTGGTGTAGAATCGCATAATCATGAATTCTAGCAGAGAAGTGAACAACATCCGAGGCAGCATCGAGAGCAGCATATGGTGCGGTATTACGTGCAGGAGCAGCATCCGGAATTAAATCAATAGGAGATATGGGGTTAAAATCATAAGAAACCATCCTCATCATAAGAATAAACAACCAGAATATCAACGAGATAACTCTTAGCATTGAAGTGGTGGGATGACAGTGAATACATTTGAATGTTCAAGTAGAGGAACTTGGGGAACCAAACCTTGAGACACCAGCACCCGAAAGATCAGACTAGGAAAAGGAAAATCCCACTTCTTCGAAGAAGACGTGTCAAAGGATGTTACCGCATCGAAAATATGAGCACCAAAGTTGAATTTCATTCTACTCCCGAGTTGATAAAGAATATAGGCATGGAGCTCAGTGACTCTGGAGTTATTGTTCGTCAGAGCACAATTGCAACAAAACTCGTGCAAAAATCTATAGAGGGAAAATAGGCAAGATGAAGGGAACTGAGTGGACCACTCGACGGTTAGAACACTCGTAAAAAAGACTTGATAATCCGAGTGAAATCAGCTCGCTCTAGTTCCTCAACAACATATAGGGTTTCAAATAATACTTTCGTGGGATTGAGATTGAAGATCTCCCAATGCACATAAACTCGATCATATCTCAGAGAGAAAGGATCACGCAGCTCAACACTTAGGCTAGAGTAAAACTCATATAATACATCTTGCTCAAATGGCACAACATCATCAATGGTGCACATGAGTTGCCGAATCTCAAAAAATTATCAAAGTTATAGGTTCGAAATGTCGGCACATGACGATGCTTCTCCTGAACCATAGATCGACTAACAAACATCTTATAACGATCATAAGTAGCTGGAGTATGGAGAATATTACTGAAATTATAACCCAAATCATAGTCAGAATCAGAAGCGGGTGTTGAGGTGAGCGCATCACATATAACATCATCAACCACATCTATAGCAGGATTATTAAACACATCCGTAAAAATGGTATAGACTATATCAGTGTCTCGTGCATAACTATCGATAACATCATTCATAGAAGTGAAAGAGCTAGAATCATCCCCAACCAAAAGATTCTCATTACTTGAGATATCTGGGATCGAAATAGGCTGAGGGTGAGAAGGACTAATGGTAACGTCCTTACCCTTACAAAGACTCAAGATTGCACAGCCGTTAGGTCTATGTCATCATTGAAGAGATCAGAGATCGAACAAGAGGGGGAGGGAGTACGACAAGCTACAAAGAAGGCTAAGGTCTCTGAGTCGAAGTCATCATAAAACCCCATAGGCACATCAGAAGTACCACCACAAGGAATGTCAGGAACATTTGATGAGTCAGATTTGACTGGGATGCCAACAACATCAACAAGGGCATCTGCAATACATCAGTGAAAGCATCTCCCTTGTCTTAAAAACTTAGCAGATTTCTTCAAAATCTTTTTCTTTTGACTTTTCTACTTCTTTGATCGATTACTTTCTTGGAGATGCCAAAGGCAGAGTCAAGTACTTGAAAGCATTAGGTTCATATCCTCTGAGACATTTGGACTTGTACTAAGATGACGTATAGTTTGGCTTGAGAGAATTTCGGATGAGCTCGTAGTTAGGAGGATTCTTGCCATCAATCTCGTTCACTTTATTACCAGTGAACAATGCTGCATGTGGATCCGTAGACTCAGTAACTAGAACAATAGTGGTCTTAGGGTCATAAGGCGGTATGTTGATTGGAGATTGAGAAGCCGATGAGAGGCCGAAGACTGAGATGGAGTTGAATACTTCTCATCAGTCTGAGCAGTAGAAAGTGGTGGATGTACAACGGTGGCAAAGAAGAAGCTGGAACAGTAGGTGTTGGTGACGTAGGTGCAGAAGCAAACCCAAATGCCATCATATCAGTCTGCGCACTGGTATTGCATAGATGCAAGAATCAACTATGGGCGTAGACAATGGCCGCAATGAGCTTTTAGGTATGGTGGCGGATCTTGGAGCGGCGGTGGAGGCGGATGCAGGAGAAGAAGAACACTTGAAAAAATCTTGTCCATGCTTGGAAGTAAAGGTATATCCAAGAATCACATCAACAAAAATTAAGAGAGAGAAGAGAGCACAAAGAATTCAAAAGAATTTTGAAAAGGATGTGTGTGTATGTGGTGTGTGATATGCGGTGTGTGGAAACGTATGTGTATATATAATAATAAAAGATCAAGAAGTCCAATCCGAAAAGCTAATCTTAAAATATATAAGATTTAAAATTTTATATAAGGAATAAAATATCTAGGTAACAAAAAGAATCCCTTTATCATGGAAACCACAAATAAATTAAGGAAATTAACATACTTTGAACCCACATTACAATAGTTAATGAAAGTCTTAGATCCTGACAAGATCTCACTGATTCGTACATATTTGTGTGTGATTTTTGTATATTTTTGTGTCTTGTTTGTGTGCTTTAGTGGGATTTTAGTCGTATTTTGTCCCCTTTTTCTTTATTTTGTATTTTTGCAACTTTTGTCATCTTTTTAATAATTTTGTATTTATCTATTACTTTTTGTAGGTTTTTATGTTATTTTGCTTTTCTTTGTTTTAGGATAGTCAATCGAGCCCAAGAGTGTTCCCGAGTATCACAAGTGGCTCGATTTGATGAAAACAAGACTCGGACCCATGAAGCACAACCATCGATCGACGCACCATTGACGGGGCCATTTTCCCAACATCGAAAGATAGGCCATTTTGGGCAAAATTACCATTTTACCCCACTTTCACCCTATAAATACCGCTCCCTTTTCAGCAATAAGGAGCTCTTGGACCCCTTTAGGGTTTTAAGGCCCAAAAACCTTATCTTGTACATTAGTTTTTCCTTTCACCTTCAAGCATAGAATCCTTAGTAGATTAGCTTAACTTGTGGAATTAAAACTTAACATCTAGTTAGATTAATTTGTAATTTGAAGAAGCTCTATGTGCTTTGAGTAGATCTTTCTCCTTTTTCTTTGAAGATTCTAAGAACTTTTCTCATTGGGTATTTTTTTTTTCATTCTAGGTTTATTGTATTTTTCTGGTTGTTTTCAATAAATGTTTGGAGCTATCAACTCTTTGTGTATGGGTTTCAGTTTAAATGTTGAAATCTGTGTTTGATTTGTTAATAAAGGTTTATTTTTGTCCATTGTTGTTTTCTTGCTTCCTTTCAAGCTTTTTATCTTTAATCATGTTCATGATTGTTTTAAGTTTATGTTATTAGATTTATTGATGATTGTAGGTTATAATTCATGGGTCTAGTGCCTAGATAAGTTTAGAGACATCAATTGGCATTGTTGGGTGTTTAATTTACAATTTGGGGTTGACACCCCTAAGTTGTAGATTAAGTATTCGATCAGATGCCAATTGATCGTGGAGATGAGTCTAGAGCCTTAGACCCCCATTTTATTAATCTTTCCAAAGTTCTTGAAAACTAAGATATTAGAACTTTAAACACTGAAATTTGATCACTTGTTTAACATTGCTTTTTTCTTATTTTCTCATTCGTGAACCAAACAAAATATTTACTTCCAATTAGTCTTCCCTGAGAGACTCAACTCGAGTCAAGTTTTTTACTTACAATTGGTCTGTTCTCTTGCAGACGAACTTCTCTATAATGAAAAATAAGTGCAGAAAGTTCGATTCACTCACCTTCCAATTCAGCGCACTCGTGTATAACCCTACACGAACATTCAACACCACCATTTCTTTCAAAAAGAGAAGAGATTATTGTTCTCACTTCGTATGTACGAACCAAGATTTAATAAGAAGCCAACTAATACCAAGTGGTACATGTCCTGGGAGATTTATGTCTAAAATATGAACAGAAAAAGTTTAACCAAAAAGAAAAATGAAAATAAATAATTCATCTGGAGATGTGGTTTAGAATGGAAATAGCATGCGGGATGACATTCACAACAAGGTCAATAAATTGTGAATTTTTAACCCAAAAAATGAATTAACATTCTAAGTTGTTAAGCGAATTCAGAATAGTGTGTCCAGGAGTAGATAATACCTCCCCTTTGTCAAGAAACAAAATTAAACATCTCATTTGATCGCATGGGTCATTGATTTATATATGGAAGCTTTTCATGAGATCGCATTGATCGTGAAATTAGCATAAAGTTTCACCATTTTTAGGATAGCTCAAGACTTCCTCCATTTAATTTTGTGCTTCCTAGAGAACTGCATGTTTCTGCAATAAACAATCTACATTTTGATTTTTGAAACTTTCAACCTTTTCACCAACGCACTACAGAAATCATCTACAACAGTTGAGACACAATGCAAGGTATTAAAATTATAAAAAGTAATAAAAATGTAATATAGAATACCACGACAGATGTGAAGGTAAATATCGTGGCATGTAGACTCACATTCAAATAGTGCACATATTGAGAGATCTCTTCTCAAAAATAAAAATCTCACATAATCTAATGCCTTGATAAAAATGTCTGCAAGCTGATTTTCAGTGTTGACATACTCAATGTGAATATTGCCTTTCTCAATCAAATCTCGAATAAAGTGATGTCAATATCGATGTGTTTTGTACGAGAATGCTGAACTAGATTCCTAAAACTGTCATTTATCACTAGAGTTATTATAAAAAATAGTAAGAGTGTCACTGTGAAAACCATAGTCTTCGATCATTTTATTCATCCACAATAACTGGAAACAACAACTTCCTACACTTACATACTCAGACTCAGATGTTGACAACGAAACACAGTTTTACTTATGACTAAACCAAGAGACCAAGTTATATTCAAGATAGAAACATGCACCACTTGTACTTTTCTTATCAATAACATCACCTGCCCAGTTAAAGGCATTAAATCCAATAAGAACTGCACTAATATCTTTCGTATACCAAATTTCTAACTCAATTGTACCACTTAGTTAACGAATAATATATTTAAAAGAATTGAAATGAGTGGCCTTAGGATTAGCTTGGTAACAAGCACAATTATAAACACTATACATAATATCAGGACGATTAGCAGTAAAAAAGAATTAAACTTCCTATCATGCTTCTATACAACGTACGATCTACATCTTCAGCCTCATCATCCTTAGATAATTTTGAACTTGAACCGATGGGGGTTTTCATGTGAGATGTATTTTCTAAATTAAATCATTTTAGAAAGTTACGATCATACTTGCTTTGAGTGATAAAAATTCCAACATGTAACTGCTTAATCTGTAATCTAAAAAAAAATAACTCAACTCACTAACCACACTCATTTCAAACGTGGAAGCCATGGAATCTACAAAGAATTTGGTTAGTTTTTAAAAGAAGATCCAAAAAAGATATCATCGTCCACCTAAATTTGAGCAATAAGAATGTCATTTTTAAATTTTGAATAAAAAGGGTTTCTCAACTTCAGCCCTTTTAAAACTAATATCAATAATAAATTCACAATTTTTGCAAACCAAGCTTGAGAAGCTTGTTCAAATCCATATAGTCTCTTTTTCAACTTGTACACTTGATTATGTGTATAAGGGATCTCAAAACTATGAGGTTGTGCAACATATACATCCTCATATAGGGTGCCATTCAACAATTTTTGAGAAAACACACTCATCATAAATCATGTCCTTATTCTGAGAGTTGTTTAGAATAACCAAATGAGCCTTGTTACGAACAATATTAATATGCTAATTAGTTTTGTTTTCAAAAACCCATTATATTTTCGTGACATACTCATTAACTGGATAATGAACTAAGTGTTGACCATTGTTGTTAGTGAATTTATCAAGTTCACTTTGCATGACCATGCACCAAAATCCATCATTTAAAGACTCTTTGTCATCTTTAGGTTCACGAGAGGACACATAGAGGTTAGTTCTTACCATAAGACACTGACTAGATGCATGAACCAACCTTATCAGATTATATTCGACATTTGCGGTTTTCATCGTGGATGTTGCCTCCAATGCAGTTACTACAGCAGCTACATCTGCAATGGCATTATCAAACGCATCATGATAGAAGGATTTATCCACAGGTCGGTAGCAGTTTTCAACTGACCTCAACCCTGTAAGAACATAAACATTAGAAGAGTCAATCACATCACACACTTTCTTTTCAACCCATACACTTACTATCACAGAGTTGGTTAATACTTAGAAGATTTACTTTAAAACCATCATCAAGAAGAACCTCCTTAAGTCTGGATGAACCAAGGTTAATAGTTCATAACCCAAAAATATTACCATGAGCTCCATCACCAAGTGAGATTTTGCCTCCATCAAAGGGTTTAAAATTTTGTAAGTTACATTTTCTCCATTCATGTGGCAAGAACAACCGCTGTCAAAATACCAAATACCTGAAGAGCTGGAATTCAAGAGGTGGAGGTAAGATTGCAGTTGATGTCTGATTTCTTGATCCAAAAATACTGCATGCGACCGGACATGTGAGAGTGAGTCGATGACATCTCTAATGGCATCTGTTTTTTAGATTCCTTTTTGACACGATCAGATTTTAATTTTCAACAATAAAACATAATATGCACCTAAGAGTTACAGTAATGAAAAATAAACTAATGTTTTCTTGGTTTTAGTTTTATTTTAAACGTGTGATTTCCTCATCAAGCTTGGTCTTTCCTTATTTAACCGTTCTAGGGTATCAAGTGAGCTGTCACGTTCAAATTTAACCCTCTCATACTTAATTTCAATTTTGGTGAGAGAAGCTTCTAAATGATCAGTGGTAGTTTTTTATTCAAGATTTTCAGATGTAAAATGTTTGTTCATTTTTGTGAAAACATGAATACTTTTCTTTTGCTCTTTTTCATTTTGATATTCCTCGTAGGCATAAACTAGTTTGGTATCAATAAAGTTACCATTGTCATGCTGCTAAGAGCTTGAAATGGACTTTTCAGTAACATTTAAACAAACATACAAGTGATTAAAGTGGTCATAATTGAATGTGTCAACAGATGTGATTGGAAATGTAATGACGCCCCCGATCGCATTAAGACTGGCATTGACAAATGCTCTTTCCAAAATAGGAAGAAAGAAGGATCCTCAATCCCGAGTTCAATTTCATCCTCATATTCATGTTCACTCAAAGTAACATTAAAGCTATTATCAGCTAACGTGTTAGCACATTTGTTAGAAAAGTGACCAAATTTATCGCACACACAACACCTTATGGACTCAAGAGTTTTAATAAACAAGAATTTTCATCAAAAAAATTAGGGATCTCTTAATATTTTAAAGGTGCAACTTTTTGAGGAAATTTTTATATGATTTTGTTTGAAATTTGATTTTGACGATGAGATTTGACATTTTTTTCAAAATATTTTGTAATAAGAACAATGTATTTGTCACCTAAGTTAAATTTGTCAAGCTCAACAAAAATCTCAGTCATCTCATTATACATGACTTGGTCAGTAGGAGAAGGGTTTGCTTGAAACGTAACATTCCTTACTTTAGTTTGAGAAGATCGATTTAGAAAATTAACCTCGAAAGATTGGATAACCTCAATGAGTTCATCAAGGCCAAGTGTTGGTTGATCATGAGTTCCTCAATCGAAGAAACTTTGATGTCAAAACGAATTGGGAGAGAGTGTAACATCTTACTAACTAGTTTAGCATTTGAGATTGGTTCTCCGAGAGTTTGTGAATCACTAACCATTTCATATAATCTTTCACTATGTAGTTTCTTCCTCTTCCATACGCAAATTCTCAAACCTAGTAGCGATCATATGAAGCCTTGTCAGTCTAACTCTCCCAAACCCCTCACAATGAAGTTGTAGAGCATCACATGCTTCTTTGGTAGTAGCAAAATTCAGAACAATGCGAAACATGTTCGAATCAATTGCACAAAAGATTGCAGAAAAAGTTTTGGAATTCATACTACGATTAAACGATCATTTGTTGTCCATATCATCTCATCTTGAGGCCTAAAACCACCATTCACATCAACAAGCTGTGAGGTGTCTACTTGTGAAGGATCATAGACTCACAATGAAGTTGTAGAGCATCACATGCTTCTTTGGTAGTAGCAAAATTCGGAACAATGCGAAACATGTTCGAATCAATTGCACAAAAGATTGCATAAAAAGTTTTAGAATTCATACGGTTAAACGATCAGTTGTTGTTCATCATCTCATCTTGAGACCTAAAATCACCATTCGCATCAACTAGTTGCGAAGGTGTCTACTTTTGAAGGATAATAGACCATGCTCATTCATCAGTTGATTTGATGTAGACACGCATTTTGGCTTTTCAAGTTGCTTAATTAAATCCATCCATGTGGGACGAGCACCGTACCCACTCAATTATGAATCCATAAGTACACTGTTGAAATTATAATATTGTGAAACAGTTATTCAGGAGAATTGATTTGTGCGTTTGGACTCATCGAATGACAAAAAGAAAAAAAGTAACACTCTTGTCAAGACGAACTAACGGATCATCTGTTAGGCTAAAGTTTCATATCAATACATTATACTACGAAAATCAATACATTATAATAAAAATCAATACATCATAGTACCAATACATATAAAAATCAATACATCATAACACGGTCGGAAATTTATAAAAAATCAATACTTTTGATTAAAAAAAAATACATTATAATATAGGGGACGTCTACGGTGCCGTGAAGGTACCATTCCCCACTTAATCAGAACCATTAGATCCAAAGTTGGTTATGAATAATAGTAAGATCAAGGGATGTAAATATAGAGGGATTGGGAGGTATGATGCCTTCACGTCACCATAGTCATTTCCTATAATATAAATTTCAATACATTATATTATTAGGTTCGATTGCCTAACTAGTTATAACCCGTCGATCTGCGTCAAATTAAAAGTTTGCCAAGAAGACAACTTTTCCTGCATATTATACCAAAAGCTGCTTTTAGTATTTTAGCCTAATCAAGAGTACAATTATTTAAAGCAAACGCCGCAAATTATACTACTTTTGAATACTGACGTTATTTCAATTCCACAAATGCTTTGTCAAGATTCTTTAAATTGTTTGCAAGTTTTATAGAGAGTACCGCCAGTCCACTCCCGTATATTATTATGATAAATATGACCTTAAATCCCAGCTTTTGTCCATAGTTATGACATCTTCATATTTTTATATATGGTGGTATTTCACGTATTAATTATTTCACCATGTGAATGATGAGCTGTTATACTGTGGACCCAGGTCCTTGGAGTTACATGGTCCGAAAAACAACCACTAGTTTAGGTTGATGCCCACCATTCCTCTCATCCCATTTTGTTTTTACTCAAAAAAGAAAAAAGAGAATTAAAAAAAATGAAAAGTTCATTATAGTCCTGCAACTTTTGCGAGTTGAAGGTTCTAGTCCTTTGGTTTCTTGATGTGACAATTTTTTCTCTCTAGCAATCTTGTCTTTAATTAAAAATAACAATTTTAGTTATGTAACTCTCGTGGATATTTTTGTTTATGTAAAATAAAATTAAAAGACTAATTAAAATTATCTAAAAATACTCAAATAATAGATTTTCTCCTAATTTAATTTTTCTTCCTTTTTCTTGCCTTTCTTTTTATTTTATTTTTTTTTACTTTTTATTAATATTGTCGAGTATTTATCTTTTTTTTACTTTTTTTAAAGGCATTTTTATTAATATTGTTGCCAAAACGCATAATTTGAACTTGAATTTATATTCATCTGTTTGCAACACTTAAATAAATAATATAATGCATTGTGATCATTTAATATTTATTTCACTTTAAAACTGACCTAGGTGGGTGGAAACCGAATTGGTTATAAAAATTTTATAAGTGTTTCAAAGCATAATATATCTATAGTTTTATTTATTTATTTGAATAATTTTTTATTTTAATTGATTATTTTCACATTAAAAAAATTACATGAATTGCTTTAGGTAATAATTTAATAGCATATTAAAATTCTGATGAATCAATTGTTGGAATAATTACAAAAATTCGAGTACAAAAAGGAAAATTGTAATAATCACTAAAACTGGAAAAGAAGAAAAGAAACAGAAAACGATTAGATAGTCGAGTCGAGTAAGACACTCTCTCCGCAAAACGAATTTGCCCCGGTAGTGCTTCTTCGGTTTTGGCAAATCGTTCCCAAATATGAAACGACTACGTCTTTAGTTTAACCGCACAGTTAGAAACCAAAGCTCCAGCGAACTGGTCGAATTTGAACTGAGTTACGAAATAAGAAAAATATGCAGAAATGCTTGCAGAATGCTAAGAGTTTCAGGTGTTATCTCCGTGTATGGAAAGTACAAAAACAAATG
The DNA here is from genome assembly GCA_014905375.1 of Phtheirospermum japonicum. Classification (NCBI taxonomy): domain Eukaryota; kingdom Viridiplantae; phylum Streptophyta; class Magnoliopsida; order Lamiales; family Orobanchaceae; genus Phtheirospermum; species Phtheirospermum japonicum. The sequence continues at coordinate 253,367 of BMAC01000903.1, read as the reverse complement.
CAGGAGCCTCACCCTTTTATAGGGGCTCAAAACAGGGGTTACAGCTGCCATTTATGTCGTCCTTAAAGTCATTCAAACCAGCAGCAATAGTCAGCACGAACCTGGACTGGTTCAGCGTGCAAATACATTGCATGTTTGAATTCAAAAGTTTTGGAGACGTCTGAACGTTCAGGTGCCAGCCGTTACGAAACGGTCAGGAGTTAACAGGTGCGTGAAGGTTCAATAAAGAAACCAGGGTTGAGCCAGAACCCGAACCCCACACGGACCACCTCAATCGGACCAATTGCCCAAGACCCAAGACCCAGAGCCTAGGACCGAGGTCCAGGACCGGGACCGGGCTCGGATCCGCCATCGGCTTCGCCGAAGGCGGATTGGCGAACCTAAGTCCAAGAGCTCGAGTGAGCTTCATTTACATAAAACCCACAATACCCGCTGGCCCACTTGACGTACATTAAAGAAATGTAATAATTTTTAAACTCTCTTCCACATTGACTAACATTCAATGTGGGATAAACATTAAAGCATAAAAGCACCCATTCAACTTCCAAACACCATTTCTCACTCACCAATAAATGGATTTGAGAAATTCAAAAAGTTATAATTATCTACACGACACGTAGATTAAGCTTATACAATTCGTTAACACGAATTTACGCTGTATCATTAAATTAGAATTAATCCAATTTACAACATCAATACTCTATTTGTTCATCAATTTGTACAAATATAATTATAAATTGCTCTTGTCAATGTAATTTTGAGCAAACGAAGGATATGGTTATAAGAAAATTAAAATATGGATGAACGTTGAAGTATCATTATTAGACAATAATTTTGTTACTTAATCGTTTGAATAATCTTGAATGTAACATAGATTTTTATTGAAATTATATTTATTTCAACTATATAAGAAGATTGTTCGGTTATATAACCTTATAATATATGTATTGTTATAATATAATTATCAACAATACTTTATTGAATATATAAATATTAGTAGTTCATTTTCATTATTACGGCATTCATCATAAGCTCAATATATAGTAGTTTGAACGCAATTAAGTTCTATTTAGTATTATAATATAAAAATTCAAAATAATAATTTAATAAATTTGATAATAAAATAAATAATTATCACAAGTAAATTATGAGTTCATGAAAACATAATTACACGTATACACTTTTTTAATGTATAATATATATAATCAAAACTGTATTAGGTAATAATAAAATTAAATTATAAATCTTCTAATGTAATAGTTTTAATAGATTTTTTTATTAACTAAATAATTATTAATGAGCATTTTATAGATTTTAAAATTCATTGAATTGTATTCTCATTTGAATTCTATGAATTCTATAAAACTATAGTATAATCAATTTCATGATTTTCACGAATTTTATTAAATGGTGAATTTCTATGAGCTTTTATGTTGAGAGTTAAAGATGAATTTACATAATTTCCTACCAATTTTATTATAATCTATTATATTTTATCTGATTTTCAAATATTTTATATTATTTTATAAGATTTCTATATTTAAGGTATTTATTCATTTTAAACTATATTGAATAGTTATTTAGAATTCAAATGTTATTTCTTTACTCAATTGACTTCTTAATTTTTATATTTATTATATTAGGTTACAATATATCTAAGATTTTTTTTATTTATTAAATAATATTTTAATAAAATGATTATTTATAAATGACGTTGGAAACAAATAAAAAAGTCAATTTTACTTGTCGTATTATATTTCAAATTTATAAAATAAATATTATAATATTCATATAAATATCATACAAATTTAAAGAAATATATAATTGGATATGGATAAAAACAACAAAAAAACCTTACTTTTAATTATTTAGCTTATTTATTATAGCAAAATTGTAATTGTCATTATATATCACTTACGTTGTACAAAACTCTTTGCTTCGAAGTAAATTGCTTCATGTAGCATCACTTTTAGTTTTTAAGGGCATATAAAATTAAATTTTACTCTATAATTTTTATTTGCATTTTTGAGTTTGCTATTTAAGGACATTTTGGGAAGAATTAGTAAAACATCATAAAAATAAGATGATGAATCTTTTCAAACCCACAAAAAGTGTTAAAATGGTATGCAAGTCATTTGCACTGGACAAAAATGACTAAAACCTTCTTCTTCAAAAAGTAGCTAATTATTTCATCTTATAATTAGCCACATGCCCCTTTATATATTCCAATAGAAAAACAATAATATACAATATACCACATATATTGTAAACAAATAAAAATAAAAAGTGAAAGAAACCGGCAAAGAATGTTTATTAATTTAATTTATAATGGTGACCTAATTAATTATTGCCCCTTCTATACATGCTCAATGTTGAGAAGAAATTAGCACATTTCAAGAAAGGGTCTCACATGGTGAACAAACACAAAATATCCATCAAATAAATTCCAACATGCATACGATATATATAAAGCACTGACGCCAATATGAATCACAGGCACACAGTAAGTAAGTAACCTTTTGTGGTCCATGTATCATAAATCAAATCAAACCCTAGACGAGAAAAATAAAAAAAATAAAAACCAATTGCACCAAAAAAGTTTCTACATGCAGTAACAAGAATTTTCTGCCTCTTGTGATTGCCACGTCACCCTCATGTCACATCCCTTCCAACATGCAGCACCCCACCTCTGACAGTTCACAAGATCTCTTCTGTTTCTAGGTCTTGTACATACCCGCTGCATCTTTTTATTTTTATTTATATATATATATATATATATATATATATATATATATATATATTTTTTTTTTTTTTTTTTTTTTTTTTTGCTTTTAATACCCCCAAAATTTAAATTTTCAATTTTCACCTCGTGGGAGCTCAGTGATTAATTTCTGCTGTAATGGCTGCTCATATCCATAGCTGAACCCATCGAAGCAAATTTCGCCAGCTCGTCACTTTGGCCCCCCAAGAACTGCCTATTTTCATTTCTGCCCACTCCCAGAAAATCCCTTGTCAGACTATTTTCACCTTGGTTTGATTTTTGTTTCCCACTGCTGGGCATCACAGCCAACGGGCCCGAGTTAATATCTCCAAGCAACAACCCGTGATCATGATCATCAGATGTTGAGCCCATCAGCCCATGATTCAAGCTTTGATCACCTTTTCCCATAATGTGACTCTGTTGATGAGCTTCAATATTATCACTTCTGCTCGGGACATTCAAAGAATTGAAATTTCCAAGACTCGAGAAATTAGACGAGCCCATGAGCCCGAACCCGGTCCCAAACATCGCGGAGTTGCTACTTCTCGTCGAGCCCATCTGAGCCGCTTTCTGTAGCAATGCAGTAGCAGACATTGGAACTGGTGGATTATTATTAATGTTATTGTTAATATTATTATTCGGTTCATTGTTGTTGTAATAAAGTGAACTTATAGCCTCTGACAAACTTCCTTTGTTTTCTTCTTCCTCTTTTAGTACTACCCCTCTCGGCATGGACGACGATGACGAAGCATTATTATTATTGTTGTTGTTACTATTAATGTTGTTGCCACTAAACCACTGATTATTCTGCGAATTAGTTGCCATTTGGACTAATTCGGACAAATTCGTCGAGCTCGAAGCCATCTGGTGGAAATTTACGCCCGGGTTCGATCCGATATGAGAATTGACATTGTCTAGCCAGATTGGGAGCCTGGGCTTTTGCATATGATCCAGGCCCGACTCTAATCCTCCCCCGAGATGTTCGGGCCTAAACATGGTCGTCGTCGAGAAATGGGGATTCCCAGGGCTAATCAAATCGTTTCTGAAGTTGAGATTTGGTGATGGGTTAACAATTGGTGTGAATCTCGCACTCTCTTCTGCTAGTGCATCACAGAAGGCTCTATGTGTGATGAAGCTATCCTTTCTGTTTTGTTATTAATTAGTCAGAAGATTAAGTGTTGAAGCCCTAAGCTAGGTAATCAACACATACCAAGACTCAATAAGTTCATATAATAATTAAGACATACATACATACCTGGAGAAAAGAGTACCACAGTCACATTTATACTCCCTAGTGCCACAAATCTTGCTGTGGGCTTTCCAATCGGACTGAACCGCGTATTTCTTGGAACATTTCTCGCACTTCCACTTTTTCTCGCCGTGTTTCCTGCTGAAGTGTTTTTTGATGCCGGTTAAGTCTCCGAGCGCCCGGGAAGGGTCGTGGTGGACGCATGTCTTTTCGGGGCAGATGTATACTTTTTTCTTGATCGGGTCTTTGTTGGTCCGTTGCTTGAGTTTCCACGGCAGGTTGTGGCCGCGCCGGTGGAGCTGCAGATTTTGGTCCCTCTGAAAACCCTTGTTGCAGATTTCGCACAGGAATCTGTTTGTCGCCATCAGGGATTTTGGGGATAGTGCTATCACTTCAGCATCTGGATCTGCATAAATTCAATTATATATCCCAAAAAAAAAGAAAAAGATCAAATTTTTAGATTTAAAGAAAGAAAGTGCAATAAAAGAAAAAGTGTGTGTGTGAAATTGGCTTGCCTGGTGTTCCTGGGAGATTTCGTTTCCGCTTATTGGATGAATTTGAATTAGGGTTTGGGTTTGGTTTTGGATTGGGATCTTGAATGAAGCCTCTGATGGAAGAAAGCCCATCTTCAGACATCATTTTTTCCCCACGGAAATAAGAAAAACAGGTGATACGATGGTAGTTGGTGTGTGTATGTGTTTGGCAGAGAGTGGGAAAAAACAAGAAATGGCTGAAAATAGGGTTAAAGAAAGGGATGAAGAAATGTTTGATGTAGTTTTTGTGGCCCTTCAAAAACGAGAAAATAGGTTAGATGAGTTGCAGGGGATATTATTGTTTTACATTAGTCTGTCTGTGTCTTGTGTTTTGCATGTTTTTTGAATCTTAGCAGAAAATATGATATGGCAATGAAACCCCAGCTCAACCCCGGCCGAGAATATTTTCCTTTCTCTCTCTTAATTTCTCTCTCCTTATCTTACACGGCTGCTGCTGCTGCAGCTGTTGCCTTTTTCTAAAAGTCGGTCAGCCATAGACTCGGCTGGACCACTCTCTCTCTCCCTCAATTATTTTATTTTATTGATCGAAGAGCTTTGTTTACCGGAATAATTAGTTAGCTCTAATTTTACTAAATAATTATCACATGAATGCAAGAGAAACATTCCATGGGATGGGGAGTATTTCGAATTTATTGAATATAAGAGCTTCAAATTGGATTTATTATTATTTATTTTTGGGGGGAGTGAGAACTTATTAATCTATGGAATGATAAATAAATAATGAACTTTTATACCAGGTAGGTTAATAAATTTTTTTCTTAAATTATTTTGAAGTCTTGTCGTGAACTGAGATAAAAATTATAACAAGTTACAAAGAGATACATATACGACAGTTAATCACACAAGATTCCTCACAAGGCATATTATATTTTAAAATAAGAAGTCAAGATTATTCAGTTAAGGTGTAGTAATAACATTCGCATTTTTGTAAAATATTAGTAGTTTTCGAAAATCAATTTTATCTTTATCATATCATCTACTATTTCACAAAAAATGTCCATACAAATGCATATTTTATCAAATAAGTCAAATAGTCTTACACACCCAGTTATCCACAAATCCCATTTTATTTCTAAGAATAAGAAAAATAACAACTAATGCAATACAAAATACATAAGTAAAGTAAACTTCACTTCCACTCCCTAGATTTATTTGCTACAAAAAGTTTGGAAAAGAAAACATTATTTACTTCGGTCGCGACTCACCAGTTCTACGGCGAGGTGGATGGGGATTGGCTCGGTGTCAGCTCCTGTTTGGAGGGGTTGCCTCCTCGTTGGTTCGATGAGCGCATCGAAACAATTTCTTTTATTGCTAATTTAACATCTTTAGCTAAACTATTTATTTATTCAAGAGCTTGTTTTACAACTTGAAATCCAACAAATTCAAGCTCCAATTAAGAACAAAGTGTAACCAATATTTAAATTAAGATTAATTTATTAAGAACATTATTAACAATTTCAAATCAATTGGTCCCTGAAAACGGCTTCAAAAACTTGACCGTTTCCTTTTAACTAGAAATTGGTGAGTAATAAAGACTTATTCATATTACTCTATTGTAACCGCAAGTGCATGATGTAGATGTAAGCGACGAGTAAGACTGATTTGTACGGGGACCAAATCTAATAAATTGACAAGTCAATAAGCTAACTTAATCTAAATGAATATAAAAGAAGATTTTATTTTTTTTTTGTCGTTACAAATGACGGATAAAAAATAAACTAGTTAAATCAACTTATCAAGAATAATAACAAAAAGTAAGAATAGAGCTATTCAAATGATAACGGAGTATTTCGAGATTTGGGATTTCAATAAACTGTCAATATTTATCATGTTCAATCATTCGAGTATTGTTATGATTCAATATATGTCAATCAAAAAATTAATTTAACCTTTCTCTCAAAATGATTAAAATAGTGGGTCCTAAATGTGAGACGCATTGTCAAAATCACATTCAAAACTCCAAAAAAAATTAAAAAATTTATACTACTTCACTACTAATCTCAAACCTTTTGTAGTTGTTGATTAGAGTGTCTCGTGTTTGAAAGCCTATTGATAGACCTCATCTCTCGAATATTGGTTTATCAAACTATTAGTTATAAAAAGGTTATCAATATATCACAACTTTATAAGTACAAACGGTTGTCAATCGAATATGCAACGATGAATTACAAACATAAAAATAGTAAATGGATCATACTCGAATGTAAAAAAAATTCAAAATCAACCAAGTATTGTTGTGATTCAATTCAATATAGTTAATCACAAATTAAGTTTAACCTTTCTCTCGAAGTGACTAAATCGTGAGTTTCAAATGCGAGATGCGTTGTCAATCCCACTCAGAACTCCTAAAAATTAAAAATATTTTGACAATGTCGATCTTATTAATTAGATAGTTTTGATTTCATAGCTCTGTTAACAAACATTGTCTCTTGATTTATGATTTGTTAAAACTAATAGGCATAAAATGTGTATCAAGCAATTATGCATATATACGAATCAAGAATAAAAAATATTGAAAGGACCAAATGCTTGATTGAAAGAAAGTTCAAAATATTAGTTGTTCATCATTTACCAAATCCTATAATACGATAAAATTAGATAGACATGATTTAACATTCATCTAGACATTTACATTTTGTTCATAAATAAAAACTAGAAAAGATAAACCTTAAGGAGCGTGTGGATCCTCCGATCTTTTCGTTCTTCATGCTCTTTGTCTCCTCTCTGAATCCTCCTTCGATCCTCTATCTCACACTTTTGGAGTGTTTTGGGTGGTGTGCGATGGTTCCCAAGCTAATGGGTGGTGAAAGCTGCATCTGGCCAGATTCTTTGCCCTCCTTTTATAGTTCAAAATGAAATCCCAGTATTTAAACCTGATTTTATAACATCTTTCAACATTTATGCAATATTAGCGACCCGATTCGCGACCAATACTGGGGTCGCGAATTGTGGCAGTGAAAACAGGGTGCAGTAGCTGGTACCTTCGTGGTCGCAAATTGGGTCGCAATCGATAATCGAGTCGTGACTAGACTTCTGGGCTCCGCTTACCGTGTGGGCTGCATGGGCTTGCTCCAGTCTTGGCCTAATAGACTCTTGTATTCACTTTTTTCAATCTATTTCATCAGTTCTTATACTCTTTATGCTCAATTCATCCAAAATGACTCAAAGTTTCTATAAAAAATAACGTCCAAATAATAGGAATTTAAGAAAAAAGACGTTAAACGTACAAACATTAGTTGAAAATTAGTTTAATAAGTCTCAATATGTATGAAAATCACGTGTTATCAAATAATTGGAGAAACTTCCTCGATTTCTGGTAGAACATCGAGGGTTTAGGTTGTTCGATCTGGTTCAGATCTTAACTGGTGAAAATCAAATATCGATCTCCAATCTTTCCCTCCTCAATCATTCGTTCCAGATGGCGGTGCCATCTCATCAGGCGGTTGGGCCTTTTTAGTAACGTTTAGGTAAGATATCGTCGATGCGAATTTAATTATCCAAACTCTTGCATTTGAACCTCTTCATTGATTAGTCGTCCGATCAGTGTCATCGCATGGAGATGGCCGCTTCAATGACCAGGAAGAGGTGCATCGGGTTTGCTGATTTCTTAGATGTAGGGTTTCGATAACCGGACTTAGGTTCGATCTAAATCTAGTGTTGGATTTCAGATTTGGGGATATAATTATGGTTTGTAATAATTTTATTATTAGTTGAAAACAAAATTGTTGAATATGTATTACGCTTATTGTGTTACAATAAATTGTTCACTTGAATTTGCAATCATTGAAAATACGGTTGATACATTGTTACGATAATTACTGGATTTGGTAATCTTATTAGTAGATGTGGTAATCTTATCCCCGATTGTGTAAATTTTTAAAACATAACTGTTGCAAATATTTATTACAATTATTGAGTTATAAAAATACACTACAAAAAAAGTCGTTTGCTGACAGGTACTGTCCGTCAACATTTTTAGCGTCAGCAAATTGTTTGTTGATGGGATTAACATACCCGTTAGCAAATACTAATGGCATGCTGACGGGTGAGGCGTGTCAGCACATAATTCGTTACCCGTCAGTATTTGCCGACGGGTAGTGCCTGTTAGCATATAAAGACGGATCATGTCCGTCAGCCAATTTAAATAATGCTGATGTGTTCTTAGCCGTCAGCATTTGCTGACAAACATTACCCGTCAGCAATTTTAAATGATGCTGATGGGTCCAACCAGCCAGCATTTCAAATAAATATATTTTTAAATTTTATTTTTATTTTATTTGTTATCATTACTTGTATTCATGTCACAAATCAATAATCAAGTACAAAAAATAAATTGCATTTTCCAAAAATATATATATAATTAAAAATATAATTTAATTAACTAACAATTATATCGTCTAATGTATTTAAATAAAAATCAAACATAAATATTCTTTGTTTTTAAAACTACTACACTGCAGAATCATTTGGAGAATCAGCTGGAGAACCACCTGGAGGATCAGAGGACGACCGTCGACGTCGCGCTCTCGTCTCTGCGGCGAATTCCTACATCTCCCGCTCACGGAGAGTCGCCTCCATCTTGAGCCGCTGACATGCATGCTCCTCGTGCATCGCCTGGAGCTGCTCTTGATGTGCCCGCTCGCTCGCCTCGAGCTGACTCTCGGCCTGACTCTTCAAAACCTCCATCTGCGTCTAGAGCTCCGAGACACGGCTATCTGGAGCAAGAAGGTACCGCCTCTAAAAGTCTTCGAAGTCAGAAGACCTCCTAAACATCTCGTGCCAAACTTATGACCCTTCTTCACCCCCACGGTCTCTAGATAGACCGCGTTCTCGTAATTGTCGGTAGAATCCTGTGATGAAGCACGAGCCTCCTCTAGACGTCTCTGATACTCCTCCTATAATATTTTGATTGATGTATAATTTATCATTTCGAAGATTAAAAATGATATATATATATATATATGTGTGTGTGTGTGTGTGTGTGTGTGTGTGTGTGTGTGTGTGTGTGTGTGTGTGTGTGTGTGTGTGTTAATTACATCTAAAAAAAATACAAAAATCTGCTACGAAATAGGATCGGTGAAAGTGTCATCGGGTCTCTGGTGCATAGTCAAGAAAAGCTCGATTGCATTGGGTTCCCTACCCAGATCCTAACGTAGAATACAATATTTAAATTATTTTGTAATTTATCACTAATTGTGAATTAATTAATTACTTACGAGTTAAATTTAAAAATACATTTAATTTTACTTACGAGCTAGCGTGCATGACCAATCGCAATTCGAGCCCCTCCTCTGTGCTTGGCTATCCCAATACCAGGTCCGTTGGGCTCGCTCATCCTATTCCTGATCGCCTGCTCGGACTGCTTCTTATACTCCGGCTTCTCGAACTCCACCACCCATCTCCTCTAGATGTCCTCGCCCACGCCCGCGGGCACCCTCCCCTCCGTTCTCTACTTCGTCTTCTACTCATGGAGACGATCGTGCCACGAGTGGACCATAGATATGTAGAAGTTACATTGTACGACCTCCTCAAAATATACACTCGGCTCCCAATAATAGCGCCTCTGCAAAACAAAACAAAAAAATTTGATTAATAAAAATCATTATATATAACAACTTTGAAAATAATATTAGTTAATTACCAAAAACTCGGGCTACCGCAAATGATGATGATGAGACTGGGGAATGTGCTCGTACTTCCACCCATCGGAGTGTACACGAGCCTAATAGATCTGTCGAAGAATCCTCGGTAACTCCAGCGAGTGACTGCATAGCCTAGTAAAATATAGAGTTTATTAGAGTAATATATTAAAATAAAGAATTTATTAGCATAGAAAATTAAATTAAAGTTACTTACCTCGGGGGGACGACATAGACCTCGATCATACTAGAACGTTGTGGCATGAGGCCTCTCGATGTACTAATATCGGACCGGGTTGGCTGGAACCGTCTGCGAAGTCCATGCTGATAAGTCAATCATATCATCATCTTCATCCTATAAGTCAACCACCATCACATTTTGAAAAAAAAAAAAGAAATTAAAACCCGTTATTGAAGGGACGAAACCTCACAGTCAACGCCATACAACAGGTCATCACCAACGTCAACCCCAACCAATCACAACATGTATATCATAACATAAATATTAATTAAACACAACTTGCCGATCACCACGACATATCAAAATCACCACCACAAACATTCTAAAACTTTTCAAATATGAAACATTTACAATTCAACCCTAGATTTTGACTTAATTGATAATTAAACCCTAAACTAACCCTAATTTTAAAAATCAAACCCAAATATCTAAATAATTATAATTAAACCCTAATTTCTCAAAATACTCCAATTTAAGCCTTAAACTAACCCTAATTTTTTAACTAACTCAAATATCTAAATAAATACAACCCTATTTTCTTGTACTTATTTATAACTAAACTCATTAATATTTAAAATCAACCCCAAATATATAAATACTTATAATTCTACCTTAAATTTTATTATTTGAAAAATAAATCCCAAACTATTCCTAATTTTTTAAAATGAACCCAAATATCTAAATAATTATAATTCAACCCTAATTTTTTAAAATATTCCAAATTAAACCTAAACTAACCCTAATTTTCAAAATTAAACCCAAATATCTAAATAATTAAAATTCAACCCTAATTTCTTAAATTATTTGCTAATTAGTCTCAATAATAATCAATATTTTTTTAAATAATTTCATAATTATATATAAATAATTAATTAAAAAATAAAAAATTACCTAGTGGTTGGCCGACGGTCGCGGCGGCGGTGGTGTTCTCCTCTCCTCTCCATCTGTTCGGTGGCTGGCGATGGGCGGTGGTGCTCTCGTCTATAGGCGGCGGGCGGCTGGCTGGGGCTGGAGTGCGGTGGGTTTTTTTTTCTTTTATTTTCTGTATCTTCACTGCAAGCAGAGATCTGATTTTAAATCAGATTTACTGATGGGCACGACACCCGTCAATACTTTTTTTTTAATATTGTTGATTGGTAAGTACCTGTTAACATCTTTTCTTCTCTTTTTTTTTTAATTCTGCTGACGGGCGTCTACCCATCCGCAAACCCGTCACCCAAAAAAAAATGCTTACGAGTAGCTAACGGTCGTTACTCGTCAGCAAATTCTTGTCCGCTAGAAGCCGTCAGCATGCGACTGTTTTTCTTTCTTGTAATGATAACTTAGTTGAGTTGTGAACCATTAAAAACATGAGCGAATTGTAAAAAATAATTAACTTTGAATCGGTAATCATTGTAAAATAGTATGATGTCTAGTAATGAGAATTAAGAAATATAATATTCTTATTACTATATATGTTAATCTTAGTACTATTTGTGATAATCTTTGAAAGCACAATAATTTTAGAATTATCATGGGTATAAATATCGATAATGTGGTTGCTTCTCGTGAAAACTTTATTATTGGTGTTATAATTTTATTACTGATTGTGGCAATATTATCACTGGAGATGGTGTAATACATATATTTCGTGAATTGAGTTGGTAAAAATCAAAGAGCAAAATTGTCAAGAAAAAAGATCTTGAAAGTTGGCCGGAAAAAAGTGTAAGTACCTAATTAACCGTAAAATAAATAAAAAGAAAAAATGGATGAATGAATGAATGAAAATAGATAAATAATCTAGTGGGAAGAGGGAAAATTTTATTTTTGGTACATTATGTTGGCCACTTTTCACAAAAGGTACGTGATGTTGGCCAACATCAAATCACGTCTTCTAAGTTGGCAAACGCATCAAATAAGGTACATTTTTATCACGTTCGGGCCCAGATGCTGACGTGGCATGATTATTTACTTTTTTATTATTTTATTTAATTTATTTATTAAATAAAGAAAAAAAGTCATTTTTACCCTTCATTCTCATTTAATTTCCTTTCTTTTATTTTTTTTCTCTTATTTTTCCTTTTCTATTTTTTATCTTCCTCCAGATGCGCCAGGGCATGGCCGCCGCATCGCGCTCCGCCCTCTTCGGCGGTGTGCTTTTGGCTCTGATCGAGGGTGCGGGGATCATGTTGAATAAAGTCATGAAACCCCCGCCGGAGGCGCCGATCTTTGTCGAGGATCTCCCTGGTGGGGCCCAAGGGATACCTCAAAAAGCGTCGTCGTCCTCTGCATCTACGACGGCGTCCTGGTTTGGGGGTTTGTTTGGGAAGGAAAAGGAGAAGAAGAGCGGTGGCGGCGGAGTGAAGACGGAGATTTTAGAGAGCTTTGACTCGCCGATCCCCACCGACTTTCGAGTTCAAGTGAGAGTTGATTTTATTTAATTTTTATTAAATTTTAATATTTTTATTTTAAGCTGACGTGCTTTCAGGTATTTGGGGTATTGATGCTATGGAATTGAAAATTTATGATCTTATGATGATGGGCTGTATTTGGGAATTTTGTAAAATAATATTTTTTCAAGTTGATGAATTGACATGAATTTCATGTATAAATGTTTTGAAGATTTTGCCACAAGGTTCTGGATTGAGCAATAACATTGATACTTGATCTAAAGAGGTGATTTTAAGATCCATCAATGTGATGTTGAAGCATTATGCTGCTCATTCCTTGTCCGTAAATTCTCAGATGTGAAGCATTAATTGATACTATTTTTCCTATTCTTCATTTTCCTCCAGATGCGCCAGACGAGAAAAAAATAAGATGAAAAATAGAAAAGGAAAAATAAGAAGAAAAAAAATAAAATAAAATAAATTAAATGAGAAGGAAGGGTAAAAATGACCTTTTTCCTCTATTTAATAAATAAAATTAAATAAAAATGATAAGAAATTAAATAATCATGCCACATCAGTATTTGGGTCCGAACGTGATAAAAATGTACCTTATTTGATGAATTTGTCAACTTAGAAGACGTGATTTGATGCTGGTCAACATCACGTACCTTTTGTGGAAAGTGACCAACATAATGTATCAAAAAATGAAATTTCCCCTAGTGGGCAGATATGCATTCTACTCTGCACTTAATGGACAATATACCTTAAATTATTATAACAACAAAAAACAAAACTATGAAAGAAAAAAAAATTACAATTATTCAAAATGTGATTAAAATCACGGTTTAATAGGAGGACGGTCAATTTCCTAGGGCATGTTTGAGTTGATATTCCTTAAAGTTTTGAATAATGTGTTTCAAAACTTTGGATATTCACAATTTCGTTAATAGTAAATTTTTTTATTTGTTATAAAATTTATAATCATTTAATTTTTAGTATAAATGTCAAATCATGTGTGAAAAGTTGATGATAATGTATTACTCACTCCAAAAGGATAGCCCACTTTCAATACTTATTTTATGGACTTATGTGCCTCCTATTTAATGCACATCGATAATAATAATTAGTAAGCATTAGTGTTAAAAGGAAGGGTATAATTGCATAGAATTTAATATTTCAACCATATTAAATATTTTTTCTTTTAATTTTTGCAAAGTGAAAATGTGTTATCTTTGTGAACGGATGAAATATTATATTATATTTTATTTCAAATCATGCGTGGAAAGTGAATAATATTGTATTATAATATTGTACTTTATAATATTTAATTATATGTATTAATAGGATCCAAACTAAATATAAAATATTTTTGGTGAATTATTTCATTTTTAATTTTTATAATAAATAAATATTCAATATTCAAAATACAAATATATTATTTTGAACGATAGGCCTTAGACAAGAATTGGATAAAGTTTATCCAAGTAGCTAATGGGCAGTCAACTAACTTTGAATTAGTTATAAATTTTTTCATAGCTAAATTTGGTAGTAGATCTAAAATTCTTGTAGTGTTCAAACAAAAATATAAATAACTTAAAAGATATAGATACTTCCTTCACCTCAAATATATAATTCATTTTCTATTATAATTCAATTTAATGTGCACTTTGTGGCTATCATCATTCATTAGGTAATTCGAGAAATGTTTTACATATTTTTTTATTTTCAATATTTTTTTTTATTAATTTGTGTGAAAGATCAACCTACACCAGACTCTGGAAAAAGGGCTTGGGTTGGAATGAAAAAACTTATAAATTTATTTATACAAGACTGACATGTTTTCTCTAAAAATAAATATTGTGTTGATAATTAATTGGTTGTAACTCATTTCATGAATAATGGAACCAGGAAGTAAAATAAGAAAATCTGAAACCAAACCCCATACTCGCATCTACTACGATGATCTTCGACCATCTCAAAATTCCATCATTTTTCCCCATCTAGCTATTTTTATACTTTAAGTTGTTTTTGTTTTTCATGGTTTTTTTTTGGTATAGTAGCTCAAACTAAATGTTGGTTGTATGAAAAGCTAGTTCTAGGCGATCTCCATATAAATTCACTAAAAATAGTACTAGTGGCAACTTTTTAGGTGTAAGTTGTCAAAACACAGTGTTATGAATTAAGTAACATTTTCTATTATTTTGCATGATATAATACATTGCGATATAACAAATTCATACTGAAAAGGCATATTTATTTAGCTGTTACTTATATAGTTGTATTATTGATCAGATAACCGAAACTAATATAATTAAGGAAATGACTACAGTACCGTGAAGGTACCATACCTCCTAGCCCCCCTACATTTACATCCCTTAGATCTTATCATTATCTATAACCACTTTGGATCTAAGAATTCTAATTAAGTGGGGAATGGTACCTTCACGACACCGCAGAAGTCCCCTATACTTAATGATATATAGTGTGAGTGTAGCTGAGGTTGTAGTTCCCCCTACAAAGTTAATTGATCCTCTCTTCTTTCACCCCTTTCAACTGTTTTATGTAATTATTCCAAAATAAAGTCCTTAATATTAAAACTCTAAAATCGTTTTATAAGGATTGAAAATAAAACTGCTCCATCCGTCCCAAAATAACAGTCTTGCGATTGATTTCACACATTAAAAAATAAGTAGTTTATATAGTTAAGTTATTAATTTAATTAGTGTTTTCCAATTGTACATTTCTTGATTTTATTAATGTTAATTATTACTCATAGAAATTAGTATTGCAATTAGTATATTTGTTATTGAAATAGTAAGATTTTGCATTGTAATCATCAATTTTCAATTTACCATGTAGAAAACTAGTATTTCAAAAATATTAATTAAGGATATGAGTGTAAATGAAAAAAAAAATAATTATATGTTAAATATGGTAACTGACTATTTTTGTGCAACCTAACTAATGACATATTCATGAATTCCGCACGTAAAAAGACACAATACGGTTAATTACCAAAACTAATGTTAGCCTAATCACATATTAATTTTAAAATAACAATAAATATCTCATGTCATTTGCTTTTGTTATACAAAAATACTGAAAGGTAATTAATTAAAAAAACTCTGATATTTGTAAAAGTATATGTGGATCTTTTGATAAGTTGACTAACTTTGGGGGCAGTTTGTAAGTTTCTCTAATATTGAATTACTATGAAATTGGGACGAAGTAGGATGGGGCTGTGTAGACAATGTGTAGAGGATGTAAAAGTAGAGAAGTGCATAGTGAAAAGTGAGAAATCGGACTTAGGTAGTCACAAAAAGGTTAAGAGAGGAAAGGAAAAGAAAAAGCTAAGAGGCTTTTACAGGATTCGGTGAAAATGATTGTGCCATAATTGTTTTTGGACCATTCTTCTCAGTCACAAAGTTTTTATTTTAAAAACAATAGAAAAAAAAATAAAGTTGTAATATAGCACTGGTGGTGTAATTTTGTTTTCTGAACGAAAAAAACAAGGGTAAATTTGTGATAGCACTGTGGTATATTAATATATTATACTGTGCCGTCTCGTGATTTGCGAACTGAGGGCAACTGGATTCAGTGGAAGAGTTGGTGGGTGTTGCCGGGACCCGCTATATACCGTCTTTTTCACTAAAACCAAGTACTAAATAATTTTTTTCTTAAAAAATGTGGCACGCGCCTCTTATTAAATCGATCAACTAGTCATAATAATACTTAAAAATATAGAATAAGATTAGGGGAAATTCCTATATAATAAAAACACATAATTTCCATTTACCATTCACTCTTTTTATTCCCATATAATCCAAATATTTCATATTTAATCAAAATATATGTTTAAATTATTAATACTACCCTTACATTATAAATACCCTAATTAACTTATATAATTATGCAAGCAATTTTCAATTTTCAATTTCTTTTCATCCGTATAACCCCAGCGCTCCACACATCCACCTTCTCGTTGATGTCCCTGTGCGCCACGCCCAGGCGGTGGCAGTACGCGACGGCCGCCATCAGTTGCGTCAGGACAGCGGCGACATCGGATTTGGAGAAACAGGCGTCGGAGGAAAGGCAGTCGAACAGATCGCCGCCGTCGCACAGATCGATGACGATGTGGACGCAGTCGTCGTCCTTGTGGGCGTTGTGGAGGCGGAGGATGCTGGGGCAGCCGGAGAGGAGGTGGAGGATCTTGGGCTCCGTCTCGAGCCAGCGGCGGTCGGAGGAGTGGGAGTGCTTGTAGATGGATTTACAGTCGAAGGATTCGCAGTCAGCGGTGGAGTAGCAGCGGTGGACGACGCCGAATCGACCACGGCCGAGATGCGTGATTTGGGACGATGGTTGATTTGTTAGGGTTCTTGTTGAAAATGGATTGTGGGATTATGAATTTTCTGGGGAGTGTTTTGGGGGTGGGAGGGAAATTGGAAAGAAAGAGTTGGGTGTCGAGGAAGTTGGAGGAGAGTGAAGGGTTTGTTAATGGTGAGGCCATGGCGGGCGGGCGGTGTTTTCTGGGTTTCGAAGTGGGTTGATGAAGAAAATGTAGAGAAATTGATTTTTAAAGAGTTTTTTTTTTTTTTTTTGGAAAAGATTTTTGAGTTTGGTTTATGATCGAGTGGAAGCCATAGATTGGGGTGTCGCTTTGGTTGGCTGAGCGTACGTGTCTCAGATTTTATCCATTCAAGCTTTGCTTTGATTCTCTCTCTCACTTTTTTAATAGAGATTATATATATTTGTAAAGAGAGAAAGAGAGAGTGAATTCTATACGTATATTTTGTGTATAAAATAACATTGCACACCAAAATTATTAGGTTTTGGCAAAGTAGTATGTAATTTTTCAAAAATCGTGGAAAGTAGTTAGTAATTTTCCAAGAATTTTGTGAAGTAGTATGCAATTTATGTAAGGTAGTTTATAATTTTTCAAAAATTTTGTAAAGTAGTATGCAATTTATGCAAAGTAGTATCTAATTTCTCAAAAAATTATGCGAAGTAGTATGTAATTTCCCAAAAACTATGCGAGTAGTGTGTAATTTTCCAAAATTTACACGAGTGTTCTGAATTTACACGAGTAGTCCTGAAATCTACACGAGTGGTTCTGAATTTACACGGGTAGTTCTGAAATTTACAGGAGTAGTTCTGAATTTTTTAAGAATAGTTCTGAAATTTACACGAGTAGTTCTGAATTTACACGAATAGTTCTGAATTTATACGAGTAGTTTTGAGTTTTACACGAGTAGTTTTGAATTTACACGAGTAGTTCTGAATTTACATGAGTAGTCCTGAAATTTACACGAGTAGTTCTGAATTTACACGAGTATTTATGAATGTACATGAGTAGTTTTGAATTTTACACGGGTAGTTATGAATTTTCGAAGACAAAATAAAATAGTTATATAAAGGGTAATTTAGTACTCTTACATAATTTTTGGATTAAATGGAAAATTGAGATTTCAATGGCCTATTTGGGAAAAAATATTTCACTAATGGTATATATGGGGATTGACCCATAAAATTAACATTTTCTTAATGAAAATATATCGTGGAAAATAGAAACTCGTATGCAAAATAAAGAAATCGAGTCTTGTAAATTTCATAATTTTCTTAAAATAAATTCGCTACGTATTGAACGTTTGTTTCTCAGGATATAATGGATGTAACCAGAATTTTACTCCGGCGAACTGAAAGCAAAAAGTCTTGAAATTAACACGAAAAAGAAGAAGATTGTTCATTTTTTTTTGTGTTGAACTTGTGGAAATGAACTTGTATTTATATGTCGAAGAGGAGCCTCTCAACTTATGGCAAAACTTGGGCTTTACTAACGAGCTCAATTTGGTATTCGTGTACGCAGGTCGCACTCGCACACGAGTACATGGTTCGAACCACGAATCGGATCGTGATTTGAAACTGAGTTTGTTTGAATCTTAGAAATGTCTCATCTATCTATCGTGGTATTATCCTCATCATGGGCCTCCCTAAAGTGAAACCGTTTGCACGTAGTAATATCATGACCCACGATACGACAATATGTATAATAATTTGATACACACTCGTAGCTATTATGCACAAAAACACAATGACATGTACGTTAGACCATCATTGTTTCTTGAAGGGGTTTGTTTAAATCAAGCTCCACCAATACCCGAATAAAGTGTCCTACATATCCGGATAATGATCGTTCATAAATTTGAATAGGCGCACTCACAACCCGAGCAATATTCATGATAAACGAATGGTGCCAATATTCAATACTAAGTTATTAAATTCATATCTAGACTTTTGCATTTGAAGATTGAGTCTTACACGGATTAGAATATGGTACCCAAAGAGACAAACGGAAATTACCTGGATTAATATTCTAAATTATCTTAGAGATTGCCTATTTTTGATAATCCGCAACCATAAGTTGAACATTGAGGAAATTGCGCCCTAAAGTCACCAACTTCCATGTCAACTAGATTCACCAAGAGGAATGAAACTTTGATTTTAGTTCATCCAAGGAGTAAGACTTCGTGCCCTTAGACTGTATTAATCCTCCCGTAAGAGGATCACGTAGCTCAGTCGTATTTTTGTACAAATTATCACTCATTGGAACAAAGTAGCACTCGCCCTTCTTGATGGACATTTTATAATTGGCTTTGGAAATTGCTTTTACATAGGATCTCAGTGTAGCATCAACCAAGGCAATGAGTTGTTGTCCAGGCGGTGGCTAATTGCCCGAGTCTCACACTGGTGTTGTAGCCCGTTAGCTAATAATAGGTTTATGTCAGACAAGACCCTGCAAAATCGTAGTGCTTCTCTGCGGTTAAAACCAAATAATAATAATAATAATGAGAAAAATATTTTTTTCATCTATATAATTCCCAACACATACTTTTATCGAAGAACGTCATTTATTAACAAATATAAAAAACTGTTCATACAATTTTCTTAGGGAAGAAAGAATTAACCCAACCAATTTATTGCATTGTTTACACTTTCCCCAATTTGCCATTTTTAGTGTACGACATGCTAGTAAGGGCTCATTTGGCAGCACAAATTGCCCAAGACTAGGGTCTTTAATCTGGTCCAATCCAGCGTTCGGTGTCTAAGACACGAAACGACCCTTATCTGTCTGGCCCGCGATGGCCCGCAGTGAGAATCTACCGAATCCCTATTTTGTGTTCACACACCACCACCCCCCGCCTCTAACTAATAATCTCACATTTGTTTGACCCTGATCTGCTCCCACAAAATTACACGATTATCTCATAAAATGCAGATAACATTACCCATATGCCTCTGTTGATGAGTACATTTACAGTGATGTCGTATATTAAAAGGTAATGCATTAGAACACTCCATCTCCAGCGAAGACACCCTGATTGAGGTGGTGTGGTGCATCTTTCTTGTCAATAATATTCACTACAAAAAACCCCGGGTTCACCGATGTCCATATCCGTCGGCAAAGCACTTACCGACGGATACACGACGTCGGCGAAACCTTTATCGGTAATTTCCGTTATCGACTGATATTTAACCCATCAGCAAATGCCGACGGCTTTCCGCCAGTATCGTGACGCCGGTGAGTTGCCGTCGAGAATCTTATTTTTTTTATTTACTGACGTATACTTCGACCGTCAGTAATATATTAATGCCAAAGAATTTATACCCATCGGTAACTAATTAAATAAATGGGTAATACTTCTGTGAATACCGACGGACATGATATCCATCGATAAATGTAATTTTTTCTTAAATAATACTTTTCTTTAATTGGGATAAAGAACCTATTTTTTTATCCACCTATTTAAAAATATCTTAAAAAAGGGAAATTCAAAATATATTAAATTATATAAATACGAATCAGGATCAAATGAATTCGGCAATAATAATAGAAAATGAATTCAACAAAAATAATCAAATATCTCGATAACAATCTAATCAGCACGAGGGGGAGGGGGAGGAGGAGGTTGTACTCCCAACGTGGCCCTCGCTTCCCTAATACGCTCCTCGACCTGTTGCTGGAGTCACTGGTCGAAATCCATCTGATACCACGCTTGTGCCTCGCGCATTGCCTGCAACTCATCCTGAGACTGCGCTTGTGCATCGCGCAACCTCTGCAACTCCTCCTGCATCTGCACCATACGAGGATCGACCGTCTGGGATGACGTAGAGGTGGTGGAGCCTGTATTGTACTCCTTCGCGAGCGATCCCATCCCAAATCGTCGACCCTTCTTGTGCCTGACTACGGAGAGGTAGACTTCATTCGAGTCGACAAACGTGCCAGACTCCTGTGATGCAGCACCTTTGCTATCCAAAGTAGCTTGAACTTTCGTCTGATAGATAAAACAAAATAGTTAAATTTTTTCACGGAAAATAATGACAAAAACAAAGTTAATATATAAATTAATTTGAATTTAGAAATATATAAACTTACAGCTATCCGCTGAGATTTGGGGTCCGTAAACGATATGTCGCCTCTACGATGCAAACTCAATAGAATATTGTACGCATTGGGTTCCGCATCAGTTTCCTCCCTCTGTAACAATTAATTTATTATTTCATCACACACACTTATATATATATATATATATATATATATATATATATATATATATATATATATATATATATATACATATATTTAAATTGGCATATTTGATATTACTTTATTCATTAATTAAACATGTCTTGTGAGATTCAAGATTACAAAGCCGCTATATTACATTATATGTGATGCTAATTTAAATTACCAAAAATGCTATTTATATTTTCACATTGATATTTTTATGTTCCCTTGATTTTTACTATTATCTTATTAGCATGTACATAATTCATAAATAGCATCACATCCTATATAATATAGTAGGTTTCTAGTTCCCACACAGGGATTGGTTCCCATGTGAACCCATCCCTATATATATATATATATATATATATATATATATATATATATATATATATATATAATATTAAAAAATTCAACTTACGATGTTATCTCGTATGCAATTCGCCCCCCGAGACCCGCCACTATGCTTAGATATCTCGGTACCAGGACTCTCTGGCCCGCTCATCCCGTTCCTGCTAGCCCTCCTCGACCTCTCTACCTCTTATGGCCTCGCCCACGCCTCCATCCAAGCCCTCTAAGTCTTCTCGCTGAGAGAAATCGGTAGCTCTCCCCTGGCATTCTACGTCTGCCTCCACTCATTAAGACGGCTAGCCCAAGCATAAGACATAGATACGTAGAAGCTTGCCACATAACCTCATCAGAATATCGCCTCCGGTCCAAATAACATGCAGCCTACAGTAAAGCATATTTGAGACAACATAAAATAAGTAATTAGTTAAACAAATGTAAACATATATACTGCAATAAGTTAAGTTTGTATTTTAATATAAATACCAAGAAAAGAGGCCACCACGTATCACGATGATCCTGAGGTATATGCCTATACCTCCATCCAGCTGGGTGCATGTGAGCCTCATGAATCCGTCTAGAAATCCCGGGTAACTCTGCAGAGCTACTCCGCATTCTGAAAACATATTAATTAAAATGAAAAAAATTTAGAAGTTGCTCCACGAGGCATAACGATATATAATTATTAATAATAACTATTAAATACTAATAATTACTTCCGATTGACGATATACACAAGGATGCCTCCATATCGTCGACAATCCTCATTATAAATAAGGGTCTACGGTAGGGTCTCGGGGGTCGCACCATCCGGATATACATCGTCCAACCCGAGGATGAAATCATCAGAGGTAGTTGTGGCAAGTGGCTGTGATGATGAGGTCGACAACGCAAGTGGCTGTGACGGTGAGGAGTCGTAAAAACCAGAACCTGATGGACCAGATGACCCTAAACAACCACCTGATCCTGAACGACCAGCAATACTCTTCCTCCTCATCTAAACCACCTCGAACACGGTGAAATTATATTAATAACAATCAAAATGAAAACATTATATTATTTTTTAAATGTTACTTAATTATATAACGTTATAACCTTAACCGACATAAATTACAAACTAATCATCATCGTTCGTCTCTTCTTCATTTATATACTCATTTTCCGTATCATCGACGAGTTCGGCATCATCGATAAGTTCGGCATCAGCATCATCGACAAGTTGATCATTAAGTTGGAAATCAACATCCTCCAATTGGATTAGACCATGCGTTTCAGCAACATCCTCTTGAAACGATTGTTCAAGCGATCTATCTTCTATGAAATATCGCCTTAATCTTACAAGCTGCCAACCAGTTGACCATGTCTCGTTTCAAACTCGGATACGAACCCTTTGGCGCATAGGTGATAATTAATGTTATCGATCTCACAGAAACTACGATTCCTACACTTAATTTGTTTGCAGGGACATTTCAACTTATCACCGTCCCTCTCTTTAGAATCATGCGTGAGTGAATTCGATGAAACAATCCACCCTCTTTACAAATGTATCCGAAAGAAATCCGTCATACCCTCGCCATTTGTACATCCATCTAAGATTAGTACTATCCATCCTATAATTTAGGGTGTTAATTATTTGTGATACTAGCTAAAATGATCGATCGTTCTTTCGTGAGAGGAAAAGAATGTGGGTGATAAAACTTCGCCAACATAACGAGGAAGAAGAGTAATTTGGATTATTGGTAAGGCTTCTATCCCATTTAAGAATGTTAGTAGTATGTATTTGATTCAAGCTTTTTGGTTGCCTACTTATGAAAATGTGTCAAAGATTCAAAAGCTTGTCCGCAAAAGAACGGAGTCGCGCGTAGGTTGGCAAATTGACTCGAGTCGTCTCTCGAGGAACATACAATCGGAATCCTTAAATAGTTTTGTTCAATTTCAGATAACACACACAAAAAGGGGGGGGGGGATTTGATGAGATTTATTAACTACGAATTTAAAGAACTAGACTAGATTAATTAACTAAGCTAAAATAAATTAT
>BMAC01000903.1:180810-220917 GCA_014905375.1 Phtheirospermum japonicum | reverse complement strand
CGTTAGCACTAACGGTTACTGCTAACTGTTGGTCCAACCGTTAACACTAACCGTTAACAGCAACAGTTAACACTAACTGTTGGTAAGAACTCAACGTAAACTGATCTCCAACCAATAGATAAACCTAACTAATTATAAACTTAATTTAAACCTCTGAAAACTGAAATTCTAACTAGATAAATTAAACTAACAGATTGCATGAAAATCGAATTCTAAATAATCAAACTGACCGCTAAAGGTTGCTGTTAAAGGTTGGAGTAACCTTTAGCTGTAACCTTTAACAACCCAGATTTATCAAACTGTGAATCTGCATGCATGAACTAATTCCAAACCAATAGGATACCACACATCTAATAATAAACATGAATTACGGAATATAAACTAAGATCGATCAACCAAATAGTTCAACAAATCCAAACCACGCAACAATACGAACATAAACGAAGCAATATCCTAAACGTTGAAAACTAATGAAGAAAAACTAAGAAAATTGAATAAACGTTCAAAGTACTCGTTTAAGCTACTGAAACTCGCAGGATCCTCGGCTATTCCGAAGGGAGGACGCAGCGAACAGGGCTCCAATAAATGAATCGACGTTTGAATGGCTCGAGAACTCGTAGTCGTCGATTCCTCCTCGTTCCTTGATCGTCGCGTCTCGTAGTTGTTGTCCGTCTTGAAACCCTCGAWTTATGCTCTGAAMTTAGGGTTAGAAGGCGTACATGCAGACCTAGCTTCCCGAAATTCGGATTAAAAGAGGTATTTATAGGGTTTTCTGTGATCTGGGCCGAAAAGCCTGTCTGCTGCATTCTGGGCCCCGCTAACGGTTGGTTGTTAACGGTTAGAGCAACCGTTAGTAGCAACCGTTAGCCTCTTTTTCTGCCTTTCGGGCCTGCTATTAATGGTTGGTCTTAACGGTTGGTATAACCGTTAGGGTAACCATTAACTTCACGAACTTGCTATTTTTCGCCGGAAATTCGATCTTCACCTCTCGATCATTGTACTTTATCTCTAAGGCGCTGAACAATCCTGGGTACTTAGCTGTAAAGTGATAAACATCAAATAATCACTTATTTTGCATCAATTAGATCAAAAAGCGGTAAAATAAGTTGGAAGTCTAAATATACGAAAATAAGCTAAATCTATCCAACTTATACCAAAAATAATAAGAAAAAGCAATTAAAATACAAACTAAAATCAAGACAATTACGTGTTAATCAGTATTATCTTAAAATATGCATTTTTGTTGGCTTCAAACTTTTGGCAGCATCTCCCATTAGTTCTCTAAGTACACATATATTTCAGTGCACCCGAGAACAAAAGGAAGATGCATAAAACCAAGATTTCAAAGTCAACATAACACATACGCATAAGATATAACCACATTACACCCACATTCTCGAAATGTCCAAAAATAGGACAATTTGAAATTTAGTGTCAAACTCTCTATTTGATACTAAATCCCAAACGGGTCTAAGGTACGTATTGTACAAGGGAACGATTCAAATTTTAGTATAAAACTCTCTATTTGATACTAGTCGAATTAAACGAGTCGAAAATTACTATTTTTCTTACTATATTAATCATATACAAAATTTAAAAATAATAATATCAACCAATCAATCACATATATATAATATCAACAAAACATAACATATCTTAAACACAATTACTTACCAATCACCACAACATTTAAAAACCACCATCCCCAACAATTTAAAACTTTTTAAAACCACCATCCTGTTCTTTGACAATTATCACACGACTTACAATATTCATGCGAATCTCGAAAAAGAGTCGTCCAGTAGAAACCACTATCAAACACTTTGTGGGCAGTTTTCTTGGATCCAAAATGTCCCCCGTAAGCATGGGCATGACAAAAAGATAGAATGGAGTGAAACTCAAAATCGGGAACGCATCTTCGAATGACCTGATCGGCGCAATGCTTCCAAAGGTATGGGTCGTCCCACACGTAATTAATACTTGGCATCACTCTTGAGTTTGTCTCTTCTTGCTTTAACCATCTCTGTAGGAAAAATACGAGTGACTAGGAAATTCATCAAGTCAGCATACCAGGGCTCCAAAATTGAACTTTTAATTGCCAGCAGCTGCTCGTCCAGAAAACTCTCGTTGAGTTGCAATTCGCCCTCTACATGTGTTAGTCAACTTAAATGGTCCGCAATAGCATTCTCAGCACCCTTCTTGTCCTTGATTTCCAAGTCAAACTCTTGGAGCAACAATATCCATCATATGAGTCATGGTTTTATCTCCTTCTTCATAAGGAGATGTCGAAGAGCCGCATGATCAGTGAAAACCACCAATTTAGTGCCCAAGATGTATGAGCAGAATTTCTCGAGAGCAAAGATAACGGATAAGAGCTCTTTTTCAGTGGTCGTATAATTCTCTTGGGCGGGATTTAACGTTCTTGATGCGTAATAAATCACATGAGCTGCCTTATCAACTCTTTGTCCCAACACAGCTCCCACAACATAATCACTAGCATCGCACATGATTTCAAACAGTAGGTCCCACTTTGGCGGTTGGATTATAGGAGAAGTGGTCAGCTGATTTTTCAATGTGTCAAAGGCAATCTTGCAATCGTCATCGAGGCTGAACTCCAAATCCTTTTGTAAAAGCCTACATATCGGGGCCGCTATCTTCGATAAATCCTTAATGAATCTTCGGTAAAACCCTGCATGGCCAAAAAAAGAACGAAATTCCCACACAATTGCGGGGTAAGGCAACGCAATTATAATATCGATTTTAGATTTATCGACCTCAATCCCCTTCAACGAGACGATGCGTCCTAGAACTATACCTTGTTCTACCATAAAATGACATTTTCCCCAATTCAACACAAGGTTGGTTTCAACACATCGTTTCAAAATTTATGAAAGATTTTCAAGAGATACCTCAAATGAGCCGCCATAAATGCCAAAATCGTCCATAAAGACTTCTATGATTTTGCCAACATATTCCGAAAAAATACTTACCATACATCTATGGAATGTGGTCGGTGCATTGCATAGTCTGAATGGCATACGACGATAAGCGAAAGTGCCAAAGGGGCACGTGAAGGTTGTCTTCTATTGGTCCTCGGGAGCTATATGGATTTGGAAATATCCCGAGAAACCATCCAAGAAACAATAGAAAGATTGGCCTGCTAACCTCTCGAGCATCTGATCAATAAATTGCAAAGGAAAGTGATCTTTGCGAGTCATGGCATTCAGCTTACACTAATCGATACAAACTCTCCATCCAGCTTGCACTCGAGTGGGAACCAAGTCGCCCTCTTGATTTTTAACAACGGTTACCCCTAATTTCTTAGGAACAACTTGAGTCGGACTCACCCATCGGCTATCAGAGATTGGATAGATCACCCCCATGCCTAGCAACTTGAGGATTTCTTTCTTCACCACCTCTATCATGGGTGGATTCAGTCGTCGTTGAGGCTCCCTAGATGGTCCGAAACCTTCCTCGGGCAAGATGTGATGCATACATACAGATGGAATTATTCCTCGCAAGTCCGCTATCGTCCACCCAATCGCTTATTTGTTGTCTTTCAATACTCGTAACAAAGATGACTCCCGGATAATGTCTAAGCGCGATGATATGATCACCGGTAACGTCTCGTTCTCTCCTAAAAAGACGTACTTTAGGTGTTCCGGCAGGGACTTAAGTTTGAGATCCGGCGCTTGTACAGTGGATGGCACAACCTTTCAATATGAATCGGGAAGTTTAATATAATTGAAAGCATAATTGCTAGGTTCTGGTTTGAGTGATCACAAGGTCGAGATCATTCCATGCACCTCATTCCCAACTCGGCTCTGTTATCAGATGACTCAACAGCAAAGAGTCTTCCCCAAAACCTAGTGTGATGGTTGTCTCGAGCTCGTCTCTATTGTGCACCTCTAGAAATTCCTGCACTAAAGAGTCAAAATAATCAAGTGCATAAACGGAGTTATCACAATCAGGAAATTTCATAGCGTCAAAAATATTAAAATGAATAATGTGACCGTCGAATTTCATCGTGAGAGTGCCCCAAGGAACATCAATTTTCGTCTGAGCAGTGTTCAAGAAAGGTCGCCCTAACAAGATAGGTGGTGACTTTGAGGCGGTGTCATTCATGCTCGTCATATAAAAATCAGTCGGAAATACTAACTCGTTAACTTTTACAATAACATCTTCGATGACACCATCAGGGTATGCGGTGCTGCGGTCGGCGAGTTGAATTACTATCCCCATCTTCTTCAAAGGGCCCACGTTCAAGCATTCAAAAATGGCACGTGGCATAACATTGATCGAAGCCTCCAAATCTAACATGGCTCGCTTGACTCTCAAATCACCAATTTTTCAAGGAATAAAGGAATACCCGGATCATTTCTTTTTTGCGGCAAGTTCTTTTGAAAAAAGGCCGACACATTCTCCCCCATTAGGAATTTTTCCATCTCCCTTCAACCTTATCTTGTGGGTGCATAGGTATTTAAGGAATTTGGCATAATGATGAATTTGCTTTATTGCATCCGTAAGGGGAATAGTAAGCTCCACCTTCTTGAAAACATCTCGTACATGCTTCTCCATGTACTCCTTAACTCGGCCCTTAATCCGTGATGGAAATAGTAATGGTTCGACCCTGGTAGGAGTAACAACGGGATTATGGAAATTACTTGTAGGTTTAGACATACCATTAATAGGGTGTGTCTGTTCCGTTTCTCCTTTCTCTTGCTCGTTTCCATCCTCCGGTTCAAGTGCTAGATTATCCAGGTCTTCTACCTTCTTACCACTCCGTAGCATGATGGCGCTCACATTATTTGGATTCTCCTCAGTTTTAAGAGGTAATAGGCTGCCTCTTTACATGTCCAGTCATCTTATGTGGTCTTCCATTTGACTCACCCGAGTTTCTAGATTCTTTATACTGGACTGAGTGTCGTGCTGGTACTCGTCCAATTTTTGCTGAAGCTTCAAGGTGTTCGATGCCATGGCCTTCATCATCTCCTCGAGCGATGGGGATGAGTCTTCCACTTGAGGCTGGTTATTATATTGTCTCGGAAAATTATGCCCCATTTGAAAATTTTGAGGCGGTCTCCAGTCTTGATCGCCAAAGGAATTCCCTTGTGGATTTAGATAGCTAAAATTCGGATGGTCTCTCCAGCCTGGGTTATAAGTATTGGAATATGGATCGTACTTCCTTCTTTGCCTGTTACCAGCCCCACTACGTTAGCATGTGCCTCGGTCTCAGCATGGAGTTCTTGGGCAATCATCAGTGACGTGTTCTTAGGAACTCCCCCCGTAGCCAATTTAGCGATCACGGATGTCAAATCATTTATCTGATCTTGTAATGAACCAGTGCCTACCTCGTTTACTGACTTCAACAAAACATCACGACTGTCGAATTATTGGGAATTCGCTGCCATGTTTGAGATCAACTCCTTTGCTGTTGTAGGTGTCTTGTCCATAAGTGTTCCTCCACTCGCTGCATCTATCATATTCCTATCCGTGAGACAAAGACCCTCATAAAAGTACTGTATCAATAATTGCTCCCCCACTTGATGCTGAGGACAACTAGCAACGAGCCTTTTGAATCGTTCCTAATACTCATGCAGTGTCTCCACGTGTGATTGTCTTGCTGCATAAATATCCTTACGAAGGTTGGCCACTCGCAAAGCGGGAAAATACCTCTGCAAAAATATCTTTTCTAGTGCCCCCCATGTGGTGATGGATCCCAATGGCAACTAATAGAGCCAATATTTGGCTAGAACCTTCAACGAAAATGGAAACGCCCGTAGTTTGATTTGTTTATCCGTTACTCCGGCGGGCTTCATGCTCGTGCATATGACGTGAAATTCTTTCAAATGCTTGTGCGGATCTTTGCCACCTAATCCATGAAACGATGGTAAATGGTGGATTAAACTTGATCTCAATTCGAATGTAGCATCCTCCACGGTTGGAAATGTGATGCAAAGTGGTTGTTGTGGGAGATCGGGATTAGCCAGGTCCTTCAAAGTGCGTTCTCTGACTCCTGCCATTGTTAAGTTTTCTCAAAATGGACTTCGAGTATCCTCTCTCTCTTCGCTTTCACTTGAAGACTCCTTGGATAAGTAATTTGGTAATATTTGTTCCGTATCCAATGCTTCTTTTTCTTCTCTAAACTTCTTTCTCAACTCGCGATCTCTCTAGGTGATCTCCGGATAGTATTGCAAGTCTTTCTTCCCAAACGATCTCAAGTTCATTCACCTTCAAAATACCAATCAAGTGCTCAATTCGTTTCTAACTAAATATACTAAATACGTAAAAATCATAATTTAAACGCGTCACTCCCCTGCAACGACGCCAAAATTTGACCGCGCATTGTTACGCGATAAAATTAATATTATTATTTTTTATTAACTTTCCTCCACTAACTAGTAGAAGCGGTAAGCAAGGATCGATCCCACGAGGAGTGAGGATTAAACTGTGATTATTCGTAACTAATTAAACTAATAAACTGAGGTAGAAGATAATGAACTAACTAAAGAGAACTAAATAACCAAATAAACAAAGAAATAATAATCAAAGTAAATAGCATCAACTAAACGAACACGTAGAGAATTAATAAGAAACTAATAATAATGAGAAAACTCCAGTCCAAGTTAGTTTCCACCCTCGATCGATTCATCTAACCAGTTGTAATATCATAATTCACTCATCATATGAAACTCAAAGCCCTAAATAGCAATAAGCTCTGCTACTCGAATTTGCCCTTACCGATTATTTAATCAAAACAAGCTCTTTAATTAAAACTAATTAATGAACAACCTAGAATAATCTCTCTAGATTTAATCCAATAACAACATTCAACGCTAGGCAAATAGGCTAATCTAAGCAATAAACTCATAAGCTCGATTTAATACACTTATGTTGTGTTACCCCTAATGATGCGCGACCATTAGTTGCTATAATGAAACAAAAACCATGACAATTGCACGGGAAGAAGACCTATTTCTAGCAACTGACAACCAACCCCTAATCTAGGTGATCAATCCAAATCAGAAATTAAGCAATCATGCCATGTAAATAGAATAACACAAACAATCTCATATGAAAAACGAACCAAATATCACGGGAACTGATTACAACATAATCTCACAAAGGTTTCAACGTCACAAGGACCAGAATTATAGAACTACACACTCATGGTTTTCATGAAATAATAAAAGAGAAATAGAAAAACAAACATAGTTCTTGAGTAAGAAGGGGGAAAGAAGATTAGATCTTGAATCTTAAATCTTCAATCTTGAATCTCTTGATGGATGGACGGATGGATGAATTGGACTCCTTTTGGTGCCTTGGAACCCTAAGAATATTCATTATTTCGTTTTTGATGAAGTATTGAAGGTATTTATAAGTTTCCAAGACTTGGAGAAGAAGTTTCCTTCCAAAAATAGGTTTCTAGTGTCGGCGTCGACCGTGGGTCGATCGACGGGTGTTCCAAAGTTTTGTCACCCAAGTTCAATGATCTACGGGCTTCAATTGATGTAAATAGAGAGTTCCGTCGACCAAGTGGTCGATCGACATCATGTAATCAATGCAGACAAAGAGTTTCGTCGACCAAGTGGTCGATTGATGTGGGCAACTGAACCAAACTTTTGTGCACCCCAATTATAGATAATTAAATTAAAACACTTAAGTTTGCTCGCAAGAGTACAAGGAACTTGTAGGGTGATGAGTTTGACTCGAGTCGTATCTCTCGAGGAAACAACTACTCGGTCTTTCAGATGTTTTTCTCAATTTACGAACTAAAATAAAATACATGTACATTTGGGGTTTTAAAAGATTTTGAGTTGATCATTATAGCTAAAGCAATAATTAAACTAAGGATGATTAAACTAATTATTCTAAACTATATTATCAACTACGAACAATAATTAAACTATCAATAAAACGCAACCATGAATTAAACTAATTAACGAATCTAAGAGCATGAAATAAGAAATTATCACTAAGCAATGTATCATATGAATCTAAGAACGAGCAACTAACATTAATCAATCGCATAAATAAACTAAAGTAATCCAATATCCAATATCCAAGCATGAAATGATTAAACTAATTATTAAAATTAGAATTA
The DNA here is from genome assembly GCA_014905375.1 of Phtheirospermum japonicum. Taxonomy (NCBI): domain Eukaryota; kingdom Viridiplantae; phylum Streptophyta; class Magnoliopsida; order Lamiales; family Orobanchaceae; genus Phtheirospermum; species Phtheirospermum japonicum. Next base: position 212,813 of record BMAC01000903.1, on the reverse strand, counting down.
ACTAAGAAATTAACTACGAAATTAACTACGAAATTAACTAAGAGTTTAGAGTACTTATTGTAACTAATAAAAGCAATGAAAAGCTCCAGCTATTCTGGAGTTGCACGTCGATCTTGGGCGAAGATTGAATCCCGAACGCGAATTCGATGTTTTGGACGTGTTGTTCTTCGATCCTTGATCTCCGTCTTCAAATCTCGTTATGAGATGTGGAATTATGTTTATTATAAGCTAAAATACCTTAGGAGGTCGTAACTTTTTGTGTATGGTCTGAAAAACCGAAATATGGAGGGCATTTATAGACATACCAAGTCTTGGCGCGCACGAAACCCTAAAATTGCAAAACTGGGCCGTCGCGTTGATGCTACGTCGACCGACGCAGGCTGGGTCTCGGCGTCGATGCGGTCTGGGTGTGCACGTCGGCTGGGCGGGTGCGTCGACTGACGCGTGCTTGGATCGACGCTTCAGAAAGTTGCGTCGACCTTGGGTCGACCGACGCCTCTTCAATCGACGCTTCAGAAAGTTGTGTCGGCAGTGCGTCGGCTCCGCGTCGATCGTCGCGGATCATGGCTCGCGTCGACGGAGCGTCGATCGACGCGACAGAGCGTCTGTCTCCTTTTCTCGATATTTTTGCTACTCGTTCACCGGAAAGCTGGTTCTCCATTTCTTGATCATCAACCTCATCTAATTACGCGCTGAACTCTTCCGGTTACTTAGTTGTAAGGTGAAAAACAACAAAATATCACCTATTTGCATCAATTACGATTAAAATACGGTAAAATAAGCTGGAACTATAAAAGTACGGAATTACGCTTAAATCATCAAACTTATACCAAAAACAAATAGAAGAACGAACTAAAAAGCTAATAAAATAAGGACAAATCTACTTTAATCAACTACCCAACGCTTAATTGGTTTGTTCGTCCTCGAACAAACGATAAATTTAAAGTATAACTAGAATGAAAATAAGTTCAAGCAAGATTCGTGCTATGCTACATACATAATTTTGAAAATATAGATACAAGTAACGAAACATCAAACACTCCACCCTTATTACATTGTCTCTTCAAAATAAAATCATGCTTCCTCACGAAGGATAATATATATGTGTACGCTCAAAAGCACTCAAGTATTTTCTGCATGGGACGTGTATACACTCAAATCATACAATTACAAGCACAATAAATAAGCACAGAAAATCAATCTCTTTCAATCGCAAATTAAGTGTGCTGTCCCTACTAAGAATCAGAAAAGGTCTTCGCGGGTTGTAATGTAAGGCTCTTTGGATGGGTATGGAATATATAAGTCGTGTGGATAACTCAAGATCAACCATGATCAATAACTCACTCAACCTATCCTAAACACGAATCAATAGCTTCACCTCGTACAAAAGAAAAACCTCACTAAATACTCATAACGTAGCCTTTTAAATATAGGCTATTTCCCAACTCGCAAACTGTAAAACCGACTTGAAGCTCGGAAACCACTTAATCACAACTCTTTTGCCTCTTAAACATAAGGCTTCATAAAATAAACAATTAGACTCAAGCCTTTACAAGCGCGTAGGCAATTAATCAACATTATCCACCATCCTATTATTATTAATATTTTTTTAATTTCCCCCTTTATTATTTTTTTATGGGGTATTATTTTTTTTCTCTCTTTTTTTTTTGGATGGTGGTCCTAAATTACAAAAATTCATAAAAATAAAAAATTCCTAACAACATTTCCAAAACACTAATAACCAAGAAAAATAGCGAACTCCTACCCCACGCTTTTAATGGATAAGTAGGGGTCGACTCAAAAATAAAATCACTCATGGCTATAGGCATGGATTACTTGGCCATGATTGGCTCATTCGGAATTTATAGTGGCTAAAAATATATGGATATGGCCGGAATAGGGTTTTATATGTGCCTTAACTTCATTTTCAAAGTCGACTACACACAGCGGTTTCAAAGAGATATCAAGACTGAAACTTATTCAAGCACATGCAAAAATGATAATCACTCAGGCTACTCACTGGCTTTTTGCATGAAATTTTTTTGAATTGACGCTGCTTTTAAGGTTTTGTGAAATTAATTGCGTCCAAGTACCATTTTACAATATATAAATAATAATTTTTTTAAAAAAATTTATGCACTTATGCACGCTCAAAGACGAAAACAAATAATCATACATAGTCAACTTCGACAGGCAAGCCATACAAACACAATTATCGCGCAGGAATAGCAATTAATCGCACTTAAGCATATAAATATTACAGGCCAAGTATTAAATAAAATTACACAATTAATCAATACACATCACACTCGACCACCCCCCTCTCTAAAAATCCCGGCAAACTCCGGATTGCCACAAATACATCCAAAATTCAAAAAGAGGAAGGAAAAAGAAAACATCCCTGAAATAATAGTAGTCGAGCCGCTACTTGTCAATTTGTGTAATTTGGCCTTGCTTCAACGTGCGCGATATGAATTGTCCTATAAAAAATAAAACAAGCAAAAATAAACAAAATAACAATATTTTTGGATTTTTTATATTTTTCCATTTTATTTAAATAAAGCATAATAAAAATAAAGAAACAAGATTTAGAACTCGCGGGAATCATCATCCTCGGGGTTCTCGTCGATGTCCATGCTAGGTGTGGGGTATGTCGCCTCAAATCGTTCCTCGAGCTTCGAAATGCGAGCTCGCATCTTCCTTAAGCTCCGACGGTTTTGCTCGTGGTTCGTATCAATCTTCTCGTCAATGATTTGGAGCTTATCGAACATRTTCAATTGAAATGCTCAYTTTTCTTCYAAAAAWTYGCRCCAATRGGGATTCGGGRCCGAAGTAGAARGGRGYGKTTGRTCCATATCCGTGTCYCCATCYTCGTCGTCCGGTCGAGACGAAGATCCTCCTTGAGTCGAAGACCTCACTCGGGGTGCAGGGGCACGTGTCAATGAAAGTGAAGTAGTCCCGAGTGGATGGAAACCGCTTTCGGCCGGATCGAACCCGAAGTGACGGGCGAGGCCGGTAATGTATGGCGCGAAGGAGAGAAGTGGTGTCTTGCTTCCCGGCGTACCCTTAGTTACATTATAGAATCCTTGCAAGATCAAGGGGTATAATCGGACTTGAAGACCATCGAGAAGACATTGAAGAACGTAGAGCTCGGACTTGGTCACGTAAGTGGCCTCGTTCTTGCATAAAATGGTGTGGCCGAGGATCTTGTAGGCAACATAGAGGGCATCGTCTTGAATTTTCGAGCAAGGAAATCCCTTGCAATCGCCCGTGTCTCCCCCGGTGATCATCCCCCAAAAAGAGGCTAAATCGAAGCCTTGAACTCCTACCGGGTGGTCCCCTTCGGTCGGGAAACCAAATATGTTGCCAAAAATCTCCTCGTCGACATAAACATCATTCCCACCTAGCCGACACGTGAACGTCTCGTCGTTCTGGATTGCTAAAGTGGAGAAAAATTCGAGCATAAGCTCGCTAAATCCGTGAAGGTGCATTTGGGCGAAGTACCCACAACCGAGGCCCTCGACATAGCGGGAAAGGTCGATATGGTTTTCCGATCCATTCGAGGCCTCTTCCTCAAGTCCATTAACGTTCAAAATCCTATGAGTAGCGAACCCCCATTTTCGTATATTCTTAAAAACGTCCCCTTCCTTTTTTTTTCGTAAATTGGGAACGGTGCGACGTATTTCCCCGAGATATCCTTTCTTTTACCCGCTCGAGGCATTATCAAACAATACGAAAGCGAGCGGGAATGATAAACCTTGAAAATAAGCCTCTTTGCTTCTTTGGGAAATTTTGTCGAACACTTGGCATGCGTGTTCAACCAACAAAATATTTTAGTAATCCTTGCACCAACAACTTCCCAATACACAACCAAACAACGAAATAATGGTCCCAAGATAAGTATAAGCGAAGTACCTCGTCGATTTTTCATAGAAAAGAACGAATTGCCCGATTATTGGAGTTTGGCCCGTGTTTGCTACAACCCTTTGTAGCTTGGTTTGGGGATTTGTTTGAATTAGAACTTAGAGGTGGGGATTCTGGGAAAAGTAGTAGGTGGGGGACGAATTGTTGTGGTTTGGTTTTGGTGGTTGTGAGAAATTGAAGAAAGAAAGAAAAAATTTTGAAGAAGAAGGAAGAAATTTGAAGTTGGGAATTGAAAAGTGAAGGAAAAGAAGAGGTTAGGCTATTTTAAAGGGGGTTTTTTTTCTGGGTTTCCCGCGGGTCAAAACATACATGGGTCGGGTCGGTCGGGCAAAATCTGGTTTTGAATGCGTTCTAGGCCAGTCCGGGTTTTGCATCGACGCTGCGTCGACCGACGCGAGCTCAATCGACACGACAGAGGCTGTGTTTCTCGGCAGTTGCGTCGATGCCACGTCGACCGACGCGAGCATCCTCGGCGTCAATGCGGGCGGAATTCTGGGTCGATTTTTCTTCGCTCGTTTGATCAATTCTCCTCGTTCGAGTCCTTCCATCTGTTCTAAACTAATAAAAATCAAAAAATAAAAAAAAATGAAAATAAGGCAAATTAAAAAAATGGAAATAAGGTACAAAAGGATACAAAAAGCTCAGGTTGCCTCTCGAGAAGCGCAAATTTTAACGTCGCTTGCTCGAAGCTATTTTTTGTCCATTTAATTCCAATAGTACGGTGGATCTCCAAACTCCACCGACTTGTTAACGCGAGTCTCCCTTCGTTTTTCATAATAAGGCTTCAATCTATGCTTGTGAACTTGAAAGACTGAATTTTCGACCTCATCATACAACGTGGCTACTCCATACTCGTCCAATTCTTTTATCGAAAACGGTCCGCTCCATGCAGCTCCAAAATCAGTTGGGTCATATTTACTTTTATGATTATACAACACTAACTCTCCAACCTCGTACTGCATGTTTTTAATTTCCCTTGAGCGAACCTCCTTCGATTTCTTTTTCGGTATCCAAGTGTTGTTGAACGCCTCGCCTTTGTTCTTTGTACGTGAAAATTTTTTGATGGGGTCGAGGAAATCGTACATAGAATGATTGAACGGTGGTTTCAACTCCACATCTAATTCACCCCGAAATTCTTCAATAATATCGCTCATGTCGATACCTAGTAACTCGATCAACTCTTCTCCACTCAATTGCTTCTCGTCGTTAAACTCATCAACCTCCTCATCGAAGTCATACTTTTGAGTATCCTCCTCCTCCCCCCCAAAATTCGGCGTCGTCCCCATCGTCTAATTCGTTTACAACCACGACTCCCATAAGCTCGTGAATGCATGATGTAACGGAATCAACAAACGAACAGTCATCTATCATGGCAGGGGAAGGAGTATTTTGAATATCCCTTAGAAAAATGTCACTTTCTCGCCCAAAACGGTCATGGTCATCCTCCCTTTGTGAACATCAATTAGCGTATGGGAGGTAGACATAAACGGGCGCCCCAATAAAATGGTATGCTCCGTGCTCTCAGTCGGTACTTCGCCAATGTCCATAACCACAAAATCAACCGGAATTACGAGCTCTCCAACATGTACTAAAACATCCTCAACTATTCCTAAGGGTCGTCGGGTTGAGCGATCGGCCAATTGTAGGTGCATGGTTGTCGGCTTTAGTGTTCCAAGATCAAATGCTTGATAAAGTGAATATGGCATAAGATTAATTCCTGCTCCGAGATCTAACATTCCCATTGCTTTTTGTCAATTAGCCAACAAAATGGTGATATAGAAACTTCCAGGATCGCGTTCCTTGGGTGGCAATGGCTTCTTAAAAATCACGCTAACTTCCTTCGGCAACTTTACGTATTGATCCATCACTAAGCGTCTCTCTTTCGAAGCAAGTTCCTTGAAAAATTTAACATAGGCAGGAATTGTCTTGATTACCTCCAAAAGTGGTAGGTTGATATTAACATTTTTCAAGAGGTTGTATAGCTCCATGAACCTCTTGTTCTCTTTCGCTGGACGCAACCGGTTCAGAAAAGGAACAGCATCTTTAATTGGTGTCGCCAATTGCTTCGGTGGTGATTGTTTAAGAATTTCGTCATTGCCGCGTGAGTTATTTGGAGTCGCTCCTTGCATGGATCTAGGAACATATCGATTAGATGGTTTATGCAACTGATCCACTGGGTTAGAATTATCTCCCTTGCCAAGATTTGGTGTTTTATCCTCGACTTCATCTTCTTGGTCCACTATGTCTTTATCAATCTTCTTTCCACTGCGAAGGACATGAACTGTCGATGCCTGTTCTGCTTGGCTTGGAAGTTTACCTTTTTTGTCTGAGAGTTTGGCTAAGTGAGTTGATAATTGGCCTATTACTACTTCAAGTTTCCTCTGCCCAACTGTATTCTCAGATATAGCCCTCTTCATGTCATTGATTTCGTTTTTAACCTCAGCGAGTCCATCTCGATTTTTAAGAGTCTCGGCCTCTTGATTCTGCTGCCAAACCAATAGCTGATCCGTTGACTGAAATGTCGTAGTCACCTGCCCTTGCGTATTATTTTGTGTAGGTGGTAGTGGTGCTTGAGTATATTGTGGTGGAGGATATTGCGGATCAGGTGGCATATGATTTGGGTTCCCTGGGCCCCACTTGAAAAGAGGATTATCACGTTGCGGAGTGTACTTCTTTTGGTTCGAATAATTCTGAATTGCGTTAACGTCTTCTTGCTGCACTATGTTGTTTGGACACTCGTCTGCTAAATGCTGAGGGGATTCGTACTGGTTACATGGTGCGGCCATCTTCTGAGCAGCGGCCTTGCTCGCTCGCTCGGCCTTCCAAGCAGCTAATTTCTCATCAAATATCTCCTCACATTTCGCCTTGACTAACTTGCCGTCATCTAAATTAGGATTAGGAATGGAAATCTCATTGACCTTCACTTTACGAGGCCGAGAGTTTGTTTGTCTAGATTTCTCGCTTTGCTTCTCCAACACCCATCTCGCCTTGGTGGCTGTTAAATCTCTGAAATCTCCTCCTGCCGCTATCTCTACTTCTCGTTTCCCGTTGTCCAATAATCCATCGAAGAAAAACTGGTTGGTCATCTCTGGAGAATAGTTGTGGTGGGGGCAAGCTTGCAAAAGTGTCTTGTAACGCTCCCACGTTTCATGAAATAGCTCTCCGTCCAACTGTTCAAAGGTGGCAATTTGCCTCCGAAGATGCCCCGTAGTTTGGGCAGAATAGTACTGGTTTAAAAACTTCTCGCTGATCATATCCCAGTCAGTCAATAAGCCAGGCTCTAGGGATAGTAGCCATGACTTAGCCCTGTCCTTCATGCTGTACGGGAAAAAAATCATTTGTACCTCCTCTTGGTTAAGGCCATGAACCACAAATCTTCCAACCTCATCAACAAAATAGTTCAAAAGTGCCAAGGGGTCTTCATGAGCACCTCCGTGAAAAGTCGGGAGTAAGTTAAGTTGGTGCGGTTTGATCTCCACTTCCCTTGCGGTTGGTCCGAGCACAATTGCTGACCTAAAAGGTATAACCTTTGGTCCCGCCAAATCACGCTGTCTAGGTGCTCGATCTCCCCTTGGTTCCCTAACTCGATCATTAGCTCTCTCGTAGTGGTCGTCATATGCGTAATGGTTCTCGCGCTCGAATCTTCTTCCGAAATTGTTTTGCTCATAACCATGATCTTGATTTACCAACCAATCGTTCACGTGCCTTTGATTATTAGCATACGCATTATGCTGCAGAAAATCTTCGTTCCTAATTGCCACGTTCTCGATGTTGTGTTGGCGAATAGCGTTGTTGTTCATCTCTTCGTTTGGCCTCATATTCGCCATGTTGGGTTTGTGATTGATCACGTTGTGCTGCTGGTTGACTCCTTCATTTCTCCCCGTATCTTGTCTCGCATTCTCCATGTCTTGCTGATAATTAGCCCAATAAGCTCGCGGTAGTGGTTGTCCTTGCAACACGATTGGCTCACTCCCATACCCATTTCGAATTGGGCGTGGAGGTGACCTTGGTGGCGAATCGCCGTTTCAAATCGAATGTGCTCCTAACATTGTGTTGGGAACTTGGTCGCAAATAAAATCAGTTGCTGCTGACGAATCGTTCTCGAGAATAAAAATGGGTTTTGGTCTTGGTGGATTTGAACGCTAGATGTTGTCAATGAAAGGTGCAAGGTCGCGTTGAAGTTATCGCCTTCCTTGCATAAAATCAACAATACATCAACGTACCAAATGGCAAAGACCAAGCGCGAAAATAAAATAAATAAATAAAAATAAAAAGAAACTAATAATTTAAAATGAAAAACATCCTATATTCCTACTCGTTGCTTCCCCGGCAACGGCGCCAAAATTTTTAACCAAACTTTTGTGCACCCCAATTATAGATAATTAAATTAAAACACTTAAGTTTGCTCGCAAGAGTACGAGGAACTTGTAGGGTGATGAGTTTGACTCGAGTCATATCTCTCGAGGAAACAACTACTCGGTCTTTCGGATGTTTTTCTCAATTTACGAACTAAAATAAAATACATGTACATTTGGGGTTTTAAAAGATTTTGAATTGATCATTATAGCTAAAGCAATAATTAAACTAAGGATGATTAAACTAATTATTCTAAACTATATTATCAACTACGAACAATAATTAAACTATCAATAAAACGCAACCATGAATTAAACCTAATTAACGAATCTAAGAGCATGAACATAAGAAATTATCACTAAGCAATGTATCATATGAATCTAAGAACGAGCAACTAACATTAATCAATCGCATAAATAAACTAAAGTAATCCAATATCAAATATCCAAGCATGAAATGATTAAACTAATTATTAAAACTAGAATTAACTAAGAAATTAACTAAGCAATGAACTACAAAATTAACTAAGAGTTTAGAGTACTTATTGTAACTAATAAAATCAATGAAAAGCTCCAGCTATTTTGGAGTTTCACATCGATCTTGGGCAAAGATTGAATCCCGAACGCGAATTCGATGTTTTAGACGCGTTGGTCTTCGATCCTTGATCTCCGTCTTAAAATCTCGTTATGAGATGTGGAATTATGTTTATTATAAGCTAAAATACCCTAGGAGGTCGTAAATTTTCGTGTCTGGTCTGAAAAACCGAAATATGGAGGGTATTTATTGACATAACAAGTCTTGGCGCGCACGAAACCCTAAAATCGCAAAATTGGGCCGTCGCGTCGACACTCCGTCGACCGACGCAGGCTGGGTCTCGGCGTCGACGCGGTCTGGGTGTGCGCGTTGGCTGGGCGGGTGCGTCGACTGATGCGTGCTTGGATCGACGCTTCAGAAAATTGCGTCGACCTTGCGTCGACCGGCGCCTCTTCAATCGATGCTTCAGAAAGTTGTGTCGGCAGTGCATCGGCTCCGCATCGATCGTCGCGGATCATGGTTCGCTTCGACGGAGCGTCGATCGACGCGGCAGAGCGTCTGTATCCTTTTCTCGATCTTTTTTCTACTCGTTCACTGGAAAGCTCGTTCTCCATTTCTTGATCATCAACCTCATCTAATTACTCGCTGAACTCTTCCGGTTACTTAGCTGTAAGGTGAAAAACAATGAAATATCACCTGTTTGCATCAATTACGATTAAAATACGGTAAAATAAGGTAGAACTATAAAAGTACAGAATTACGCTTAAATCATCCAACTTATACTAAAAACAAATAGAAAAACGAACTAAAAAGCTAATAAAATAAGGACAAATCCACGTTAATCAGCAACACATGGGCGTCGACGCTGTGCCGATGGGTGCGTCGGTCGACAGGCTCTGCTTTGTCAAATTCCTACCGATTTTTTCATTCTCGTCTCTCGTCATCTTTTAAGTCCTGAGGTGTCTCAACTACTTAGCATTCTTCAATCATTGTGTCATCAACCGAGTAACTAAATACTGTAAAATAAATGAAAAATATGCAATTGGTGCTCATCTATCCTCAAAAATATATATGCAAGGAATCAATATATATGACAACATGAAACGCACAAAGATATACTTTTAAATCATTAATTACTGCATAATCTCTCGCCTATCATTAGTACACAACATGACATGCATTAAGCTACTTACAACGAACTCATCTTATTTCCTCTTCTTGTTCTGGAGTTTTGGGTGACTGCTTCTTAGAGAGGATGACTCCATTTATAGTAGGTCGGCAACCCTTTTTGGAGTCTTGCATTCTATAATGCAACATCACCTTATCAATATAAGATGCTTGATACAAGGCTAACAATTTATTCTTGCGATCTCGAATGATTCAAATTCCAAGAACGTGATTTATATCTCCCAAATCTTTCATTTGGAATTGCTTGTCTAGCCAAACCTTTACATTTGATAACATCTCCACATTAGTCCCAATGAGTAAAATGTCATCCACATAAAGCACTAAAAATACCACTTTACTATCTTTGATGTGCTTGTAAACACAAGGCTCATCAAAACTTTGGTCAAGACCATAAGACTGATATCATCAAGTTTATGGTTCCATGATCGTGAGGCTTTCTTTAGTCCATAAATGGACTGAAGAAGTTTTCAGACCTTCTGCTCTTAACCGTTGGCTATGAAACACTCTGGTTACTTCATGTAGATTTCCTCATCTAGATGGTCATTCAACTAAGTAATCTTGACATCCATCTGCCATATCTTGTAAGTAAAATGAGTAGCAACTGAAAGAAGGGTCTGAATAGATTTAAACATGGATACTAGGTAGAAAGTCTCTTCATAATCGACTCCCTTGCTTTGGGTAAAACCCTTTTGATAGTAGCTTAGCTTTGAAAGTCTCTACTTTCCCATTTGCACCCAATAAGCCTGATGTCCTCTAGTGGATCTGCAAAAACCCAGACAGAATTGGAGTACATAGACTCCATTCCTTGTTTCATGGCTTCAATCCACATCTATTTATCAGAATCACCCATTGCACTTTAATGACATAGTATCGTCCTCAACTCCATCGGAGACTGTAACATTTGCTTCTTCATATTGGTAGAAGATTGGTAGTCTTACTACCCTACCACTGCGTCGATGTTCATCCATATTCTGAACCTGTTCGGTGTTAATTTCAGTTGTTTCTTTATCAATTCTCATGGTTCATGGTCTAATCTTGTTAACAAGTAACTCCTCAAGTACTATCTTACTTCGAGGTTTGAAGTCTATCATGTAATCGTTCTCAAGAAAGACAACGTTTGTCGCCAAAATCAATCTCTTATCTTGAGAGGATCATAAAATAAACCTCCCCTCATTCCCTCGGGATATCCCACGAATAGATAAACCTCTTATCATGGGTGCAACTTTTCATTTTTGCCCTTCAGCACATGTGCTGGACAACCCCAAATACAAAAGTGGCGTAAACTAACTCTCTTGCCATTCCATAATTCTATAACAGTCTTTTAGATAGACTTGGATGGAACTAAATTCAAAATATAGGCCGTTGTTTTCAATGTGTATCCCCAAAATGAGTTTGGAAGCAACGAGTGACTCGTCATTGACCTAACCATATTAAGTATTGTTCGATTTCTCCTATCAACAACACCATTTTGCAGAGGTGTTCCAGGTGTAGTGAGTTGGTACAATATACCATACTCCAGCTAGTCTTTGAATTTAGTATCAATATACTCGCCTCCTCGATCAAATCGAAGGCATTTCAAAGACTTGCCCAACTACGTTACAGCTTGTGCATGAAATTCTTTGAACTTTCCAAAAGTCTCAAATTTTCTTTACATAAGCATATCATTATATCGAGTAATCATCAATAAATGTGACAAAATACTCAAAAAATACCATGAACTTGTGTGAAGAACGATCCATAAACATCACTGTGTTCAAGTCCAAGTGGTTCCTTGGCTCTATAGCTTTGCAGAGAAAGATCTCTTAGTCTTTTTTTCCTTCTAGATAAGATTCACAAACAGGAAGAGTCCAACGTTTAGCTCCCTTAAAGGACCTTCCTTTACCAGCATGTTATGTTAGAACATGGTATTTCATTGTAAAGTAAATTGTATTCATTTTTGTATGTTTTACAAATAATTACAGACTCCTTTATATAGGGTCAAGGATGATTTGTACAAGGAAATAGAATAAATCAAAAAACTAATTTAAGGGATCTCGATTGATTCTTGTTTGTATGATTGATCCCTTAATTTGTCTTGATTGATTCTTGACTGATTCCAACACTTCCCCTCAAGTTAAGTGGCGGGATCACCGATACTCAACTTGCCAAGAATTTCTGCAAAACTTTTAGAATTTATGGCCTTGGTCAAGATGTCAGCGAGCTGATCTTTTGATCGCACAAATGGTAGCGCCACGATTCCACCCTCGATCTTTTCTTTGATAAAGTGTCTATCCACCTCGACGTGTCTCGTTCTGTCATGTTGCACTAGATTTTGTGAGATACTGATGGCTACCAATAGCTTTCTTAACCAAAGAACCTCAGTTAAACCACTTTTGATTCCTCTAAAATCTTCTTCGGCACTTGAGAGGGCCACTACTTTCTGCTTTTTGCTTCTCCAAGAGACGAGGTTACCTCCAACAAAGGTAAAGTATCCAGCTATGGATCTTCTGTCGATCGGATTTCCAGCCCAGTCTGTGTCTGTATAGGCTTGTATCTCCAGATGTCCAATTTTCTTAAACAGCAGTCCATATCCAAAGGTTCCTTTTAGATATCTTATAATTCTTAGTGCAGCCTCCAAGTGATCAGTTTGAGGTCGGTGCATAAACTGACTTACAATACTAACAGCGTAGGCAATATCTGGTCGGGTATGAGAAAGATAAATCAGTTTTCCTACAAGTCGCTGGTATCTCCCTCGATCTGCTAGTTTTGCCCCCTCCATAATTCGTAGCCCATGATTTACAGCGATGGGCATATCAGCTGGTTTGCAATCTAAAATTCTTGTTTCAGCTAGAAGATCTAGAGTGTACATCTTCTGGTTGATGAAGATTCCCCCTTTAGATCTGAGTACTTCGATCCCGATGAAGTATTTCAAATTCCCTAGATCCTTCATCTCAAACTCTTTAAATAAATTCTCTTTCAGCTTCTTGATCTCTTCTGAATCGTCACCTGTTATGATCATATCGTCTATATAAATAACCAAACAGGTAATCAGTTTACCGTTTCTTCAGAAATAGGGTGTGATCTGAATTGCTCTATTGATACCCATATTTCTTCACAGCTGTGGAAAACCTCCCAAATCATGCCCTCGGGGACTGTTTAAGTCCATATAAGGTTTTCTTTAATCTGCAAACCTCGCCATCTTCAAATTCACTTGAGAGGCCCTGGGGTGCCTCCATGTAAACCTCTCCTTCCAATTCCCCATGAAGAAATGCATTTGTAACGTCAAACTGATGAAGTATACAATCTTTGTTGATGGCAATGGAGAGTAGAACTCTAATAGTGTTCATCTTTGCCACCGGTGAGAAGGTTTCTGCATAATCTATCTCATATATTTGTGTGTACCCTTTTGCAACTAGCCGAGCTTTGTATCGTTCAACAGATCTGTCAGGTTTTCGTTTAATTTGGAACACCCATCTTCATCCTACCGACTTTTTTCCTTCTGGCAACTGGCATTTATCCCATGTATAATTCCGGGATAACGCATCCATCTCCTTTTTCATAGTGTTCTTCCAGTGTTCGGATTTGAGGGCCCTTTCTACTGTTTGTGGGATCTCTTCTTCATATAAAGCTACTTCGTAGGCTGTAGCGACTTTGGTTAGATTTCCTTTGGCGTAATTACCAATAGAGTACTGAGTTCTTCTCGCGGTTTCTCGGGGGTATATCGTTTGGGAGGAATTCCTCGATTACTCCTGGGTGGTAACACATATTGACCCGTATCACTATCTATTGTATTCTCTTCCTGTTTAATCGCTGGAAAAAGATTGTTAGAAGACTCAAAAATAGAGGTAGGTTCCGAAACTCTTACCTCGAATATTAGTGGCAGAGGATATATAGGTTCTGGCAACGGAGCTGTAGATTGTGCTTCAGTGTTTGACATTGGATCAGTGGCGAAGTTAACTTTCTCTGTTGGATCTACTTTTGAAACTGGCATTGGCAACCAACTTAGTAGTTCAATCTCACTTTCTTTCTCACTCTCCCTGACTGCTAAGGTGGTTAGCATAAAAGAACTCTGTTTCAAGAAAATTGCAGTGTATGGAGGTTAAGATTTGGCGAGTCTTGGGGTTGTAGCATCTATATCCTTTCTGGTTAATGCCATATCCAACAAACACGCACTTTACTGCGCAAGGAGAGAGCTTGGTTCATTCTTGTTTGGGAATATGAACGAATACGGAGCAGCTAAAGACTCGAGGTTGAAGTGTAAGGGCGAGAGGTATTTTGGCGAGGGTGGATAATTTTTGTAATGGGTTTTAAGTTGGAGTGTCTTGGTAGGAAGGCGATTCAGTAGGTAGACAGAGGTGGCAACTGCTTCAGGCCAGAACTATGTGGGTACACGAGACTCAATCATCATAGCACGTGTCATTTCAAGAAGGATTCGATTCCTCCTTTCGGCAACACCATTTTGTTCTGGGGTATGGGGACAAGTGGTTTGGTGGATTATTGATAAATTCCCCCCCATTATCGGATCTCAGTGTTTGGATTTTTTTTTTGAAATTGATTTTGTACCATTGTACAGAAGTGTGTGAACTTTTCAAACACTTGAGATTAATTTTTTAAAAAATATACCCATGTCATCCTAGTGCAATCATCAATAAAAAGCAAAAGATATTTAAAACCTTGTCCACCCACAAATGGGTGAGGGACCCCAAACGTCAGAGTGTACCAAAGAAAATATAGAGTTAACTTGTGTATTATTTGGTTTAGAAGATTGTCTGTGGCTCTTAGCCAAAACATAAGTTTCACAAGATAAAGTCTTATTTTGCACTAATTTAGGGAATAAAAGCTTGAGATAACCCGTGGAGGGATGCCCTTACCGTCGGTGCCAAAGCCAGGTTTCTCGGTCTGTAGATCCATGAGCGAGCATCACTTTGCCTTGTTGAGCTATCTCATCCACATAGTACAACCCGTTTTGCTCAGTGCCACGTCCAATAATCTCCCCCATCCTGATATCCTGTAAAAAACAAAAGTGAGGATGCATCAGCATTGTACAGTTAAGTTCTTTCGTGGCATGGCTAATTGACATTAGCTTATGATAAAGTGATGGAATATATAGTCAATTTGATAGTCGTAAAGTGGGAGAAATCTCTATAGTTCCAGCCCCCTCCACTCGAGTTAAGTCACCACTGGCAGTTTGAACATGCATTCGGAGTGGTTTTGATGACTCAAAAATATCAGTTTTGTCAAAAGTCATTGTTTCTGTGGCCCCACAATCAAAAATCCATCCTCTATCTTTTTTATCACAAAATCTTTGGGCTTGGTTTGCAGTGGAAATATTTAAGGGAGTGTTTTTACATAATATAGGGTTATTTTTAGTATTATGCAAGAAATTGGTTTTGTTTTGTAAAGTATGGGGTTGGTTCCGTATTTGGATAGGAGTATTGGGGTTAAATTGTAAATTGGAGGAAAGCAAAGGGTTTAGTGGCAAATCACCAAACCCTATACCTGTCTCTCCCTCGTCTCCCTTGTCATAACCAACCGCGCTGCTCCCCTTTTGTCCAAACCCTACTTCTGTCCTTCCCTCGTTATAATTTGCCGCACGCCCCCTTCTGTCTACCTTCGGGCTGCTCACCGCTACCGCTGCTCCGGCTACCTCATGGCTATCCACTCCAATCGTCGATTTTCCCTTTGCCTGTGGGATTTTGTGGTTATCTTCCCACCAATCGGGATATCCTACGAGTTGGAAACACATCTCTCTGGTTGCTTTTGCATTCCACAGTGAGTGCACTGAAGCTTCGATTTGTCCACTTTTCCTCGCGATGACGGGTTTCCGGAGCGAGTCTGAGGTCCTCTGGTTGGCTGTCGGTGTCCCTCTGGCTGTGGTGCGGTGTTTCGAGCTCCGAATCTGGCTCCTACTCCCGATGATGTGTCCGAATTAGTGGGGTTGGTTGCCGGTTGCAAGATTTGTAGTCGGGCGGCCTCCCTTCTCACCTTTGAGAACGCCGATTCGGCTGAGGGAATCGGTATCTCTTTGAGGTTATCTCGCCGTATACCATCATACTTGGTATCTAATCCGGAGAGAAATTGGTATAATCGGCGATTTGTGATTATTTTCCTGTATTTATTTATTCCATCGTCGCAGCAGCCGAGAGGGTTCGGCTCTCTTCGGTCGATGGTGAGCCATATCTCCTGTAATTGGTTCCAGTAATCCTCCAGTGTAAGTTGCCCTTGATTGACCTTGTTGGCTTTTACCTCTAAATCGTAGATTTGGAACGGATTTGTTTCACTCCCGTACGTGATTTCCAGGCTGTCCCATACGGCCTTGGCGGTCTGATGTTGAGCAAAGTTTGTTACTAATTTCCCTTCCATGTTTTGTATGAGCCATGAGAAAACAGACAAGTCTGTTTCCTCCCATTGATAATAGGTTGGATCTGCTGCGTTTGGTGGTGGTGGTTGTCCATTAATGTGGCTGGATTTACCTCTGCTTCCTATGGTCACTCTCATGAGTCGAGACCACAGTGGGTAGTTGTTCCCATCCAGTTTGAATTCGAGTGTAACATTGTCGGAATTTCGTACTAGATTTGCAATCTGGAGGGTTAATTCATTATGTGCTGTGTTATTTGTGTTGGTTGTATTGGTTGTGAGGGTTGTCTGTGGATCGTTTGACATTTTGGATTTTGTGTTTTCTTTTCAGGGAAAGAAAATAAGGAAGAGGCTACTGCCTTGATCAAAAAACTGTAGAAAAAAAATTGAGAAGGTATTGGGACAGAAAAAAAGGCTGAGAAGGTATTGGAACGATGATGATCTAGTTCTGAGTTCCTAGAATCATAATCTGCTCTGATACCATGTTAGAAAATGGTATTTCATTGTAAAGTAATTTGTATTCATTTTTGTATGTTTTACAAATAATTACAGAATCCTTTATATAGGGTCAAGGATGATTTGTACAAGGAAATATAATAAATCGAAAAACTAATTTAAGGGATCTCGATTGATTCTTGTTTGTATGATTGATACCTTAATTTGTCTTGATTAATTCTTGACTGATTCGAACATGTTAACCCTATCCAAGGAAATATATCCCAATATAAGGTGCCAAAGATATGTTTCATCATCATTAAAAATCTTTTGCTTTTTAGGTTTTGGATGTTCTACTCTAAACATTTCGTCATTGTGTAGTGGTTCATCATTTGGCTTCAAGAGATATGACCCATTTACCAAGTTTTCATAACAAATATCACGCCCACACTTGGAATAACAATCACATTATTATCATTAAAGAAATGGAGATCATATGTTCTTGTATCTTAGAAATAGAAATAAGATTCCTACGAAAGCTAAGAATATAATAAATATTATTAAAAATAAGTTGTCTATTATTATATCTCAATTTGAATTCTCCAACTTCTCTTTCGGAAGCTGTGACCCCATTGCCCACTCGCATCGTGAATGATCCTTCGACAATCTCTTCATAAGTGCTAAGTAGCTGTAGAAGAACAAACATGGTTAGTAGCGCCCGAATCACCTACCCAAGTAGTGGAATCACTAATTACTAGAAAAGATTCAAGAATTAGTAAATCACATTTACCTTTCTTTTTCTCTTTTAGTTTACTAAGTTATTTAGGACAGTTTCTCTTCCAATGACCATCCTCGCCACAATAGAAACACTTTCCTTTGGGCTTCTTCCCTATCTTCTTTTTGCCTTTAAGTCGGTTCAGCTATTTTGCCTTGACCTTATCTTTCTTTCTTTGTGCAACCTTAGATGATGATATCTTATCTTTGACAACATTTGCCTCCTCAACATTGGCTTTTTCAATTGAAATAACCTCAAAGGTCTACGGCTCATTGAGTAGTTGAGTCATGTCATAACTAAGCTTATTCATAACGTAGTTACTCTTGAACTACAAAAGTTGCGGTGAGAGTGATTCAAAAATTATACTCACTTGAGTTGCATCATCTATCATTGCCCCTTGAGATTCGGCATCTGTGAAGTAGTTGATCATGTTCAAACATGAGCTCCCACTGATTGTCCCTTTTTAATCTTGGCGTTGGCCTTATTGTTGGTAGTGATCCATTTATCATAGCTCTCTTGATCACTTTGAATGGCATTGGCACCAGGCTCTTCAGAACATTCATCAGTGAGCACGAATTTCAAGTTTTCACATACGAGTGCAATGTTTTTATTACTTTTTCACTTAATAAAGTTTTCATCATTCAGTTTTTTCATTCATTAGTGCGAACATAGAATCAGACATGATTGCTGAAAATAATAAACAAAGCGACATTTACAATTCAAACTCAACATCATAATCAAAAAATATTTTAGAAATCCAAAAATATGATGCATGGCGGATTTAATATCAAGTAGAGACTCCAAGGTATTTAATCTCGCATCGATGTGTCGCCGCAGGGTAGGTCATATCGATGATAGTTAAGTTGAGACAATCTCTATAATAAATAATTATATAAAATATCTCATATTCTTATTTATTTATTAATTACCTTTTAATTTATCCTAGATACATTCAAACAATTCGACATATATCCTCATGAGTGTGACCCACTATTTTGAATTTTAAAACTTAATCCAAAATCTTCACCGTAGGGTAGGAAGATTAACAATTAATTTTAAATTTCTATTATTTCGGAGACTAAACCTTGAATATTAATTCTAAGACTCCAAATTCAGTCTCTACAGTTTGTATTTAATATTGACAATTTTTGAAGTCCTTTTCCAAAATTTATCTCGATCCAATGGTTGAATTTTCGTCAAACGAATTTACAAGATTTCAGTGCAGAGATAATTTACAATTAAATACTTGATGGGGAATACGAGAAGATGTATAACAACATGCAAATCGCTTATACCCTTTAAATTTGAGTTTACATCGAAACTAATTCAAAACAATACAAAACTTCTATACCCTTTAAATTTGGGGAGTACATTCAACCCGATTGAAAAACGATCCAAAACTAAATCTAAAAGAATATCCCATAAATCAACAAACACACACACACACACACACACACACACACACACACACACAACAACACACACACACACACACACACACATATATATATATATATATATATATATATATAGGGGTGGGTTCCAATGAGAATCCTCTCTTATTTGCGAACCTACGAACTAATGCTTTTATTATATAACAGCAGTGTTTTTATTATACAATCATAGTGCTATATTAATATAGCAGTTATATACACCAACAGTATTTTTATTATATAATCCTAATACTTTTAATCAAATAAGGAAAAATACAAAAAAATCTTATACATCCATTTTATTAGATGTAGGGTTCATAATTGACCTTTGGTTCATAAATAAGAACATGGTTCTCATTTAAACCTAATCTTTTATATACATACATGTGTGTGTGTGTGTGTGTGTGTGTGTGTGTAAAACCATGCTTAGACTTCAAAAACTCTTAGCCCACTCTCCTAAGCAATGAATTAATAAAAAAAAATTAAATATTCACATAACATCAATTGAATATTTATTATCCGCGCTCAGGTACCAATTGCGGGAATTGATTCAGTTGTCGAAACCGTGGTGTTTAAAATATTAATTTGATCAAAGCAAATAATCGCAGAAGCGTGTTTTTTCACAAAAAACTAAATCAGATATTCGATCGAAAAGGTAATGCAAATAATTATATCACATAGGGGGTTTCTTGAATTCGCACCTTATTAGTTTCACACAAAAACTAAAGCCACAAATCTTCTTAATCGTCATTAGTCTTTCGTCTCCTTTCACTTTCGTCATCCGTCAAAGATACCACAATCTTCTGATCCGATTCTTGTTCGAGAAAGTAGTGTGTGGGCACCCAAATATAAATTATATAAATTACATGAATACACAAGAATTGACTAATGAAGGGGTTGAAGTTAAAATTTAGAAGACAAAAGAAGAGAGATGAGAGAAAAATGATTTTCTCTTCTTTTTTTTACTCCTAAAAATCATTCTCTCCCTCCTTAATATATATAGGGAGAGGTTTTCTTAATTTTGAAGTTTTAATTCAATTTGATCTCCTACCTTAAAGAGAACTTTATCTACAAGGAATTTTTTTTCCTATAGGAAACTTTAGTGTCTTTAATTATCTTATAATTAAACAACTCACAAATAATTAAATATCATATATTTAATATTTATAAATTAGTTCTTGAAGGTTTGCAAACTTTTTCCATCTTCCCATAAGAATCTGAATTTACATTTCTAACTAACTATATACTTAGGCGCACCGGGGACCATGGACATAGTTCCAATAATTGAATAAATAATCAAACTCTTTAATTGTTATATCCAACTTATTAATTCCAATATTATCCAACTTAAACTTGGAATTGCACTCTTTTTCATTATAAATTAATTTACTCAATCAGATTTTGAGCCGTCTATTGATATAATCATTTTATATGGATTAATCCTCCATAGCCAATTCATAATCGAAACTAGGTAAATTTCCGTTAACCTTTCCAATTAATTCTATTTCCTCATCTACCATTAATTCACTAGCGAGTGGTTAATATATATAATCGAATTCTAAATTAGAGGTTTTATTCCACTCGACTCTAAAATTAACAAATGAGGGAATCGTCTTTCTATTTCGCATAGGAAAGTATGTATTCCATGTCTGCTAATTTATATTCTCAGTCATCTAAGTCGAATAAGATTTTAATATGCAAGTTTAGAGAATATTTACAAATAAATCATAACGTACAAATTAAGAATCTTCCCGAAATAAACAGGAGTCACTAATTGCTTCAAGATTAAAATTTAATTATATATAATTATCTTGTGATATAATTTAAATTTTATATCAAAAAGAAATTTATTATGAAATTTAAATTAAATCAGTTCAAGTCTTACATAAACGAATATATATAAATTTCCTCATCTAAATGTCACCACGTATAAATCGGTCCTAAGACTGAATAATGAATATATTGAGAATGTTTACGAAAGTATTAATTGGTAATAGTTATCACCATATATATCCATATTATGGGAATGAGGTTTCACTTTGGGAAATAGGGCCAAATATTGTTGAATAGCTATCCAAAAGAAAATCACATTTACAAGTCTCGGGCCAAAAAAGGAAAGATTTTTAGGATTTCGAATAAATACTTCATTAGTGAGAAAGTGACCCTTGAATCTGAAAAGGACAGTTTGGCTAAATTAAAGTGACCCATTAACCACAACTTATAAAATGGAGTATAATAATCAGGTAGGAAATGCAAATAAATAAATATATATATATATATATATATATATATATATATATATATATATATATATATATTGGCTAATGCGGGGATAATTACATTTTTCATTCATTATATTGTTCACTTTAAAAAAAAATGAGCATTACATTGTTCATTATCAAAACACCTACACTAAATTAATAAAATTATCGAAAAAAAATATAAAATTATCTCAATCGGGTTTTTTTGCTGATGTGGCCTGATTCAATATATTCTTATCATTTTTCTTTAATTTCAATCACTTAAATTGAAGATAATAACCTGAGAATGGTCATATTCTAAAAAAGATATGAGATATTGACCATCGGCAAACTACATCTGCTAATTTGCCAATTGTGTCCAAAAAAGCTTGATTTTAAATATTTGTTTATCATTTTTCTTTAATTTAAACATTAAATCGAAAATAAAAACATATTTTGTCGTTCATTCCTTTTACTTGAATCAAATTAATAAATTTATCAAATAAAAAATTGAAAAAAAATTGTTATTAATATAAAAAAATAAAATAGATCTTAAAAATCTATAAAATAAATATAAAAGTTTATGTGATTATTTTATTATTAATAAGATCTTAATTAATAAAAGAATTAATAAAATTAGAATAAAGATAAAAACGTAAAATGCTATTTAAAAACTATATAGATATTCATATTAAAAAAATCTGATTTTTTTCATATAAAATCTTATATTTATTTTTATAATTTTTCATCATTTATTTTATGTTTTTATATTTATCTTTAATTGTATTAGTTAGGTTTCTTTTAATAATCAATTTTTCTAAATATAAATTCTACATTTATATTATAATCTCTTAATATTTATTTAATGTTTTTATATTTATCTAAGATTCTTACTAATTCTTTTTTTTTATTTAACATTTATTAATTAGATTAAAGGAATATAAAAGAAATGCAAAAAAGAAAAGGGTGAGCAAAATAGTTTGTAATGTTTATTATTATATAAAAATGATAAGAAAATACAAAACCATGTCACGTCAGTAAAAACCTCGACCAAACTCTCTTTTGAAACTTTTTTTGTTCAATCGATCAACTTAGTAGACGTGGTTTGATGATTACCAATGTCACGTACCTTTTCTGGAATGTAGTCAATATAATGGACCAACATGAATTTCTTTCTTAGTGTTTTTTTCTTCAATTTAATGTTTAGAATTAAAGAAAAATGATAAAAAAAAAAAAAAAAAAAAGTATTGAATCACGCCACGTCAGCAAAAAAGCCTGATCGGAACAATTTGTACATTTTTTTGATAATTTTACCAACTTAGTGTAAATGTTTTGATACCGGACAATATCATTGTCATTTTTTAAAAAGTGTACAATATAATGGACTAAAAAAATAATTTTCTCGATAAATGTGCAAAAATACCATGAGATTATGTATGGATAGTGTTGTAAACTAGTGGTAGGTTTAAAATAATTGAAAATGTGAAATAATAAAAGTAGGGGTAAAAACAGTAATTTTTTTATTAAAAAAATAAAAAATAAGAATAATTATCTTTTAAGAATGTAAATACGATTGATAAAATGGGACAATAATTTTTTTATATTGCGACCGAAATAGGAGAATATGTATTATATGTTAGAGGCATTTTGTGCAAAATTGGGAAAAGAAACTAAGCGAAAGACAAAAGAGATTTAAAAGCTAAGTTGTACTATTTATTATTATTAATTAATTATATAAAATAATTACATTAATTATATAAAATAATTACAAAACCATTCAAAATATTGATGAACCTCATCAAGTAAAAGGAAAAATAATCACTAAAAAACTGAAAGGAAAAAATATATTTAAAAAAAAACAAAAAACGCGTTGAAGATGTGTTCGGACCGTCTCTCCACCTGTTTTCTCGTATCTCACCAATGTCCTTAGACGTGACATGTCATACGCGTGTAGAGCACGTATCCCGTTCATGCAGTGTCTGATACGATTAAGTACAAATCAAAAATGAAGTGTTAAATTGTTAATTTAAAAATTGATAAAGAAAGACAAGAGAGGACCGGTACCACTCCAAATGTCGAGTTGCTCACGAGGCCCACACGTTTCTCCAAATATTCTTTTATATATTTTCTCTCTCTTCCTTCTCTTTCTACCTATCACTCTCTTTCTCTCTGTGTCTGAATGTGTACAAGGAAAAAGAATCTTTTCTTCGCAAACCAAGCTTTCATGGGGTCACTCTTGTTCAAAAAGATAGGTAAAATAATTCACTTTCATTTTTAAATTCGTTTTTTTGTATCACGTACTCAACTGATTAAGTGAATACTCAAAAATCGAAAGCATTTTAGGAATCTCATTTTTTCGTGGCAAGGAATAATTGACCGATCAAAAAGAAGGTTGGCAATTGAGATTACTTTTGCAGCCGAGCCACGAGGCATGCTTGTGTAGACAAATGTCAATAAGTTATCAACATATATTGACGGATTGATCAGCATATAAAAAAAAAACTGTAAGCTCATGACGAGCTGATATAATAAAAGGAGAGCTATTATGAAAAGAGTAAAGGAGAATGTAATGTATATATTTTTGGTAATTTTTTTCAATAACATCAATGAAATACTTGGTTATTTATAGCAACATATCTAATTAGGGTTGTCCTAAATTCTATGATCAGATTTAATACAGTACATATGACAACGGCTAGCTATGATCGTGTGGCTAACATTGCTACAGTACTATTGACAATTGTAGCAGACTGGATTGTACTATGCTAGGACTGACGTCATCTGACGTGATGTAGGCTCCATGCATACTTCTAGTGCTGAGACCTGTCAGGTCGGTACTCACTCGACTTGAACCTGTCAGGTCGCAATCCATGCGACCTGAATCTATTAGGTCGTCAATCATGCGACATGGGGTTATCAGGTCGCCATGTCATTCTGTAATCATGTGACTTATACTGTCGTTTAACACGGCCACTCAATTCGAACGAGCTTTTGGGCATGATTCTAAATCTGTCTCTGAGCTTGGTGAAGAACTGCTCGCTTAAAGGTTTTGTCAAAATGACAGCTATCTGCTCTGAATAAGGAACATGTTGTACCGCGAGTTGTTGTGAAAGAATCTTGTCTAACAAAATGAAGATCAAGTTCAATGTGCTTGGTTCTTGCATGTAGGACAAGATTCGATGCCGGGGCAATTGTGCTCAGATTATCTACTCAAACGGTAGGTGTGCGAGCTGATCCAATTTTTGATTCACTACAAAAAAATCTGGCAGTACTGGCGGCCATTTGGCCGCCAGAAATGCTGACGGCTTTCCTGTCGGTCCGACATTGCCGGCGGATATCCTGGCGGTCAAGGCCGTCAGCAACGGAAGTCGCCAGTAAACCGTCAATGAATGAGCGGGAGTTTATCCCGCTTCATTATACTGACGGCCATGACCGCCAGTATAGAATTTTGGCGTCGCTGACGGCAAAGACCGTCAGGATATAATTCTTAATTCAAAAAAAAATAATTATATATACGCTGACGGTCGTGGCCGTCAGGATCCTGATGGTCATGGCCGTCAGCATATAATTTAAAAATAATAATAATAATATATGCCGTCAGCGTTCCTGACGGTCATCGGCCGTCAGGATATTAACCTAATATCGGCCCCAGACCCTCCCCCCGCCTCACTTTCTCTCCTTCTTTCTCTTTCTTTTTTCTCCTTCTTTACCCCCGCAGCTCCGCCACCGCCGCCGCTCCGCTCGCCGCGCCCTCTCTGAAGCCCAGCCCACCGACGCAAACGCCGCAGCCGAGCCCAGCTCCGAAGCCCAGCCCACCGCCGCGCCGCGCTGCACCGCTCCGAAGCCGCGGCCGCCTGCCTCCACCGCCGCAGCCAAGCCCATCCCAAGGCCCACCACCACCGCCTGCCTCCACTTCCGCCCAGCCCAAGCTCCACAACCGTCGCCTGCCCACCGCCCGTCGCCTCGTCACCATCGCCTGCCCGCCGCCCGCCGCCCGCCGTCGCCCGTCGCCTCGTCGCTGCTTCACCGCTACCGCTTGAAGGTAATTTTTTTTTTTCAATTTTAATTTTATATTTTTGTATATTTTTTGTATATATGTATTAGTTATATTTTTTATATACTTGTTATTTATTAATTATTATTTAATTATTTTTAAAAGTTAGAGTTTAGTGTTTGTTTAGGGATTATGGTTGAAATATGGGTTAATTAGGAATTAATTATAAAATTAGGGTCTAATTCAGGTTTAATTAGGAATTATATAAATATTCTTCAATTAGGGTTTAATTTAGGTTTAATTTAAGATTAGGGTTTCATTTAGGGTATAAATTAAAATTATATAATAATTTAGGTTCAATTTAGTAATTAGGATTCAAATTAGGAACAAACAATTAATTAGAGTCCAATTTAGTAATAATTACATAAATTAGGGATCAAATTAGGAACAATCAATTAATTAGGACTATTTTAGTAATTATTACATAATTAGGGTGCAATTTAGTAATAATTACATAATTATATTTGAATTTAAGAATAATCAATTAATTAGAGTTCAATTTAGTAATAATTACATAATTAGGGTCCAATTTAGTAATAATTACATAATTAGGGTTCAATTTAGGAATAATCAATTAATTAGAGTCCAATTTAGTAATAATTACATAATTAGGGTCCAATTTAGTAATAATTACATAATTAGGGTTCAAATTACGAATAATCAATTAACTAGGGTTCAAAAAAGGAAAAATCAATTAATTAGGGGGTCAATTTAGTAATAAATAAGCTTGTGTAGATTCTGGAGTATACTTGTCGATAACGAGCGCACACAACACCCGTACAGAGATTGTCCTTCTCAAACGCCCTCCCCATGTCGGCTCCAAACATCTATAATTCAGCAGTAGATACTGTCGATGAAGACGTCTGTTTTTAGTGACCATGCTAGCAAGGAGCCAGTTGATTTTTGGAGCAGACATGGTGAGGGTGGTCGAGGAAAGCGATGACCTGTATTCGAGTGTAGTGTGGCTCTTTATCGACAACGTGTCTACTTCAGAATCTACCTAATTAGAAGCTATCTTGTATTAGGGTTTATCATTAGATTATTAGGGTTTGCTTTCAAATTTAGTGTTTATTCACCCATTACATTGTACATATATTGTTCATACATGGGAGGCCGTGGTGATCGGCCGGGATTTAAAAAAAATTTATATATATATATTGTTCATTCATGGGAGGCCGTGGTGATCGGCCGGGGTTTAATTTTGTTTATATATATTATTGTCATTGGTGTTGTTGGTTGTATATCGTCGGATGTTGACGTGGTTTACGGCGCCGGCCAGGAGGTGTTGTCCCTCCAATAGCGGGTTTTCAAAGTTTTTTCTAAAAACGTGATAGGGTGTCACGTGGTTTTATTTATGTTTTCAAAATATTTTTCAAAAATGTGACGGTGGTAATTGCCTATTTGGAACCTTGGAGAAGTGACACGATTCATATAGATCACTTGTTTGAGAATTAATATCAAATAGAAAAATTTGAAACTAAGTTTTGAATTATTTCAATATTTCTTAGACCTGTTTGAGATTTAGTATCAAATATAGAGTTTGATACTAAATTTCGAATTGTCCCATTTTTGGACAGTTTGAGAATGTGACTTGTAGTATGGTTATCTTATGTGTATGTTTTTTTTTTAGTTTTGAAATTTCGGTTTCTGCATCTCTCTAAATTGTTCTCGGGTGCACTGAAATATACGTGCACTACGAGAACTGAGGGGAGATGCTGCCGAAATTTTGAATCTAAGAAAAATACATATTTTAAGATAATACATACTACTAAACGTCACCTTCTTGAATGAGATAGAAGCCTTACCAATTACAATTCGAATTACTCATTCTTCTCGTAATGCTGCCGAGATTTTGCCACCTTCTCTAATTCTTGAACACACATAACACTCAAAAATCTTAGGATGGCTGATGATCGTAGTTGGATGTACAAATGGAATATTTTTGGATTTCTAAATCCGGCGTTCGTGGCCGGTGTAGATAGTTTTGTACAATTTGCACTCACGCATGATTCTACAGAGAGGGACGGTGATAAACTAAGATTCCCTTGCCCACGAACTAAGTGTAGGAACTCTAGTTATAGGACTATCGATGAGATAAAATGTCACATCGGTACCAAATGGTTCATTGCTGATTACTATATTTGGACTCATCACGGGTAAACAAATCACGTCTCATCGCCTGCTGATATTGAAATTGGGGGATCATCATCAAATGCGTAAGTCGATATGTTGCAAGATATTGTCGGTCCTAATTTCGACATGAATGTCATAGAGTTGGATGAATCACCTAATCCGAGGCGAAGAAATTTTTTGATATTCTAAAAGCTGCCAAAAAACCTCTGTATCCCGGCTACGAGAAACACAATCGGTTGTCCTTAGTTGCCCGTCTTATGAATTTAAAATCAGAGCATGGCATTTCTCAGAAATGTTATGATCAATTTATTGATTTAATCAAAGAGATCGTGCCAGAAGACAACAATATTGCAGATAATTTCTACGAAAGTAAGAAGTTGTTGAGAGGTATAGGGTTACCGGTAGAGAAGATAGATTGTTGCGTTAAGAACTTCATGATTTATTGGAAGGATGATTTGAATTTGAATAAGTGCAAGTTTTGTGATAAATTATAGGGTTACCGGTAGAGAAGATAAATTAGGAACAAACAATTAATTAGGGTAAGTAACATATCAATTTTGTTATGTTCTCAATATATAATTTAATTATTTGACATATATTGAAATAAACTTATTAATTTTTAGGTTACGAAGTCCGTCGAAGGACTTGCTGACCTATTTCAGGACTATACACGAGGCTCGTATCCACCCATCAGGGTGAAAATACGAGCACATCCCGGACAGCCATCGTCAGACGTGGTGGCCTCGTTTTAGGGTAATTTTTTTTATTTATGTTAAGTAAATTGCTTAATTATTTTGTCTAATTGTATTTCTTTTGTAGGGATTGGTGTGGTTGGACACTCGTATGTATGACGAGAATGCCATCAGGATGGTATTCTATATATCGATGTGGAAGTCTTATAAGAATCGTATATACGTGGAGGAAGGCGTATCGAATGAATGAGACGATACCTGCTATTGTAGGGGAGACGACTTGGAACAGGTGGCTGTTGGAGTTTCAGCAGCCTGAGGAGGTGGAGAAATCTGAGAAGGCCAGGCGGAACAGGATGAGCGAGCCCGGCGGCCCTTCGACTGGTATAGCGAAGCATCGAGGCGGGTCCATGCCGGCTAATCGACAGGCGGCCGAGTTTGTAAGTCGATGATAATATTTAAAGTAATTAATTATATTATTGAACATGTATAATTTTATATTTTAATTAATTCATTATATTAAATACAGGCTGCACAGACGGGTACGCAGCCCAGTAACTACGAGCTTCTACTGAGGTATCATCGAAATCCCGACGGCACATTTACGGATCCCAAAGCCCAGAGGATAGCTGTAAGTTTTATATGTTATATATATATATATATATATATATATATATATATATATATATATATATATATATATATATATATATCTGATTTATTATAAAATCTGATAAAAGTTGTTTAGTATTAATAAGTGAATATTTTGATATCAGGAGGACTATGAGAGGGCTTTGGAGGAGAGGCGTGCTGCGTCGTCTGATGATAGCAGCCCTCAGGTAGACCCGAACGAGGTCTACCTACAGGTTGTCGGGAATAGGAAGGGTCGACGCTATGGCCTTGGATGCTTTGGGAAGACTCAGAAGGGCTGCAGTACTTCTTCCACCTCCACCGCCGATGTTCGTCAGCTCCAGACGCAGGTGCAGTCCCAGCAGGAGCAGCTTGAGCAGCTTCAGCGGATCCGCGAGGAGCAGGCGCTTAGAGATTCAGCGGATCCGTGAGGAGCAGGAGCGTACCCAGTTGTCGCTCCGTCAGCAGATTGAAGAAGCTGTTGCTCGGGCCATGGCTCGTCAGCCTCCCCCTGATCCGGATGGTGGTCATATTTAGATGTGGATGGATAGTTCAGGATTTTTTTTATACATTCGATTGATGAATTGATTTTTAGTTTTTGAATGATTTGTTTTGATTTTTTTATTAGTGGATAATTTATTTTAGATTATCTAAAATTTTATTTGTTTATTATTTTTAATTTAATATTAATTAATATATCAGAATTATAGCAAATTGTTGCCAGAAAACTAGTCTAATGTCGAATGCAAAAAACTGCCACGAATGCTGACGGAGGACCCGCCAGGACATCCTGGCGGGTTATGACGCCAGTAATTCTGACGGCTTCTCCGCCAGGAATACTGGCGGGCACAACCGCCAGTAATGCTGACGGCCAATCCGCCAGGATTTCCTGGCGGGTTCTTCCGCCAGGAATACTGACGGCCCACCCGCCAGTAAAGCATCAGATATTCCTGGCGAGAACATCCGCAGCAATACTGGCGGTTTCTTGCTGGCGGAAAAGTCGTCAAGGAATCCGACGGCATTCCTGGCGGGTATATTTACCCGTCAGGATACAAGAATCCTGACCGCGAAAATACTGACGGCCATTATCCATCAGGAGGCCGTCAGTACTTCATATACTGACGGAATCCTGATGGATATGGCCGTCAGAATCGTCGGATTTTTTTGTAGTGATTCCTTGAGTAGATATCCTATCCACGTCATCGAGGTCGGCAGCCCAATCAAAGTCAGAAAAAATAATCAAATGAGAATTTGGGGATTTCGTTAGTCTCAGTCCATGATCAATAGTGCCCTCCAAGTATCTCAGAATTCGCTTTAGTGCTCGTCAGCTCGTGTTTAAGGGTTTAGCCATGATGGACTAACTTTGTTAACACTGAAGGAAATTTCAGGTCGTGTAATATCGACATATTGTAGACCTCCAACTAAACTTTTGTAAAGAGTAGGATTTATGCCTGTGCTGCTGCCTTTGAATCTGGATAGGTTATTTGAAGTAATCATTGGAGTAGGAACCGGCTTAGATGACAGCATATTAACTCGCTTGAGAAGCTCTCTTATGTACTGTCCTTGACTCAAATGCATTTCATCAGCGGATGTGGTAAAATGGATTCCCAAAAAGTGTTTAACACTGCCCAGCTCTTTCAGTGAAAGAACCTTCTTCAAATTGGCAACTACTGAAGCGACCTCATTCTCACCGCTCCCTGTAATCAATATGTCATCTACATAGATGAGGAAATAAATTCTTGACCCATTATTCAACATGTAAAGAAGAGAAGCATCAGCTTTTGAACCTGTGAATCCACGACCTTTGAGTATTCTTTGAATATTGCCAAACCATGCTCTAGAGACCTCCTTAAGCCCATAAATAGCCTTGGTGAGTCTACAGACAAGCTGTATGTTTTTTTGTTCAAAATCGGGAGGTTGTTTAATGTAGATCACTTCCTGTAGATCTCCATGCAGGAATGCATTATTGATATCAAGATGCTTAACATCCCATCCATAAGAAACAACAATGGTTAAGAATATCCTTATTGTTTTTGGCTTGACAACTGGACTGAAAGTTTAAGAAAAATAAAAACCAGCTCGCTGAGAGAAACCTTGAGCAACCAATCTTGCTTTGTGTCTAGAAACTGAACCATCGATATTTCTCTTGGTCTTTGTTAGAAGAGTTTCCGTGGTGTTGAAATGAATCAATGGGTTCTTGGCTTGGTATTATCGGAAATCGATTCGATTGAAGGATTCAATGTGTTTCAAGCTTGAAAAATAAATGGAAAATGAAAATAAAGCAATTAAGCTAACTAATCTAAACTAGAAATTGAAATTGCATATTGGTAGAATGCCTCATCGTATGCCTCAAATAGAAAATGCAAGCAAATATTGAAAATAAGCAAAAACAAGCATTGTTTCACCAAGTACAAGCATGCATGCACAAGGTACAACTATGCATAAAAACTAAAATAAAGCAAATTAGCAAAAATTGAAAGCGTGGATGTAAAGAGAAAGGAAAGTTGACAAGAAAGTTCAAAACTTTAAGGAAAATAACAAGAAACAAAACCTAGATCTAAGATTTAACCTAAAACTATGCATGAAAATAAAAACCAAAATAAAGCATAGGAAAAATTTAAAATCAAGCCGATATATGATCTAGATGTGTCACTCATCTAGATTCCATAGCCAATTCATAAGTTTCATCATGAATTCAAGGTGCTAAGACAAAAAGTATAAAATGAAGAACAAAGCATGGAAATGAAAATGATGGAATTAAAGCATAAAACATGAAATTAAAGCATAAAATATGAAATTGAAAGGAAACTTACTTAAATTAAGAAATGAAACAAAGCTTGAATATAATTGCATCAAAAGTAACAATCCAAAGGAGTATTTGGATTCTTCTTAGGCTTACAAACCCAAGGCCAAGCATGAAAGTAATCTAAATCTAGAAAAGAAATTACATCAAAGTTTGAAACTGAATCTAAAACCTAAGTGAGAGAAAATAGATCTTAAAAACTAGAGAGAGGATTTTTAATCCCAAACCCATGCTTGGGTTGGGAGAAAATGAGAGGTGTCTTTAAAAAATGAGAGTAAGGTTCTATTTATAATAGGCTTAATTGGGTTTAATTGAGCCAAATTAGCCAAAAAGGCTTGAAATTCCCGGGTTTGACCATAATTGACCCGTGTTGACCTTCCTAGCCACTTGGCTCGACCCTGGGCTTCATTTGGCTCGAGGTGGCTCGACAATGGCCGAGCTTGGGCGCGTATGGCCGGGCGTGGCCGACAGGT
>BMAC01000903.1:138666-179825 GCA_014905375.1 Phtheirospermum japonicum | reverse complement strand
ACTCGGCAGCTGCTCGGCAGCGCTCGGCAGCTGCTCGACAGCTGCGCGCGGGCGTGCCTTGGCTCGGGCCAACTTGCGCTAAGGGTCGTTTGGCGAGTCTTGGCACGTCCAGGCATGACTTGGCGACCATTCCAGAATGTTTTGGCATTTTGGAACTAGTTTCTGGCTCATTCTGGCATGTCTTGGCGCGGCTTGGCTTGTATTTTGGCCCTCAATTTCTCCACCTTTAAAATTAGGAGTTTTAAACATAAAACCCCAAGAATTATGCCAAACCACCAATTAATTGAAGCCATTTAACCAAATTAAATATAAAATCAAAAGAAACACGAAAAATAATAAAAAAAGAAAAACGACCTAAAAACCTAACGAAAAATGACTCAAAACTACTAAAATCAATATAAAAGTCTATCTAAAAACACAAAGAAGAACACAACAATTACATGCAAAACAACTACCTCACACTTATCGGTTTGTTCGTCCTCGAACAACGAAATGAATCGAGAGTGTACATGCAATCAATATTGTGTAAAAAGAAAAATATTTGTGCTTATCCTTAGTTATATGATGGAAGTATGAACATAAACTCGCTATCGCCAAACATTGCTCATATTACTCTTTCTCAATTGCAAGTCAAATCGATGACTTCTTCTCAAATGAAATTTTGAGGGTGTTCGCTCAATTTGCTCAAGTGTTTGATATGGGACGTGTATACGCTCAAGTCGTTCAATACATGCACCTTGTCAAGATTTCACAAATTGGCCGCTCAAAATTGCTCATAGTACATGACCAAATAAGAATCGAAAAATGTCTTTATTAGGGGTTGTAATGTTCGCTCTTTGGTAGGGTATGGAACATTTGGATATAGTGGATAACTCACAACCAAACGCGATCAATAACACACAAAATCCTAATTTCTAAAACCCGAAGCTTATAATTGCTTCACCTACCCCAATTTACCAAACTTTCATTCGAAACCCTTTCTTCTGACACACTCTTCCGACTTTATTTTCACACCACTTAGAAGCTTTATGAATTTGCTTCTTTTTGCTAAACTTAGCCCTTTTGAACATTAGGCTTTACACTTGAACGCACGCTTTATCACTTTTCGTGATTTGTGTTGAAGTATTATTCCCCCTTTTTTTTCTTTTTCTTTTTTTTTTCTCTTTTTTTTGTATAAACAACTCAAAAACCGAAACCCTCAATTGATTTCCCACACGTTCCGAGTCAACTAACGACATACCCTCTCCCCTCACAATTTATGAAGATACAAGAGCTAAAATCGAGCTCGGCTAACAAGAAACGGGGCATAGGCTCAAGGGGGCTCATTTGGAATTTTAAAGTAGCTTAAATATATGGATATGGCCGAAATAAGGGTGATATATGTGCCTCGAGGTCATTTTCAAATTCAATCATGTACGAGCAAAGTCAAACCTCCTCAATGCAACTTCCATAAAAATGCAAGCAAGCCGATAAATCACACAAGGCTACTCACTAGTTTGCACCGAATTTGGGAGCAAAATCAAAAGAGCTTTTAGAGCTTTGCAATCTTTTCACGAGAAAATGTTGATTATATATATATATATATATATAATATATATATATATATAGGAGGATTTTGGACGAAGCACAAAAATTCAACCCCTCACACAAGAGGCCATAAACATGCAAAAACCCGACAAGTAAACTATTCAAACTTCCAAGTATGTGGAGTTTTTCAACAATGTAATAAAGACACGAACGACACAAAAAATCGACTCCATATAAATGCGCAAATAGTAAGTGTCACTTCGCCAGGGCTCGAGTTAAGAACAACAAAACGTGCTTTGTACTACCCGGACCCTAACCACCTACTCACCCCACACTTAAACCACGCAATACCCTTATCGCATTTTAATGAAAACCAAGTAAAAGGAGGGGGAATAGAAACTTCCTTAACCGAGTGAGTTTTGTCAAGCTCGGTAGGGTCCACCCAAAGCATCTAAGCAATCCAAGCAAAAACCGAGCATGGCTAGTAACTCCCGGCTCCATGAACGCTACTCACTTATCCATTTGCTCAAGGTTGAAGTCGGAAAACAACACACTATACAAGAAAATCACACGAAAAAAAAAAACTCAAGAAAATATGTACATGAATCTCAATAAAATACCCTTTTTTTTTCAATTTTTCAAATGTTTTTGTATTTTTGAATAAAAGAAAGAAAGAAAGAAATGGAAAAGAACTTGGGTTGCCTCCCAAGAAGCGCTTGTTTTACGTCATTAGCTCGATGTACTCCCTTTTTGGTTAAGGCGGGAAGATAACGGGAGGGTCCATCAACACAATCTCCTCCTTTTCGGGAGGATCCACTCTTTAGAACGTCCTTGGCGCATTTCATAGCTCAAATATTATCCGCCAAAAGGACCACGTTCCAAGTTGGTAAAAGCAACTCGGCTCGGCTCGGTCTTCGGGTGGGATGGTGGTCTTGAAATGCCCCAACGACTCATCGAAAAAGCAAAAGGAGTATTGGTCGACTAAATCTTCCAACCTTCGTTCGATAAACGGGGGAGGGAAATGATCTCTCTTGGTAGACCTATTAATCTTCTTATAGTCGATCAACGTCCTCTAACCCGTTGAAGCCCTCGTGGCCAACAACTCTCCTTTCCCCTCCTCAAGAACTAACAAGTTGCTCGTCTTGGGCACCAAGTCAATGACTCAATGGGCTTCACCCACTCACTTTTAGAAATCACAAATATCAAGCCCTCCAATAACCACCTCCAAATCCCGGCTCTCCTTATTTCATCAAGAATCAAATTCAAAGGGCTAACTCTCTCAATCACTCTGGGTCTCCACTCAATGGCATTCTTAAGAATTTTAAACCCTTCAACCATCCTCTCCTCCTCTTCTTCTCGGTGCGAGTTTGCAAGGATAATAATCGACTTGCTCTCCTCTTCCTCCTCAATATAATCGTCAATTTTTTTAATCTTATCATCAATAACCCCCACCTCCCCCTCTAAAAAGTCGTCGTTTCCCTAAACGACACATCGAGAATTATCTCCACACAAAATGGGGTCAAATAGAGGCACAACGGGCTCATCAAGAAAAACAAGTGGCTCATCCTCACAACATCCCTCTATATTGACAACCGGGCCAACCTCATCCTCTTTGCCCCACTCTTCTAAACAAACTCATTAGACCGTGGCCTTGATGAAGTCCATATACACCCATTCTTCGCAAGATTGTTTTGAAGTAAAAGGTAAGGGGTCAAGAGGGGTAAAAATACTCGGCATCAAAAACAACTCCTCCTCCGACGGCGAGATGACCGTATCCCCAACCACCCCACACTTATCGAAGGACTCGATCGGAAGATTGTGTGAAGGCAAACTTGAGATTTGTTGTGCAATGGCCCACATATCCGGATCGGGGGATGGAGTAGGAGTAATCATCGGGGTAGCCGGATGAAATTGGCCCACGCAAGAAGTAACAAGAGGATCGTGAGTCGGCGGTAGAGAAAACGATGGAGTAGTACAATCGAGTCCCACACAAGGAGGAATCGGGCTTGGGCTAGACATTTGAGCGATTTGAGCCTTTAACGTCGCTATTTTCCTCTTCAACTCAAGCTCCCTCGAGGATAAAGCCATGTTCACGTCATAATCATGAGAATACGTCGGAGGAGAAGATTTTCGCTCGGGAGGGCCACTTGGGACAATGTAGCTCCCACCTCCAAATAACTCATAAGGATCGGGAGTCGGCGGTGGAGTAAAAGAAGGTGTAGTACAAGCGAGTCCCACTTGATGTCCACGACCTCCATACATATCAACGGAATAGAACGAGGAAATTAAAGGGCAATAGTCGAGAATATGATCACTCGTTCCACACCATCCACATCCCAAAAAAGGTCGGCTAACACCCCTCATAGTACGGATGGGGGGGCCACTTGTCACATTGGAGCTCGGACCACCAAACAAAGCATAATCTTCGTCATCTTTAGCGGTTGAAGGGGGAAGTTGGAGAACACCAAACAAGCCGGGAATCGGATTTTGTATATTTGGATAAGGATTTGAAGCACCATACCCTCCGGAAGAACCATTCATACCCACGACGCCACCAAACCCAACATGGTTTGCACAATGCCCTCCCATGTTGGGTTGCCCATAACCATAACCACCATTGGCAACGTGGTTTGCACCATGCCCTCCCACGTTGCCATACCCATTATACAACATCTCATTCCCAATATGGTTTGTACCATGCCCTCCCATGTTGGGAATGTATCCACGATAGGTATAAGCACCTTGCATACTAAACAAAAAATGTCAAAAACAAAAGAAAGCTAAAAACACAATGAAACTACAACCAAATCGAAAGCCTTAACCAAGCCGTGTCGCAACGGCGCCATTTTTTAGAAGAGTTTTTGTGGTGTTGAAATGAATCAACGGGTTCTTGGCTTGGTATTATCGGAGATCGATTCGATTGAAGGATTCAATGTGTTTCAAGCTTGGAAAATAAATGAAAAATGAAAATAAAGCAATTAAGCTAACTAATCCAAACTAGGAACTGAAATTGCATGTTGGTAGAATGCCTCATCGTATGCCTCAAATAGAAAATACAAGCAGATAATGAAAATAAGCAAAAACAAGCATTATTTCACCAAGTACAAGCATGCATGCACAAGGTACAACTATGCATAAAAACTCAAATAAAGCAAATTAGCATAAATTGAAAGCGTGGATGTAAAGAGAAAGGAAAGTTGACAAGAAAGTTCAAAACTTTAAGGAAAATAACAAGTAACAAAACCTAGATCTAAGATTTAACCTAAAACTATGCATGAAAATAAAAACCAAAATAAAGCATAGGAAAAACTTGAAATCAAGACGATCCAAGAGCCGATCTATGATCTAGATGTGTCACTCATCTAGATTCTATAGCCAATTCATAAGTTTCATCATGAATTCAAGGTGCTAAGACAAAAAGCATAAAATGAAGAACAAAGCATGGGAATGAAGAACAAGCATGGAATTAAAGCATAAAACATGAAATTAACGCATAAAACATGAAATTAAAGCATAAAACATGAAATTGAAAGGAAACTTACTTGAATTAAGAAATGAAACAAAGCTTGAATGTAATTGCATCAAAAGTAACAATCCAAAGGAGTATTTGGATTCTTCTCAGGCTTACAAACCCAAGGCCAAGCATGAAAGTAATCTAAATTTAGAAAAGAAATTACATCAAAACTTGAAATTGAACCTAAAACCTAAGAGAGAGAAAATAGATCTTAAAAACTAGAGAGAGGATTTTTAATCGCAAACCCATGCTTGGGTTGGGAGAAAATGAGAGGTGTCTTTACAGAATGAGAGTAAGGTTCTATTTATAATAGGCTTAATTGGGTTTAATTGGGCCAATTAGCCAAAAAGGCTTGAAATTCCCGGGTTTGACAAAAATTGACCCGTGTTGACCTTCCTAGCCACTTGGCTCGACCCTGGGGTTGATTAGGCTCGATTCGGCTCGAGGTGGCTCGGCAATGGCTGAGATTGGGCACGTATGGCCGGGCGTGGCCGACAGGTCTCGGCAGGCGTCGAGCGCTGGCGCGCGTTGGCTATGCGCGGTCTCGGCGGGATGCAGTAGGCTTGTGGGCGGGACTCGGCAGCTGCGCGCGG
The DNA here is from genome assembly GCA_014905375.1 of Phtheirospermum japonicum. Classification (NCBI taxonomy): domain Eukaryota; kingdom Viridiplantae; phylum Streptophyta; class Magnoliopsida; order Lamiales; family Orobanchaceae; genus Phtheirospermum; species Phtheirospermum japonicum. The sequence goes on along the minus strand of BMAC01000903.1, from coordinate 174,191 downwards.
GCGCGCCTTGGCTCGGTCCAACTTGCACCAAGGGTCGTTTGGCGAGTCCTGGCACGTCCAGGCATGTCTTGGCGACCATTCCAGAATATTTTAGCATTTTGAAGCTAGTTTTTGGCTCATTCTGGCGCGGCTTGGCTTGTATTTTGGCCTTCAATTTCTCCACCTTTAAAATTAGGAATGTTAAACATAAAAACCCAAGAATTATGCCAAACCACCAATTAATTGAAGCCATTTAACCAAACTAAATATAAAATCAAAAGAAACACGAAAAACAATAAAACAAGAAAAACAACCTAAAAACCTAACAAAAATGACTCAAAACTACTAAAATCAATATAAAAGTCTATCTAAAAACATAAAGAAAAACACAACTATTACATGCAAAACAGTCTTAAACCCCCATCTGCAACTAGAAACAAAGTCCAAGTGCGATTTTTGATTCGTGCATTGTATTCAGCCTGCATAGCCTGTTTCCAAACCCCAATCTGAAGAGCTTGATGAGCATTTAATGGTTCATCATCCTCATTGATGACTTCGGCAAATAGTGTTTTAGGTTTGTGAATACCAGCTTTAGACCTGGTCAGTATGGGATGTAAATATTAAGGTGGACATGGTGGAGAAGGACTAGAGTGATCAGTATAAAGGGGTGGTAATTGCACAACGAGGGGAACCGTAGTGTTAGAGCTTTGAGGTGTGTTGGAGTGATTTCGCCGAGGTGATTGGTGTGAAAGAGGAGTTTTATCAGGCAATGAGACTGGAGATGTGGGAACATTATTCAGAGGTGTGGATGGTGTGTCTGTTTGAGAAGATGGAATGGGAAAAGTATGGTATTGGTGTGGTGAGAGTATGGATGGCAAAGGTGACAAACTGAAGTATGGAGAGTTAGCGACCTGTTTAGACCTGTATGGGAACCCATGCTCACTGAACACAACATTTCTAGAGATTATCACCTTCACAGAAGGTAACAGGACCTTGTATCCTTTGTACTGGGTGTTGTAACAAAGGAAAGTACATGGAATCGACCTGTATTGAAGTTTGTGGGAATTAAAAGGTCTGATGTGGGGATAGCAGAGGCAACCAAAAACTTTAAGAAAGTTGTAATCAGGTCGCTGATTGAAGAGACACTCAAAAGGAGTTTTATAAAGATTTGTTTTGAAGGGAATTTTGTTTTTAATGTAGGCAAAAGTAGTGAAGGCATCATCCCAGAAGCTAAGAGGTAGGTTTGAATGAGCAAGAAAATACAAAATCATATCCACGAGATGTCTATGTTTTCTTTCAGACACACCATTCTGTTCTGGTGTATAAGGTAAAGGTATCCTATTATTTATACCATTATCTTGAAAAACCTTAGAAAGAAGTTTATATTCAGTGCCACCATCTAATTGAAGATTTCTGATCTTGCAGCTCAGTTGATTTTCAACAAGGTTTTTAAAAATGAACAAATGCATTTGAAACTTCTGATTTGGACTTTAGAAGATAAATCTAAGTATATCTACTGAAATGATCGATAAAGTTAATATAATAAAGAAAACCATTTGATGATTTGATAGGGGCAGGTCCCCAGAGGTCGGAGTGGATAAGTTCAAGAGGTTGAGAACTAGTAAAATGAGAGTTAGGAAAAGGAAGCTTGTGACTTTTTGCTAACATACAAGAGGAACATAAGGATAAACTTTTATTATTGTTGTTATAAGGGATATTACAGCTTTTCAGAGCCTTATCCATTACATCTTGACTAGAGTGACCTAATCTAAAATGTCAAAGATCAGAAACAGGCTCTTTATTCAGAGAACTTGAAACGAGGCAAGTTTGAGCAGGTCGCATGATGAAAGGTGGTGCAGATGAAGGATGATAAGTGGCTGGCTTGGTGGTATGTAGGTGGAAATGATACAGTCCATCTTTAACTATCCCTTTGAGCAAGATGGCCTTGGTGGTTTGATTCTTAATGAGACAATAAGAAGGACAAAATTCAAAAAAGACATTATTATCAGAGGCAAAATTGGAAACGCTCAGCAAATTTTTAGTGATTGAGGGAACATGAAGTAGATTTTTGAGCAAAGAGGTTTTATAACTAAGAGGAGTTTTGAAAAAAGAGTTACCAATGTGGTTAATGTTCACTACAGCTCCATTTTCTTATTTGGAGTCTGTTCCCTCCAGCATATTTCGAGGCCATATTCAGGTTTGAGAGGTCATTTATCACGTGTGCAGTTGCTCCAGACACAGAAAACCAGAGAGTATCAACATCATAGTCCGAATGCGAGCTCATGCTTCCAGCATTTCCAAACTGTGCCATATGTAGTGAAGGGTTTCGGACTGACTGCTGGTTGGATTGAGTGTTGCTGTAGGAGTTGTCATTCCTGTACCAGCACCTATCTGTTGTGTGTCCAGAAATATAGCAGATCTGACAGATAACCCTATCTCCTCCATTCAATCTTCCTCCGCGACCTCTCCTTCCTCCCCTACTACCTCTGAAACTGTTCCTGCCACCTCCGCGACCTCTTGAGCTTCCTCTGTTTTGTTGATAATTGTTGTTGACTCTTGCAGCATTGACCTGTGTTGCAGCATTGACAGAGGGCTGAGAGCCTTCTATATTGACATACGAAGTATTGTCGTTGTTTTTTTCAAATCTGGCCTCGTAGCTGAGCAAAAGAGCATGCAGCTCAGCTAGCGTGTAAGGCTGCGGCCTGGAAGTCACATTAACCATCACTGAGTCATATTTACTTCCTAATCCAGATAAATATGCAAGATCTGGTCTTTTTCAGAGATCTTGTTCCCTGCGGAAGCTAAAACATCACAACTAGACTTCATCTTTCCCAAATACTCTTTCATGGACAAGGCATTTTTTCTCAAGGACTGCAACATTATCCTATACTGCATTATCTTAGCTTGAGACTGCGTGGAAAAATTGTTCTCAAGAGCAGACCATATTTCTTCGGATGTATTGAAACCAACAGTTAAAACAAGAATGCTCACACTTAGGAGGACAGGATCCATGAGGCTAAGATCTGATCTTGCCTTTCCCACGTAGAAAAGAGGGGGTTGTCTGATTTTCTCCTACATCAGTTATAAACTGCGGTGGAGATGTAGATCCATTTTTAATGAATGTTTCAAGACCATAGCCTTTGATGGTCGTCAAGGCTTGTTGTCTCAAGATCAAGTAATTATTTTCATCTAATTTAGTTGAAATGAGCTGACTTTGGGGATAAACGATTGGAGCTAGAGGTGAGGAGGTTTGGGTTGAGGAGGAAGAGCTATTGTGAGATATTTTGCAAAAGGAAAACATAGTCAGGCCATCGAACCTGCTTTGATACCATGAAAGAAGAGTTTTAAGCTCGTGACGAGCTGGTATAATAAAAGGAGAGCTATTATGAAAAGAGTAAAGGAGAATGTACTGTATATATTTTTGGTAACCATTTTTATACATAACATCAATGAAATACACGGCTATTTATAGCAACATAGCTAACTAGGGTCCCTAGATCCTATGGTCAGATTTGATACAATACATATGACAACGGCTAGCTATTATCGTGTGGCTAACATTGCTACAGTACTGTTGACAGCTGTATCAGACTGGATTGTACTATATTAGGGCTGACATCATCCGACGTGATGTAGGCTCCATGCAGACTTCTGATGCTGAGACCTGTCAGGTCGGCACTCACTCGACTTGAACCTGTCAGGTCGGCACTCACTCGACTTGAACCTGTCAGGTCGCAATCCATGCGACCTGAATCTATTAGGTCGCCAATCATGCGACCTGAGGTTATCAGGTCGCCATGTCATTCTGTAATCATGCGACCTGAATCCATCAGGTCGTTGTAACTTATAATGTCGTTTAACAGCATATATTGACTGATTTTTGATGGATCACTATGCTGACGGGTTTGGTGATGGGCATAAACCGTCAGCAATTTGCTGACGGCCTATACCCGCCAGCAATATTAAAAAAAATTGCTGACGGGCAACAAGTCGTCAGCAATTTCCTGACGGCCTATATCCGTCAGCAATATATATATATATATATATATATATATATATATATATATATATATATATATATATATATATATATATATATATATATATATATATATATATATATATATATTTAAAGGGTTATTAAAAAATAATAAAAATATAAGTTTATAACATTATAATTATAATACATTTTAAAATAATATTATATATTTATAATATAATTAATTATTTATAAAATAAAATATATAATTATATTAATCATTTATAAATGTTATATAATATAATTAATTAATTAATTAATTAACTATAAATTTAATTTAATTATAATATACATTTATAAATATAATATAATTATTATATATTTATAAATATAATTACAAATAATATATATTTATAATTATTTGTGAGCAATTATATTTATAATATATATATGTGAATAATATATATTTATAATAATTATATGTCATTATTTATATATAATATATATTTATGATAATATATATTTATAATTAATAATATATACAAATAATAGTATTTTATAATTATTTATAAATAATTATATTTATAATATATATACAGCCGTCTGCAGTGATACAAGATCAGAAAATGTGTCGTCGGATCTCTGGTGCATAGTCAAGAAAAGCTAGAATACAGTGGTTTCCCTACCCATATCCTCACATTGTATTCAATATTTAAACTATATTTTAATTTAACACTAATTATGAACTGATTAGTTACTTATGAGATAAATTTACAAACACATTTAAATTTACTTACGAGCTTACGTTCATGACCAATCGCAGTTCGAGACCCGTCTATGTACTTCGATATCTCAATACTAGAGTCGCCGAGCTCGCTCATTCTATTCCTGCTCGCTTGCTTGGCTTACTCTCTGTCTTCTCAAACTCTACTAGCCACCTCCTCCAGATGTCTTCGACCATGCACGCGGGCATCCCCTCTTGTGTTCTCCACCTTGTCTTCCACTCGTGGAGATGGTTGCGACACAAGTGAGTATTAGATCTATAAAAATTAGTTGTACGAGCCTTTTAGAATACAAACTCGGGTCCAAATAACAGCATTTCTACAAAACAAAACAAAATAATTTGATTAATAAAATTTATTTTATATAAAAACTGATGATGAGACCGGGGTGTATGGTCTTATTTTCACCCATCAGGGTGTACACGAGTCTCTTGGATCACTCGAATAGTCGTCGGTAATTCCGTTGAATCACTGCGCAACCTAATAAAGTTTATGGTTAATTAGAGAAATATATTAGCATAAAGAATTTATTAGAAATAAAAATTAAATTAAATTCACTTACTTCGGGGAGATGACATATACCTCTATCATAGCGGGACGTGGTGGCATGTGACCTCTAGATATACTAGCAGCGAATGAGGTGGTTGGAACGGTCAAAGGTGGAGTCCCTGTTGATAAGTACATCATATCATCGTCTTTATCATGTATGCGATGATGAGAAAAGGATGATGAACCAAGAGAAGCACGACCCGAAGACGGGTGAGGAAAGAACCACGTCCACGACCTCCACCTCTCATCTAGAAAATCATTAAAACTTAAGCATAGATGGTAAATGGATTAATATATTCCAAACTATATATGTAGGCATCAGTTTTAAATTTAACTTGAACTAACAATTTCACTATCTAGGTTATCATAAAATTCATCTTCTTTTGTATCTTCATCATCGGTTATAAACTCATATTCGATCTCCTCCTCTAACTCATAGATAAGTTCATCTGATTTATTAATAATAAGGTCTACATGTAATTGAAAACCTTCTTCCTTCAATTGTATTGGATTGTGCATTTCTGTCTGCTCCTCTTGAAAGGTCTAATTAGGCAACATAGGATCGATAAGATATATTGTCGTTCTAACTTTAATTGTGCGCGTTTTCAACTAATCCAACTTGTCTCATTTCAATTTGCTCATGCCCCTCAATAACTTATTGCTCTTGTAGAAGTCATCTTATATATGATTATCTTTTAACACAACTTCTTCGATGAGTACTTGATGATAACTTTTATGGAACATGTGATTTTGTGCCTTTGGGTTCATGGGACGGGCAACTAGAGAAAAACAGAGAATATTTCTCACATCTAGAATACAAAGGTTGATATCCAACACTCAACATATCATAGAACTTTTGGGCCTCAGAACTAGGCGGTTCTTCTACATTAAGAGTCAATACGAAATTTAATTCGGATGCATTGTGTACCATATTGATGTAGGCATTTGTGAATTCTTAAGAAGCAACGTAAGATGATCCTCCAACATGATTCTCAGGGTCGACACGATGCGTGAAATCAATATTTGTTTCACCATGGAATGTCTAGGTGTAGTAATCTGGTACGAATCAATTTTTAACGAGATAAAATTTGATCTCATTTACATCGTGGTAGCTGCAATTCCTGTATTTAATATGACTAAAAGGACACTTCAATTTTTCTCCGTCCTTCATTACATGATGGGTGAGTGCAAATTGTATAAAACTCTCCACCCCTTCCACGAACGCGTTGGACAGGTATCTGTCCACCCTCCATTCGTACATCCAACTACGGTCAGAACTCATCCTATGATATTCTAATTATGATTAATAATATAGATGATTGAATTATAAATAAGTGAGCAGCATGATGGTGCCTATAGAAAAAGATTGAATTTTCGGTAAGTGCCCTACTCGATTTAAAAATGTGATATTGAGTAATAAAATTATCTTACCATGCATTTTGAGAACCTGAAAATTTCGTCAGCACCTCCCCTTAGTTCTTTAAGTACACATATATTACAGTGCATCCGGGAACAAAGAAGTGACAAAACCCGAAATTTAAAAGTCCACAAAATACAAACATTCTAAGATAATCACGTTACAATCACATTCTCAAACTGTCCAAATAAGTCGACAATTCAAAATTAAGTATCAAACTCTCTATTTGATACCAAATCTCAAACAAGTCTGAGGTAAAGTGTTTAAGTGTAGAAAGAAAAGATATAATCGATATGTAGGTATAATTTTAAAACCCTTCATTGGAGGTCCCACCACGAACATTTTAAAACTTTTTAAAATCACCATCACATTTACGAAAAATATACAAATCCATTATTGGAGGGATGAAACCTCCCCGCCGGCTTACACCACCTCATCACCGATGTATACACAAACCAATCACTATATATATATATATATATGGGCATCACTCTTGTTAGGCCGGACTAACAGATCATCCGTTAGGCCAAAATTTCATATCAATACATTATAGTGCAAAAACCAATACATTATAATAAAAAATCAATACATGATAGTACAAAAATATTATAGTACAAAAACCAATACATCATAGCACGGGTCAGAGATTTATAAAAAACTAATACTTTACAGTACAAAAACCAATACATTACAGTATATAAACTAATACATTATAGTATCGTGTCAATTATAAAACTACGCACATTATAAAACTTTTCAAATATGAAATATTTACAATTCAATCCTAATTTTTTGAAATATTTCCAATTAAACCCATACTAATCCTAAATTTCAGAATCAAACTCAAATACTAAATAAGTATAATTCAATACTAATTTTTCGAATTAATTAATAATTAAATTCTACAATAATCAACATTTTCGAATATCAAATATTGGAACTAAAATTTCAAATCATGGTACCAAAAGTTTTATTTTCTCAATCCAAAAATGTAAAAATCTCTAAGCAAAAGTCTGATCTGGTTAATGAAGTGCATACACGTGTCATTTCGTTGTTGTTATGTTTGATGTTACAAAACATGAGCGAGTAAAACATAGGCCAATTGCTCAACGTCGAGGACATAAAGAAATGCATAGAAACATGTTTCAGTGCTCAACCACTTTTGGCCGTAAGCTTTCGGATCTTCCTATATATATTTTTTAAAACGACATTGATTCTTTCCTACGTATTTATCTCCCCAGAATGTTAACACAATTACTCACATACCTTGAAGATAGTGTCCTCAAAGTTTCCCCATATCAAGTCTAATATTCTTAATTCCCAAAACTACTACTCCCTTTGTATCCGAATCATGGCCCTTTCTAAATTTTTGCCAAATTGAACAAAAAAATGAGGAGCACAAAAAGTTGAATACTTAACCCTTCAATTTGCAAGCAAATTTACTCCTAATTATCTTTCTTTCCATCCACACACATGATAAAAGGAAATTATTCTTAGATAAGGGTTATAAAATAGGAACAAATACATATTTTTATTCAAAAAAGACAAATTTGTTAGAAAAACAAACCTCTCAATAGGGATGGCAATAGGGCAATAGGGCAATAGGGGCGGGTAGTCTATCCCCACCCCCGCTTGAAAAAGATATCCTTATCCCCGTCCCGCCCTCACTTCAAACTAAGCGGGTAGCCCCCCCTCCGCCTCCGCCCTCGCGAATATATTAGTTGACCCCGCCCCCATCCGCAATATCCAATTACCTGCTCCCCACTCATATACCCAATTCGTACCTGCTTGTACTCGCCCACATATCTTTATTTTAAAAAAATTAAAATAACTTCACGGAGTTTGATTTTTAGATCTATTTAAATATATAAAAAAAGATAATTACAAGAAAGCTTAAATAGCATGACAAACATTTAATTTATTACATTTAGAAATGGTTCAAAATATAAAAAAAATTAAGTAATAATATATGCGGGTACCTGACGGGTGGGTGGGTGGGAGAGAGATATTATCCCCATTTCCGTACCCGCCCCAGCAAAAACCCGTAATTCGATACCCGTCCCCATCTCCATCCCCTTTTAAAGTGAGTAATCCTCCTCCCCGTCGTGGCGTGGTTGGAGAGGTCCCCATTTTAATCGGAGTTATTGTCATCCTTACTCTGGACCATTATTGAGAGAGAGAGAGAGAGAGAGAGAGAGCATTTTAAATTATCTTTAATCACAATATTTAATGTTGGGAAAATTACATAAAATACATTTTTTTCTTTCTTTTCTTTTTTTATAATTTTAACTAGATGTATATGTTTTTTATTGATTATCTAGATTTTATGTTTTATTTATATCAAATACGCACTTTTCATTTTTATTTTGACCCTCCCTCCATTTGCAATTTCATCGTTTCTGGCTCAATTTTTAATACTGATCATTTAACAAAAACGATGGCTTTGGGAGTTTCAAAGTGGAGTGTTGGGTTCCTTATAGGGGTGAGCCAAAATCCGATCAAACAGAACCAAAATTGCAAAAAAATCAAAAAACCAAAAATATCGATCGAACTGAATCAAGAATTTCGTTTCGGTTTGTTTTATGTAAATTGAGTTCGGTTTTCTATTTGAGAATCCCAAAAAAATAAGTTATTTCGGTTCGCTTAAAAATAAATTTTGGTTCGGTTCGAATTTAACTGAAATATAATTTTTAAAAAAAAATCATATTACTTATTGTTATTTTTTATTAATTTTGTTCGGTTAGGTTATTTCGATTTTAATCTTATTTTTGGTTTAGTTTGGCTTACTATTTGTAAATATTTCGATTTTCGATTTTCTTGATTCGGTTAATTAGGTTTTAATTCTAATTACGGTTCGATTTGAAATTTTATGTAAATTTTGATTCCGATTTTATTTCGATTTTTAGCCGAACCAACTGAATACTCACCTTAATTTTAGCAAAGGGCTGGTCGTTTGAGTCTGTAATTGTTTCAACGGAAAACGTCTGCCATGGCTAGTGAGAAACTCTTTGTATGGGTTATTGGACGAGTTGTTTTTTTGTTGGTCATTTATTTTTTCATAAAAACGCTACGTATTTTTTTATTTGATAATATCTTTGATGTGATTGTTCTTCGTTTATTGTTTTTCATCAAAACTTTCGAGAAAGGGAGAACAAACACCTGGGAATTGTTCATAAGTTCTTATGGATTTGTATTAACAAGAAAATATTTATACATTTGAAAACTTGTTTTAAGAAATGGGTACTCCCTTTAGTGGTCCAAGTACTCGTGTATTTTCCCCTTTAATGCCTTTAATGTTCTTGGACCGAATTTGACGTGGCCTAGATTTGACGTACTATTTGGGCCTTGGCGTGATAGTGTGAGATAATGGGCTTTGGTTACTTTACGAAGTTATAGATGAATCAAATATAATTTTCCGAGAATATGCCAAAAAATACTAGTTTTTGTTAAAAAAAAAAATTCAAATTTATCTTTAGTTAATTTTTTTTTATTAATACAATCTTTATTTACATCCTTACATTTTGAGTTAAATTTTACACTTATTTTTGGGATATATAAAATATATTTAAGGTAATTCAATTATTTTCTATTATTATCATATAGTTAAAATCATTTGAAATCAATAATTTTTTATTATTTTTCTCGCCTTTTCTCCCCTTTTCTTGCTCTTCCTCCCCGCATCATTTCGAGCCGAAAACAAAAAAAAGAAAGAAAGAAAGAAAGAAAAGAGATATTGTTCTAGTGAGATCCAACCATCACAACTCCTTGGCGATTCGACGAGACCAAGCCGCTGCCCACCCGCCGCCTCTTCTCCGATGGCTATGGTTTAGCACTGCCACTCGTCCTCCCCGGTCCTTCACGAGCCAACTGCCTCATAGTCGATTTATCGATCTGCAGTACTAGATAGGTCTTCAATTTTTGGAATGGATTTTTAGCAACAAAAATCTACTCCACGCCCCATTTCTTTCCTATCTGCTCAAACTGAAGGTGAAAATCGCCACGTCGTTGACTGAGCGATGTCCACAACCACGTGTATTCTCAATTGAATTAGGTTCAGAAACTAGTAATTTCAAATACAGACTTGGATTTTAGATTATCTTTATACAATTGAGTTTCATGTGGGCTTTCATGATTTGAGTTTTTTGTATATTTTAAATACTTTACCCATTTATTAATGGTTGACTTTCAGATATGTATATTATTCGGTTTATTTACGTTTATCTAATGTTTATGGGTCGTGCATATTATGAGTACGAGTTGTACATCTTCTGTCTACTATCTGTTTAATTTCTTGTTGCTAGCTACTTATCTCTTGTTAACTGTCTGTTTATATTCAGTTTAACATTTTGACTGGTGTGGGTTCTATAAATCACGACATAACATCCTTGTAGCTTATTTAGTCCGATGATTTGGTATCTTCGAATCATGTTGTATTCTTAATAATTTAGTTATACCTTATCTAAATTATTTATTTTGATATTTGGTTTATGTATATTTGACCTGTAAAATTAGTTATGTTGATTCATGGTTTATATACAGTTGACTTGTAACTTAGTTATAAGTTTTATTTATACGATTTATGCTGATGTTTAATTTATAAGCCTCTCAAGTCCTAAAATTTGATTTGGTTGATCTGTAGTTAGTTTTCTGTTCATAAGCCTCTCGCATCCTCAAATTTGTTCCTTCACCTTTTGTCTATTGAGGAGATAGATTTTGTTTTTTAAAAGATTTACACGTATTGTGTTACTATCCATAATTACACTTTCATAATTATCAAAACTGATTGATATGCGGAGAGTTTTTTAAGTTTATTTTGTAAAGAAAAAAAATCTTTCACTGTATTCTTGGTTAGTGTCTAATAATTAAGGATCTAGTTATTTAAATTGGTAAAATATTTAATGAGAGTTTTATGGGAAGAAATATTTAAATTGGTAAAATTTTAAATTTGTAAAACTTTTTTTGTTATGGTAAGAATGATTTTAGGAAAATATGTAATTCCAACTTTATTTATGAAAAATGTATTGTAAAAAGAGAATATAAAACCAAAATAAGAATCACGTAAAATTGGGATAACTTTGGGGTGAGTGAAGCATTTATGGAACTTTTTAACTATGATAATAAAAATGGAATCAACACATTTAAATCATGTATCCATGTCATTTTCCTTGCCGCCTAGGTGATGGGGCCAATTTTACTTTCATCTTCACTCGTGTTTCATTTAATTTTTCCTTTTTATTGTTTTTGGTTGGAAAGAATGGATCTGGACTTTGGTTCCTTCTGGAAAAACTGTAAAATAAATTATGCCAAAACAAGCTTAGCCTCGAAATTAACCACTACACCTGTTTGAAAACAAAAGGCAAAAACTCAAATATGATGGTCACACAGATCTTTTATCATGTGACGAACCTAGCCCGTCTCAAACCCATGCCCATTCAACAATTCAGATTTCATATAAGAAAGGGGGAAATCACAACAATTTTCAATCCACGAGTCATTTCTTCATTCTCTCCCAGCACCCCCTCTGCCGACCCCAATCCACCACCCTAATATCTCAGCCAACACCTCTGCCATGCCTTCGCTGCGTTTTCACTGCAAATATCAACATCTTTGGTATTTCTTCTCTCTCTCTCTCTCTCTCTCCCTCTCTCTAATGTAGTTCCATGTACATCTCTTACTCAACTTCTCCCGAATAAAGCTTCTATGTATATGCCATCATGCCTCCCTTGAGACACCGCGGCCGATATATCACCGCCAATTCTTACTCTTGTTGTCGTCAACTTGCAGAGGTAATTACTTTGCTAATTTGTAATTTTACCCTAAATTTATGTTACCAATATCCATAATTTATGTGTGAACTAGATGTTTTTATTGTGGTAATGTTGGGTTGAGGAGTTTTTTTTTTTGAATATATGGAGTTGATTTTAATTTAATAGTACCGATTTGCTATGACCCTAAAGTTTATGACTAAAATTGCAATTTTACCTATATTTGAAATAATTAAACTTTATTAGAAATTTTAAAATTGCTAGGAGAAATACGGGTTTGGCCAATTTGCAGCACGAAAATTTTTATTTTCGGCTGAAGATTTGGAAATCTCAACTTTTTCGTGTGCACATAGAACTCACAATTACTTTGAGATTTTTTTAGTGATAATTTAACTAGATGTTGTGTAAATCTCCAAGTTGGTTGTTTATAAGCCATTTGGAAATATGTTGAAAAAGTAAATGATGTTGATTATGGAGGTGAGTTATTTCTGTTGGAATAGTTTATTTTATTTGCTTGATATATTTCATGGACATGCAATGATTTGGGTTTGCTGGTATGAGAGGTTTATTGAAGAATCAAATGGTAGAGGAGGAAGTGTGGACCAAACTAAACGTTTCTACTTTATTACAATTCTGTAATGTAATTTCTATTTTATGTTGTCCTTTTTGCAAGCTTCGTGGTGGAAGTTGATTTTTGCATTTCTTAGGTGGTTTTCATGGCCATTTGAAATCTTTGATGACTTTACTTGATCATGTTATATTGGCATGTTTCCAACAAAATATACTTTATAGTTCTCAAAGAATGGTGTTTTAATGGACACCGGACTTTGTTTTGTCCTTTTTCGTGATTTGCAACATCGATTGAGTACTTTTAGTGACAATTGTTATGAAGAAAATGACTGTGTATGCAGTGCAGATGAAGAACGTAACATCTTGAAGACCGGAAAGTTGAATGAGTTCATGAGCTGATAATCAGCCTTTTGCCTCTGAACGTGAACTTGTTTCGGGATTTTAATTGAAAGAGATTTGCAAAGCTATTGATGGCCCCAAACAATAACATTTTATGGAAAATTGTATTTGAAATTTAGATTCAAGATATTTGTTGTTTTGATATTTATATTCAAGAAATTAAATATGAAAATGAAATAAGCATCTGTGGTGCATTATATTTGAATTATTTTTTAATTTTAAACTTCGTTTTGTGTTAATCGTTATGCAGAAAAATTATCGCTTATGCACTAGAAATTGTGACATGGTGCATGCACTGATCTTTAGGGAGCTCAATTTTTTGAGTAAAGGGTTAAACTGGTGCCCAATGTTATTGTGTAAAAGTGACAAATAATGTATAAAAGTGATAGGTTTTTGTGCAAAAGTGACACGTATTTTAATACAAAAATGACTTTGATATATTTTAAGTTAAATAAAAAATACCCGATAATTATATAATGCATTGCAGAGTGTGTGTTAGTCTGTATTTCTTATTCAGATCTATGTTGTTTTGTGTCACTTCTTACCTTAAATGAGAATATTCTCGTCTTAATGGAGAAGTGACACTTTTGGAACTAAAAGTGATAGAAATAAGGGAAAAAGAAAGTATACTCGTTTTAAAAAACCGCTTGACTATAATATATAAAAGTATTGGTTTCTAGTGCGAAAGTGACACATTCAATTGTAAAAGTGACACATTATAGTAAGAATTGATAGTGTTATGTTTTAAAAGTGACACTTTTTAGTATAAAAGTGATACTTTTAGATTTTAAGATAAATGGTATAATATGTAAAAGTTACACATTTTAGTGATAAAGTGACACGTTTTTTGTGAAAAATGATAATATTAATTGGAAATGTGAAATTGTTGTATTTTTTAGTTAAATACTAGATCATAAGATAAAATATTAAGTGACACTTTTCAATTAATACGTGCAATATTTTCAATCAAATTGTAACCAAGAATTGAAATCACATTTTCAATTAATACTTTTTTGTCAAAAAATATCAGTTGTCACTTTTACACTTAAACAATTACTTTTGTACCAAACGCAATCACTTTTGCATATCACCAAGTAAATCCAATACATGTACATCAAGTACAATTATCAAGTATACTATGATTGCCTAACACGTTTCATAATATCATAACCAAATTAACTCACCATACCTTGATCAATCATAACAAGGCGAACAAAAAATAAACATAAAAAGATAATAGTGTTACTTTTTAAGATATTATTATCACTTTGCTAATAAAAAGTGTCACTTTTAAAACTATATCAACAAAACATTTCCAACTTTCTCAGGCATGAAGATGGTTGGGTTGTGTGCAGAGTCTTTAAGAGGATAAACCTCACCAGCGGCTTCCACCCCTAACTTGAACAAGACAACCCAGTTGTACCTTTCCATGCATAGGGTAGTTGTACTTTGGAGCAAACCAACAGATCCTTAATCCAGATCTGCTCGAATTCATCGACAACTATGCGTTTGATCACACAAATAATAACAATTTAAATTAAATCCATACATATTATATTTCAATCAATCATTTAACTAAAATATAACAATGTCATTATAACTTGTCACTTTTCTACTAAAGATTGTCACTTTTCAACTAAAATGTGTCACCTTTACACTAAAAAATATTAAAAGCAACGGAGAAAAAAGAGCCCAAAAATAGCGCAAGCTGGAACACAACTCACATAAACCTACAGTACTACACGAAGCTTTTCATGGATGACATCATACGGGACTCAACTAATGTTGAGCTGTTCGATATCGCCCAGTTGAACAACGAGCACACCTGGTTTTTCACCGGGAAAACCGTTATAGACCAGCAGCCCGAAAATCAGACACTCATGCAGATCGTGAAAAGCACTCTGCAGGCGAACCCAAACAATTCGGTCATTGGCTTTAAAGACAACTCGAGCGCAATTAGGGGGTTTCTTATGAACCAGCTGAGACCTATCAGCCTGGGCTCAACATCCCCGTTAGATAGCAGTGCTCGTGATCTCGATATCTTGTTTACTGTCGAGACCAATAATCTTACTTGTGTTGTAGCCCCATACCCTGGTGATGAAATGGGTGCTGGAGGTAGGATTAGAGATACTCACGTAACGGGTTGGGGCTCATTCGTTGTGGCATCAACAGCTGGTTATTGCCTTCAAACTTGGCCCCACCACTTCAGATTCTCATTGACGTTAGCAACGGCGCGTCCAATTATGGCAACAATTTCAGAGAGCCATTGATTCAGGGCTATACGAGGACGTTCAGAATTAGGCTCTCGAGTAGGGAAAGGCGGGAATGGCTGAAGCCGATCATGTTTAGTGTCAATATTGGACAGATCGATCACACCCACATAACAAAAGGAGAGCCTGATATTTGGATGTTGGTCGTGAAGATCGGAGGGCTCGTGTACCGTATTGGGATGGGCGGCGCGGCCACGTCGATCATGGTTAGTGATTAAAATGACGCTGAGTTGGATTTCAATGCCGTCCAGCGAGGGGACGCCGAGATGGCCTAGAAACTTTACCGGTTTGTGCGGGCCTGTGTCGAGATGGGTGAGAAAAATTCAATCGTTAGTATTCATGATCACATGGAAATTGTAACGTTGTGAAGGAAATAATATATTCAGAAGGCGCTACGATTGATATAAGCACTGTTGTAGTTGGCGATTATATAATGTCGGTTTTGGAGATATGGGGAGCCGAGTATCAGGTGCAAGATGCTATTTTGGTGAGTCCCAAAGCCCGTGAACTCATGCAATCCATTTATAAAAGATAAAGAGTCTCGATGGAAGTTATCGGGACGATCAACGGCGAAGGGAAGATTGATCTTGTCGATAGTTCGGCTATCAAACGGTGCAAGTCGAACGGGATGCCTCATCCTCCGCCAGCTAATGGGTACTTATTTCTTGATAAATGGAGTTACTTTAAAATGTACAATTCCTCGATCTTGCCTGGAATATCCACTGAAAAAGCACTGCTTGCTAAATTCAACTCGTTAAGCTTCTTCCAGTAACGAATCCCAATTGGAAGCTTATCGGACAACTCGTTGTTATGAAGAACGATAAACTAATTGCCCGAGATTCACAATACTACTCGGAAAAGAACCCAATAATTCATTATCGTTAGCGGAAATTCCATCAGACTACCTGAAAATCAGATCTCCTCTGGAACACTGCCGAAAGAATTACTTATCTTCAAAACCAACTTAGAAAAATTAGTGGAACCAGCTATGGTCACGTCTCTCATGGACAATCTGGTTTTTAAGATTTAGATGGAGGTTTTGCGGAAGCATTGTGGTAAATCTGGGGCGTATGCACCACAAAGTTGGCTAATGTTGGATGAATATTCTCATCTAGGGTTTGGGTTGGGAAGAGGGGAAAAGAGAAGAAGAAATGTGCTACGCTGTTTTTTTTAAAGACATCTGAATTACTTGAACGGATCTGAATTGGGGTGGGTGTGGACTCCGTCACATGGTAGAAAACCCGTATGACCGTCACATAGGAGACTTACTCGAAAACAAAATACCATTGGGATTTTTCATATAGATCACACTGCTAATATTATATCATTTCTACCAGTTGTACCCAATGTAAATATCAATTTCCTTTTCTTTGTTTTGCTTAACCTTTTAGATTATTGTTCGTATTATTTGTTTTTCTTAGGGACTGATGAGATCACAAAAAATACAAGAATTCGGGCTAGGAGAGAAAACATAATCCCTAAACGAATTAATAGTTTTTTAGAAGAACATAATCAAGAACATAGCTACTTTTATAATCATGTATATGTTGAATGATGAATCTATCCCCTCTCCACCTTTACTCAAAAAGGGCTTATTCGATCCGACCACCAGAAACCTAACCTCGTCCGTGGTCGTATCATAAATTGTCTAGACAACCTTAACTTGAAAATATGGTCGCGATAGGAAATGCCCAAATGGAAGAAACACCAAATTAGACAACAGCACCGGGTTACACGAAAGCTACGGGCACTGATAAAGCCATTTTATAAGTTCGTCTAGATCAAGAAGAACAGGTGTAGAAAAGCTCTAGTTTTCTACGTTGTTTATAGAAAAGTTAGCCACCAAGGCCAACAGACTTAGAAGGAGAGTAGGAACTCAAATATCCATCTGTCCACAAACATGATAACCTCCCAATTCAGGGATAGTTATTCAGTTTGTGGGAACTTGATATGCGTAGCATAATCAGGGAAAAAAAACACAAACACACAAAAAATAATTGAATAATTAGGGAATTGTTGAAGGAAAAACACAATCAGTGTGCCTTCGTCAATAAGTATTTGATGTAGGACAATTTAGGTATTTGTTATCTTTATGTATTATGGAAATATGTATTTGATACCCTATATAAAGGGGGTCTTTAATGAATAAGAGAACCCTAATTCTACCGTCTCCTTTGTCGCTTTTATGTATTTTTTTTCTGCTTTTCCTTTTACACGTTATTAGCACGAAAACTATAATCTATTGAGAGTGATCGAGAATAAGCCTCCATAACCAAAGCAACAATTATACAATTTTCGTACGTCGAAAATCTAACCGCGCTGTAAGTTTTAAAAATTGTTTTCTCATGTTTCAACCGTTGGATCGCGTTAAACGTTTTACAGTACCTTCAAGACCTAATGAAATACATCTTGAACAGTGGAGATTGTATTTGGGGATACGAGGAGATATATATAAACTTTTGAACAAAGTAGATTTTATTTTCAAAAATTTCTGTGCAGCGTTACAATTGCACACAATAGAACCGTTGGATCAAGCCATAATTTGGATATATGATTTCATACATATGGAAGTTTATTCTGAATGGTGAGGATTTGAATATGTGGTCTTAAGAATTTGATAATGAATTTTGAATAGAGCTGATCTTGTTTCCCGAAACTGTCAGCCCAGATTCTTTTGAAAATTAGATTACACACAATCTAAGTGTTGGATGAAGCTGAATTTCAGATATAATGTTTAAAAAGCATAGTGGTTAAATATGTACGGTGGATATCGGGTTTGAAGGTCTATTTCATCAGAAACATATCGCGGACAAACCTATTGCAAAAACAAAATTAGGAAATAATCGTGTGCTTCCTCCAAGGTAACTCGAATTACCCTATTATTAAATATAATAATAAATATTTTTATATGGATATATAGCATGTATGTATTATTGTGCATTCTTAAAGCATGTATATGTATATATGTTACCTATGATTATATGCATGTGATGTTATGTACCATATTGACAAAGATGAAATTTTGCAGTACTTTAATGATATTCATAAAGTACATAATATATTATAACTTATGATTTTATATGATTTCTTATTTAGAAATCTTAAATAAAGTTATTTACATGATTAGATGAGATATTGATCATGATTTTGCCAATATATTTAGTTAATCATGAATTTCGATGAATAGATAGATTCATGTATATTGGTATAATTCTCTTCAAGTTGATTTTATAATTTACTTTCAATGTATGTATTATTGATTATACATTTGCATATTTTCATGATAATAAAAGTTCATGAACGAAAGAATTGTATAAATAAGTCTTGTGACAAAGTATATTCACACAATATCAAAGAAAGAGATAATCTTCAAATTAATTATCTAAAGAAATTGATTGAACTAACTCAATCTAAATACAATTTAATATACTCAAAAGAAATTGAGTACTACCATCATTGGTTTGATGTGGAAACTAGAAGAACTACAATTTCACAATAATATCATCCACCAACCCTCAACTGACAAAGAATCGTCAAACTAAGTCAAGGTCGATTCTGTAATGAACTTGAGACTTCATATTGACCCCAAGTCTTATATGGAAGTATATGTAGTTGAGGAATTTCAATAAATTTTGGGATGTGCTCTAAATGAATATTTTGATAATTTTATGAAACACTACCCCCAAGCCTACGAATTTAGTGAAAGAAAAATTGTTTTCTAGCTAAAAAGGGTCAATGACTATGATATGCTGCGACTAAAAACATGTCTTACCATAAGAGATACGATCTCACTCTATTCTTCTTCTTCCACTTGAGCAAATATACTGATGCACTTCTATAATATTAATTATGATAGTAAGTCGTTGAGAGACATGACATTATTCTTCATAATATAATGTTAGACCTCTGGATAAGGAAATTTGTTGAGGCTAACTAGGATCGATATGAATAGTGGAAATAACCTCAAAGTAAAGGGGAAGAGACATTTTGATCCCTACCTATGTGGAAAGAAAGAAACACAATGTTGGTAGAAGTCATGGAGGTTCTCCCAATAACCTTGATTAGTTAATGGATATCCTCTATTTTGATTGATGAAATTTGTTTGTTTCTTACTTTACAAAGAACTTGTGAAAGTATAATCAATCATTCATATTAGACTATTGTATTCAGTCTTAAAGTTTATTTTGAGTTAGATTTATGTGATTGGCTTATTGGTAAATTTTGCATTACATTCTGATGCATTGAATGTACTTGAGTGTATTTACCACATATTTAAATACAAGGTTCAAGAGTAAATTATTAAGATATAATGTAACATATCTAACAAATAATGTAAAATATTAGAATGAAAATTATTTCATTCAAAAATCTCTGAAGAATGTGAGAATTTTTCGAGGAATAGATAATTACTCACTAAATTGGTATTTATATGTGACAAAGTCTTGATGCCTAGTGGCACATTGATTAAAGTCATAAAAGCTCAGTATGGACCAAGAGCGAAATGAACCTTGTTAAGTTTGATGATATTCATGTTGATGATTAGCATTAAGAATCACATTATGAGAATGGAACTATACCTTGATTTATGTGGAAGAAAGCACATTTTAGAGTCAATCTAGTAATCTTACTTTACTATTTTTTTGATTATTGAATCATAAGATATGACCAATAAATAACTTTTGGAACATTCAAGTTTTTGACACGACTCGTATGGATTCTTTGGTATTCGTGATATGATGGTCCATAGTATAAAATGTTAACATGAACATCTTTCATTTTGAGTGGAACACACAATGGGATAGAAATTTGATGCACAGTATAGTATCGAACTAATGTTGTTCAATTACAGCTAGCGCATTCTAAAGTACTAGAAGCACTACATACATTCATATATCAAAGATACATCACTCATTTTTTCAAAACTTGTTCATAGGAAAATTGTATGATTGAGACCTGCATATGCTAAAGTTACATAGTATAATATTTCATTCTAATAATTGATAATTGGTGATACATGTGGACATAACCATTCAAAATGCTGATCATTAAAGTATTTTATAGTTTTGGTCGATGCTTCGGCACGTATTGTCCATAAAAATGTTTCATTTGAGAAACTCCTAGCACATTTAGTATGATTGAGGACTCACCACCCTTATAGAGCACCCAAACTCGTAATGCTAGAGAGTTTACATCAAAAATATTTGATGTCTATTGCATTTTAATCAAGATCGATGTAATTCATCTTGTATCCTAATGTGCATATATAATAAGGTCTCAAAGAACACATCGTCGAAAAGAATATAGATAGTGTCTAAGGAAATATTTATGCGCACTCATATATTTGTCTCTGCACAGGGTTAAGCAATATTGCACGCAACTCTTACTTATTCGTTTATGAACCTCTGCTAACTAAATATTTTGAGTAACAGTTGGTAACTGGATATAAGCCTGATAACTCATATCTACGCATGTTTGATTACGCAGTATATGTGCCTATTGCGCCCCCACAACGCATTCATATGGATTTCTAAAGACGATTATGTATTGGATATGAATGTCCAATAGTCATCCGATGTTTCAAACCTTTGACAGACGATCTCTTTATCGTTAAATCTTTAGATTTGTCACTCTAATGAGACAGTTTTCCCGTCGTTAGGGGGAGATAAAAAAAAAGTATTTTCTAATGGGACGACAGGAATAGTTTCATATTATGTCTCATTATGATCCCGCATTTCACAATGTAATGTGAAAGTAAAGTAAAGTGAACAATTGATCTTCAAAGTATAGAAGACTCACTTTCTAAAGTGACGAGATCATATATATACCAGCTGCAAATGTGTCTGCAAGGTTAAAAGTTCCCATAAAGAGCACAATGACGCAGATTAAGACATTGCAATCATACTTAGTGAGGTGTGGTTGAGGTCGTGACTCCCAAAAGGAACAGGGGAAGGTCACTTGACTCGATCAGTACTCGCCCAAGGAATAAGAGGGCATGTGTGGCAAAACATCAATTGATCATCAATGAAGATAATTCATCTCATGTGATTATCTCTGGTTACACTTATGTCCATGAATCATTATTGGAGGACGCTTCGATGTTTAATATGATTCCAGAGAATAAAGAAATCTCAATGTACAATGAGAGTTTATATGAGTTGATGGAAAGATTCTCCACACACATTGATGATGTATACACTGTTGCTCAAGGAACCATAGAGCACGATGGTATCGAACCACGCTCTATTGAAATGTAAATATAGAGCAAATTGACCTAATTATAAAGAATCAATCCAGGTAGAACTAAATTCACTGACAACAAAACAGGTATTTGGTCTGGTAGTGCTAACCTCACCAAGTGTAAAGCCTGTAGGATATAAACGAAGTTTGTCAGAAAGCGCAATGAGAAAAATAAAGCCATGTGATGTAAATCTAGACTTGAAGCACAAAATTTCTCAAAACGCCCTGAATGACTATGGGGATATGTACTCTCCCATAATAGATGTTATAATTCTAAAGAATGAGAATGCAGCTTATACCTGTGGTTACATCAAATCTCTATGGGGATTATGATTTAGAGATATATATATACGAAAGTGTCTGCTGATATTTCATTGCCAAAGCAAGTGATTCTAATCCACGGAGTGCATTTGCAATTAAATTTAAACACTCACTTTAAGGATTGAAATAATCCAGACGGATGTGGTATAACCGTCTAAGTGACCACTTGTTTGGGAAAATATTATTTATGCCCTTGCATATTTATAAAAAAAACAAGGTTCAAATTTGCAATTATAATTGTATATGTCAATGAAAGGAGTAAAATATTCACTCTTAATGAAATAAGAGATACCACTGGTTATTTGAAATCTTAATTTGAGATAATGAGTCATGGGAAAACTCGATCATGTTAAGGCTTTAAACTAAACCCGAGTTTGTGGAATACTAAATTCTACAGTTTGCATATAGCCAAAAGATGATCAGACAATTAAATATGGATAAGTGCAATATGTCATGTGATTGGTCAACGTGAAGATATAAGGAAATATCGATTTCGTCAGTGGAATGACGAAGAACTGGTGGAAACTGAAATTCTCTACCTATGTACAATATGCGCATTATTGTACCATTACTAATACATTTGACCAAATATTAATTTCTCAAAATTGTTATCTTGATTTAACTCAAGAAAGCGAAATGTAACTGGAATGGAAAATAAATGTAATTTGATACCTAAAAGAAAACATTAATTTCTCAAAATTGTTATCTTGATTTAACTCAAGAAAACGAAATGTCACTGGAATGGAAAATAAATGTATTTTGATACCTAAAAGAAACCATTGATGCGAGTTTATTTTTCCCAACCCTAAAGAAAATGTTGAGCTTACTTCCTACCGTGAAACACCAAATAGTATCGTTGATGTTGGTTACTCATTCGATCCATGTAAAGAGCTCATTATCATACATGCAGTGGTTCATGAGTATCTATGGTAAATGTTATAATCATACATATCTCTGAGAATAGTGCCTTGAACCTTGTCACCGAAAAAAAAAGTGATAATACGAGTAATAGCCCCACAATTTTTATACAACCAACAAACTTTCTCAAGAATTAAGTAAATTGAGGAAGTGGAGATTTTCAAAGTTCTTTTGATAGATGTATATATCAAAGAGAGGAGTAGACTTTAGGGGGAGTCTCAACATAGGGGAGTTGTATTCTTTTTCCTTAGACCAAGTTGTTGTGGATCCTAACCCTAATGGTAGCGGTACGGCTGTGATCGCCGGTGATGAAGGGGGTAAAGGTTGGATTTTGGGAAAAAAGGGGGATCTCGAATGTGGAGTTAAGGAAGGAAGCGGACGGGTTAATGTTGGGGAGGATTCGGGTCAAGTCAACATAATGCAGGTTGGGCAAAGAGAGAGTTGGGCAGATCGATTGTGAAGGATGATGGGCCGCTGGCATGATTAGAAGAGTTATGGGCTGGTGCTATTTAAATTAATTGGGTTCATCTTATTTAGTTATTTTATATTTTGAGCTAGGTTTACAATATGTTAATGGTCCCCCCCTATGCTTATATATAGGGTGAAACACTTTGCAGTTTATTAAGCAAGAATACTACAAATTCTCCTACCTACCAAATTCTCTCTTTCTCCCATTTCTCCCTCATCTTCTTCTCGGAAATTACAGCAGGAATTACACAAAATTACACAACAAATTACAACAATTGATCATAAATTTCTATAACCTAACATTTGGTATACAGAGCCCATCCATCCTTGGCTATGGCTGATGGTACTAGATTAAAGGATCTGCAAGAAATGCAAAAGAAATTAGAAGTTAATTTGCAAACAGAAAATCTGAAACGTGCAGCAAAGGATCAAGAGACACAAGAGCAGTTCAAGGGTATTAAGAATGAGATGCAAGAGTTAAGGACTGGATTTATTGAAAAACTGGATCATCTCACCACAACTTTAGCCACTATGCAGCTGCAGCTACTCAACATGAGCAAGGGCAAAGCAACAATTGAAGAGGATTCTATTCTGGGATCCCATTTTCCAGACCATACTCATGAAGGATCACAATCCAGGTCACATTCAACCACAAGAAATAGAGCTTTAACAGAACAGCAAAGTCCCCAAATCATCAGCCCATTACCTAAAATTGATTTTCCCAGATTTGATGGCTCAAACCCTAGGGCTTGGATTCTTAGATGTAATGGGTATTTTAAATTAATTCCCAATATCCCTGAGGCACAAAAAGTCACACTGGCTGCTATGCATTTTGAGGGAAGGGCTGCCCAGTGGTTTCAGAATTTCAGTTCAGGGGAAGCTGATCTTACCTGGCAACAATTTATTGGAATCATTTCTGCTAAGTTTGATGAGTTGAAAGAGGCTAGAATTATTGGGGAGTTCAACAAATTGAAACAGGGTGGTTCATATGCTGAATATGTGGAGAGGTTTGAGGAGTTGAGAGCCTGCATGCTTATGTTGAATAAGAAAGGATACACTGAAGATTACTTTATAGCAAGTTTTATCAGTGGATTGAGTGAGGATCTACAAGCTTTTGTGAACATGTTTGAACCTAACACCCTCCAACAAACCATTGAACTGGGGAGGAAACAACTAATGACCCTAGAAGCAATCACCAAGAGAGTTAAAGGCTCTAACAGGAACTTTATTCCCACCCACTACCCAAGTCAGAAGAACACCACATCTACAAACCCTAATACTTACAGGAAAACCCCTTCCACTCAAAGGAAACCACCTCCTAAACTGCTCACCTCAGCAGAGATGGCTGCAAGAAGGGAAAAAGGACTGTGCTATAATTGTGATGAAATGTTTGTGATAGGGCACAGGTGCAAGAATAGAATAAATTACATGATGATGACTGAGGAGGAGGAGCTGGTCTACTTGAATGCAATGCATAACCATGAGGAACCTGAAGAGGAAGTGTGCCCAGTTGAGGAAATTCAGATGTCACTCAACTCCATTGCAGGGGAACACAGTCCTATAACTATGAGGTTTATGGGGTATTGTGGGGACAAACAATTGCAGGTACTACTGGATTCAGGAAGTACTTTGAGCTTTATCAAGGAGACAACTGCTAAAGAACTGGGATGTAAGCTGGAACCCACCAAACCCATATTGGTTAGGATGGCTAATGGACAGAAGCTGCTGAGCTCTAAACAGACAGTAGGATTTACTTGGAGGATGCATAACTACACCTTCAAGTACCCTCTAAGACTCCTAGAACATGAAGGGTGTGACCTTATCTTGGGGGGTGACTGGTTGAAGGAAAACACTCCAATTGAACTGGACTATGATGACATGTCCATTACTGTAAATCTGAGAGGAAAAAGGATCAGGTTAAAAGCCCTCACTAGCACAGGCCAGTGCCAACTTATCACAGAACAATCTCTTTTCCAGTTGCTACATGATGAGTTTGAAGAACAGGTGGAAGAGATTTATGTGTTGCACCCCATTCAGCATGATCCTAAGGAGGATAAAGGGTTGTGTAACCTACTGGAGAAATATGCAGATGTTTTTGGAGAACCAAAGGAGTTACCTCCTGGCTGAGGGGTGGAACATCAAATAATCCTTAAACCTGGAAGTGTGCCTAAACACCAATACCCTTACAGAACTTCCCACAACCATAAAGATGAAATTGAGAGAATTGTACAGGAGCTACTAGACCAAGGAATCATACAGAATAGCAAGAGTCCATTTGCTTCACCACTGTTATTAGTGAAGAAAAAAGATGCCACATGGAGGATGTGTGTGGATTACATGTACCTAAATGAGTTGACAATGAAGCATGATTACCCTACTCCCATTATTGAAGAACTACTGGATGAGTTGTCTGGAGACAAGTACTTTTCTAAGATTGACCTAAGGTCAGGTTACTTCCAAATTTTGATGAAACCAGAACATAGGTACCTCACAGCTTTTAGCACTCATCATGGACATTTTGAATTTTTAGTCATGCCATTTGGATTGTGTAATGCCCCTGCTACATTCCAATCCCTAATGAATCAGGTTTTTAAAGGGTGTTTGAGGAAATATGCCCTGGTTTCTTTGATGACATACTGATCTACAACAAAGAATGGGAGACACACCTTACAAATCTGGAAAATGTACTAACACTACTAAGAGAGAACACCCTCTTTGCCAAGAGGAGCAAGTGCCAGTTTGGGCAGACACAGATTGAGTATTTGGGACATATAATATCTGTTAAGGGGGTGTCAACAGACCCACAGAAGGTGGAGTGCATGGTCAAGTGGCCTAGACCTAAGACTGTTAAACAGCTAAGGGGATTCTTAGGGCTCACAGGGTACTACAGGAGGTTTGTCAAGGGATATGGAGTATTATGCAGGGCCCTAACCAACTTACTCAAGAAGAATTAGTTTAGATGGGACAATGCAGCTGAGGATGCTTTTCAACAACTAAAGGTAGCCATGAGCACCACCCCTGTCCTAACCCTACCTAATTATGCACAACCCTTTACCTTTGAGACTGATGTTAGTGGGTATGGGGTATGTGCTGTGTTGATGCAGCAAGGCAGGCCCATTGCTTACATGAGCAAGACATTAAGCCCTAGGAGCCAGAACCTGTCTGTGTATGAAAGGGAATTTTTGGTTGTTCTTATGGCTATTCAGAAATGGAGGTATTACCTACAGGGTCACAAGTTCATCATCAGGACTGATCAACAAGCCCTCAAACATTTGCTTGATCAGAAGGTTATGTCACCTATGCAATAGAAATGGATCACTAAACTTCTTGGGCTTGATTATGAGATACAGTACAAGAAGTGGGTGGAGAATAGAGCAGCAGATGCATTATCAAGGAGGGAGGAAAGGATGGAGGATTGTGAGGCTATTAGCACTGTGTGGATACAAGAGGTAAAGGCTACATATACCAATGACCCTTTCTGCAATAAAATTCTGACAGCAAAGAGTTTAGATCCTACCCTCTTCCCTGATTATACAATCAATGGTGGAATCATCAGGTATAAGGGCAGGCTAATGGTGGGGTAGAATGAGACAGTGAGAAAACAGATACTAGCAGTCATGCATGAGTCAGCTTATGGAGGACATTCAGGAATTAATGGGACCTACCAAAGACTGAAGGGAGTTTTCTTCTAGCCTAAGATGAAGGGTGATGTGATTAAGTTGGTGCAAACTTGTGATGTATGTATGAGGAATAAGCCAGATCATGATGGGCACCCAGGGTTGCTACAGCCATTACCCATCCCTGATCAGGCCTGGACCCACATTTCCATGGACTTTATAGAAGGATTACCCAAATTAGGGGTAAAGAAGTAATTTTGGTGATCATTGACATATTCACCAAATATGGGCACTTCCTAGCACTATCTCATCCTTACACAGCCCAATCTATAGCCCAAGTATTTCTAGACAACATCTACAAACTGCATGGACTGCCTGTGAGTATCATTTCAGATAGGGATAAGGTCTTCACAAGCACATTTTGGAAGGATTTGTTCAAGTTACTGGGGGTAAAACTCAATTTATCTTCTGCTTACCATCCACAAAACAGATGGACAAACAGAAAGGTTGAATTAATGCTTGGAAAATTACCTAAGATGTATGACTAGTGCAGCTCCTAGACAATGGACTAAATGACTCTCACTAGCTGAACACTGGTACAACACAAATTACCACACAGGACTCAAGTTGACTCATTTTCAAGGTTGGATTTTGGGAAAAAAGGGGGATCTCGATTGTGGAGTTAAGGAAGGAAGCGGACGGGTTAATGTTGGGGAGGATTCGGGTCAAGTCAACATAATGCAGGTTGGGCAAAGAGAGAGTTGGGCCGGATCGATTGTGAAGGAAGATGGGCCGCTGGCATGATTAGAAGAGTTATGGGCTGGTGCTATTTAAATTAATTGGGTTCATCTTATTTAGTTATTTTATATGTTGAGCTAGGTTTACAATAGGTTAATGGTCACCCCTTATGCTTATATATAGGGTGAAACACTTTGTAGTTTATTAAGTAAGAATACTACAAATTCTCCTATCTACTAAATTCTCTCTTTCTCCCATTTCTCCCTCATCTTCTTCTCCGAAATTACAACAGGAATTACACAAAATTACACAACAAAATACAACAATTGATCATAAATTTCTATAACTTAACACAAGTTTTATTTTTTTCCATTTGATTTTGTTATTTGACAAAGTTATAATGAGATAAAAATACCATTTAACCATTTGACTTGACACAAGGGGAGTAATTTTTACATGAATAACACAATCAACATTTTCAGCAGAGCAAGTGGTCTCAATATTAGATAGGATGCCTAACATGTGAAAGTATTATCGTCATTATCCACAGTTTCAAATTAATTTAACTAGACAGTGTTCATCCACAAATAATCTTAACCAATTGTACTTTTGATGCAGTTTAATCTAATAGCACAAACAAGAGGATTTGAATAAACCGATATAGGAGGGTAAAAGAAGTTTCTAAGGCAAATTTATTATAATCAGTCAGAACATATAAGGGGAGTTTGAAAAAATTTCCCAAATGAAATACTGTCAAAACATCCGAATGTATTTAATAATCTTAAAAACTGCTCCATAGAACACAAACACAAACTAGATAAAAGTAAATCAATGAATAAAGAAGAGCTTTCTCATTGAGGGCAATAAAGTCATTGATCTATAATCCTCTAACCAGTAACTCAATCAACAGTTAGAAATCAAAGTCGCCCCCACCCATAGCATCGTCATATCCATCAGCATACGCAGCAGCATCCCCAGCCATTTCTCCAACCAGCATGCCCCCAAGCAGCCCAGCTCCTAATCCCAGGCCCAGCCCAGCCCCCATACCTCCCATCTTGTTCTTCTTGGGTTTCTGCTGCTGGCCGTACGGCGCGTACCCGTAACCCGGCGGCGGCGGACCCTGATATCCATAACCCGCTTGCGGCGGGCCCTGATACCCATACCCGCTCGTCTGCGGCGGGTACGCCCCATACCCCGCCTGAGGATACCCAGCCGGCGGCGGGTAAGCCGAGGCACCACCGGCGGCGTACGGCGGCGTGGCCGCAGGATACGCCGTGACCGGATCCGGCGCGTGGTTCTTGGCGGCCGCCACCTGGTGCGTGAATTTCTCGGCGAAACGGTATGAGAACTTGACGGAGCCCTTGGGTTTTCCGGAGGGTCGGTGGAGCTGGAACTCGACGACCTTGTCCTGGGCTGCGTCGGGGTGGAAGAGGTCGTGGACGGGGACGGTGGCGGAGCCGACCACCTTGTCGGAGCCGATCGAGGCCTCGGCTTTCAGCTGGAACAGAAGGGAGAGGCCGGGCTTGGTCAGGTACGGCTCGTCCACCATAAATTCCATGTGGGCGTCATCCTTGTCGCTCCATTTGGGATTGGTGCCGCAATTCTTGTCCACGCGCGTCTTCTTCTTGGATTGGGGGTAACCGGCAATCGACACCTCGGCGTACACGTCCATCTTCGAGAACAGCTTCACGTCCTTTAACCCATCCGCTGATATCAGGGTGATATGCAACGGCCGGTACTCCATTCTTTATTTTGCTTTGTTTTTTGAGGGGATTTTGTTTCTTCACAGATTTCGGAATCAAGGATTTTCCTTTTTTCTTTAAATATAGAATTAAGAAGAATAAATTGGATTTGAGGGGGAATAGGAGGGGTCTTAGACTATATATATATTGATGGGCACAGGAGGCGAGGAAGGAAAGAAGGAAGAGGGTGAGAAGGTTCAATAAACCGACTCAGGATATCCGATTTTGTTGTCCCTCTCTCTTTCTTTCTAGAGATATCCGGGTTATGAACGAATACCGCGTCTTTTCCGCGTTGAAGATGTGTGCGCTCTGATGTCACATGGTAACTATGGGGGATGGTCAATAAGAGGATATATTCGTTTAAAACTTCCATTTAGTGCGTGGATATGGACGAAAAGAAAAAGATATTCCTCACCCACCCATAAATAAATCAAATTAGGAAAATTTTCATTTTTAGTTTTAACCATCGTGGAAATTTATGCTAAATTGATCAATTAATCAAAATATTCATAAAAAATTCAATTAGATTTTTTGTAGATCAGCAATGAGACAAAAAAAAAACGAAAAGTAAAAAAGTGTTTGACTTTTATTCTTTAATTTCAGGTAGGATCGGTCTTGACCGAATTCTTTAAAGGGTTATTTTCTTGATACAAATGTTTCTCTCTCTAAACTCTTTATGTGTTTCTCTCTCTAAAAATTGGGGATCCTTCTCTCTAGAGGTTCTTTATAGTTTTCCTTTGAAACCCTAATTGGACACTTGTCACTTGCTCATTGGTTCACCAGATTTTCTGTTCACCTTTCCACCGCCTCAGGGCCGATCTCAACTCTTTTCTGCCGCCTTACTGCCGATAAGCTATTTTCCGCCGCCTCAATGCCGACCTAAGCTATTTTACT
Organism: Phtheirospermum japonicum; assembly: GCA_014905375.1. Taxonomy (NCBI): domain Eukaryota; kingdom Viridiplantae; phylum Streptophyta; class Magnoliopsida; order Lamiales; family Orobanchaceae; genus Phtheirospermum; species Phtheirospermum japonicum. The sequence goes on along the minus strand of BMAC01000903.1, from coordinate 143,546 downwards.
TACCGACCGAGTCTTGAGACGTCGGTCTAGCACTTCAGCTCGGTATTTACAGCTCGACAAGTGGCCAGAAACGACAATTGGGTACGCCGAGCAAACATCGGGGGAGCACATCCTGATCGGCAGCTCGCGGTTCCTTCTCAGCAGCTCGGCGAGGATGCTCGGCAAGTCTCGACAGCCTGCGCGGGAGGTCTCGGCAGCTCGGTCGTGCTAGCTCGATGGGGATGCTCGACAGGTCTCGGCAACCTGTGCGGGAGGTCTTGGCAAATCGACCGTACCAGCTCGGTGGGGATACTCGTCAGGTCCCGACAGCCTATGCGAGAGCTCTCGGCAGCTCGATCGCGCCAGCTCGGTGAGTATGGCTCGGCAAGTCTCCGGCAGCCTGCGTGCCAGCTCGGCAGGGATGATCGGCAGGTCCCGGCAGGCTGCGCGGGAGCTCTCGGCAACTCAGCCACGCCAACTCGGGGGGATGCTGGCAGGTCTTGGCAGCCTGCGCGTACATGGCCATCCTTGCCAGGTCGGCTATCAACAAGCCCCTGAGTGCGGAGTCGACTACTCGTTAGGCGGGTTCGGACTCATCTAAGAAATTTCTTAGAAGTGTGTCGACCTTGAAAATTGAATTCGTGGTGTCAGCGTCTCACTCGGTTCATCATGGTGCGTCCAGCGTCTAGCCCTGTCCGTCGTGTTCGTTGCATGTCTCGTGGTTCGTACGCGGTACGGAGTGTCAGCAAAAAGTACGATAGGACAACAACTTTTATCTTTTTCCACTTTTTTGAAGTGGGTGCCTTCGTCCTCTTCCCCTTTACCGAAGAGTGTACCTCTGTCTTCTTTCTATTTAATGTGGTGGGTGTGCCTCATTTCTTCTCTTATAAGTAAGAGGCAAGGTCTTTTCTTCCCCATTCATCCTCTCCGCATTTTATTTTTCAAACTTCCTTAGCTCTCCCCTTGTTTTCGAGATTTTCTAGAGAGCCGAAGCCCCTAGTTTCTCCCCTTCTTCTTTTCTATTTTTGTGCTCGACTTCATAACTTATTCGTGTTTCGAGTCAGTTTTCGTCAGCTCTCATCTTATTTCGCTCCTAAAGGTAAAAAAATTCTTGTTTTCTTTCTTTATTGTTCGAATGTCTTATAGTCCGGGCGACTGAAGTGTAGTTTCTCATGGTTTTAGAAATTAAAGGTTCATTTATCGTGGTGTTATCGGAAATCAATTCAATTGTGAGTTTCAAGGTGTTTCAAGCTTTGAAAATAAAAGAAAAATGTAAATAAATCAATTAAGCTAACTAAACTAAGCTAGGAATGTAAAGTGCAAGTGAGTAGAATGCCTCGGTCGTATACCTTCAATGAAAATGCAAGCAAAATTGAAAATTTAGCAAGAACAAGCAATGTTTCACCAAGTACAAGCATGCAAGCACAAGGTACAACATTGCATAAAAACTCAAATAATGCAAATTAACATGAATTGAAAGCATGAATGGATGAAGCAATAAAAATAGACGAGAAAGTTTAAAACTTTATGAAAAATAACAAGCAACAAAGCATAGATATAGGATTAAGCATGAAACAAAGCATGAAAATTAAATTGCAAATAAAGCATGTGAAAAACTCAAAATCAAGACGATCCAAGACCTGATCTATGATCTAGACGTGTCACTGATCTAGATTCCATAGCCAATTCTTAATATCTAATATGAATTCAAGGTGCTAAGACAAAAAGCATAAAAATGAAGAAAATGCATGAAACATATTGAAATTACGTGAAATAAAATGATCTAGGACTCAATCTATGATCTAGATGTGTCACTCAATTAGATTCCATAGATGATTCACAAGATCAAGCACAAATTCTAATACATAAGGCAAAAAGCATAAAATAAATGAAGAACAAAGTATGAAATTAAAAGAAAGCTTACTAGAATTAAAGAGAGAATCCAAAAGCTTGATTGAAATTGCAAGGAATTAAAATTCCAAGGGAGTACTTGAATCCTTCTTGAGCTTACAAATCCAAGACAAAGCTTAAAATTTTGTTCTAAGAGCTAGAGAGAGAATTTTTAAACCCAAACCCAAGCTTGGGTTGGGAGAGGGGTGTGTTTCTTACAAAATGAGAGATGGGTCTATTTATACAAGGTAATTAGGGGTAAATGGTTCAATTATGCCTTATAAGCTTGGATGTCCCTATGTTTGACCAATTTTGACCCAAAATGGTCATATAAAACCATTTGGGTCGAATTGGCTCGGTTGGCTCGGCATTGGCCGAGCTAGGCTCAGCGCTGGGCGAAACTGGGCGGCAAGGCTCGGCGCTGGTCGGCAGTTTTCGGCCGCTCTCGGCAGGCCTCAGCGCTGGGTCTCGGCATCTCTCGGCAGCGTGCAGGCAGGCGCGTGCAGGTGCGCACGGGACTGGGCGGGCGTGGTCGGCAGCTGCGCGCGGGACTCGCCTTGGCTCGAGCTAAATCGAGCCAAGGGCCGATTTTCACATTCCTTTTGCCTTCTTGTCAAAACCTAAAAAAAATAACACCCATCCACAAATTAATTGAACTCATTTAACCATTTTAAGTATAAAATCAACAAGAAACACAAAAAATAACAAAATGAGAAAACAAATGAATAACCTAATGAAACTCGATTAAAAACTACTAAAATCAACATAATACTCTAATTAAAAATACGAGAAAAAAACCAGAATTACATTCAAAACAGCGACTCTCCGGATGATTCCGACGAAGTGGGTTATGAGGGCGACTTGAACTGTGGTGGTGCCAGTTCAGTGTGAACGAGTACGGTAGCTTTGGAACGGGTGCCACTTTTAACACTGGTCGACTTTTCGATTTTGAGAGGTTTGACAATGGGGACCAGTTCGGCTCGAGCGCTCAATTCGATCCTGGGGGACAATTTGGCGCTGTTTGTGAGTTTGGGCCGAGGGTGGAGCTCGGTTTGATCAGCACATATAGTCAGGCCAACATTCCGGGTTTGGTCGGTCCGCATGCTGGGGTTGGCTCGACGATTTGAGCTCGGATAGGACTGGGGTTTCGGGTGGTCCTGCTAGTCTTTACGAGGCCGCAAAAAAGTCGAGGGGCTCCCGGGCCGAGGCTTATGGTTCGGCAGTCCCGGTGCCTCAGAAGGAGGGGCGGAATTCTAAGACCGTGAAAAATCAATCCGGTCCACTTATGGCTCGACCCAACGTGCCTACCCCTTCACATCATTGGGAAAGACCGACCCCGTTGGAAATGTAGGAATTAGTGTTGGAGATCGCTGTGTAAAGTAACTCTATAACTGAGAGGCACCTGGAGGATTACCGAAATGAGTACCTCGTGCCCGACAATCTACATTTGTTTCTACCCTACCAGGCCGAGCAAGTACATCGTGCTCCTCCTTCTTGCACAGTTCTTTTTCGTGACAGCTTGAAGTTTGGAATTTCATTTCCACTCTCGCCTTATGTTATGCGCCTACTCAGGAGATGGGGTATTCCCCTCTCTCAAATCCATCCTTTGTCATTGGCCCGTATTTTGGGTGTCATGGTTTTGTTCAGCGAGAACGGTTGGCCACTCCACACTTTTGATGAGCTCAATTGGCTATATTAGTGGAAACCCTCGGGAGGTGCTGGGACAGGCTGGTTCTACGCTTCAGTCCGGGACAGCGTGTTCAAGACTTTGGTCTCGAATCTTTTGGAGAGTCTTCACACATGGAACCCGTATTGGTTCTATGTGGGGGGTGACTGGCCGATGCGGCGATCTGATAGGCGTGCCTGCAGTCCGCCGCTTGCTCTTATTTCTAATCTTTATTGGTATATGTCCTCATCTTTCATAATTTTCTTCTATTATAATCCCTCATTATTTTCTTTTGTTTACAGCTATTCCGAAAGTTTTTGAGCCTGATATCGGGTTCCTCGAGCGCATGTATAACATTCTGAGTTCAGATTTTGAACCGCGGCAGTGGGGAGAGTTTTTTGACCATGCCAAGTGTTATAAAGCTTGTTTATTAGTTCTTTCCCCAGACGTGGGTCTTGGTCGAGTCCTTACTGGTATGATTAATGGTGTTTGTTGGGTGTCGAGTCGGCTCGTCCTGACTGGACGATTCGACACCCCTTTTATTGTTGCCTTATTGAGCTTCATTTTGGTGTCGACCTGGTTAGGTCGGCTTTCTGATTCTGATGACTTTTCTTTTGCAATGCTCTACCCTTGTTTTGATCGAACTAAAGCGATGAATGCAATGGTGGAGGCCCGGAAGTACATGGAGAACCTGAAGAAGAAATCGGGTAGGGGGGAGGTGCGGGAAAACGGATGAGGGAGGCTCCTTCTAGCAGCGCGCTGCCGTCGATCGACTGGAGCCCCCCAAGATCGACTGAATTCCAGGGCTTTTGGCCATTTTTGACGATGCAGTCGATCGACTGCCGACATGGCCGATCGACTGCTTTTTCAGTCGATCGACTGAATAGCAGTAATTTTGAAGAAATAAGTAATCAGACGTCATTTCAACTAGCAACTTGATCAGAAGGTCTTTCTTCCCCAAGGAAGCTCCTCCAACCAGAAAACATTCTCCTTTTCATATTTGCTTATTTTTAATTCCTAAAAATTCTAGTAATTAGTGGTAGATTAGTTAAGTATAGATCTTAGCAAGTTAGTGATCAAGCTTTGATCTAAGGTTCCTTTTGTGAAGAATCATTCAGGATTTCAAGCTTTTCTCCTTCAAGCTTTTGTGCAATCGCATACATTTGGTAAACTCTTTCATTTATATAGTTTTATGTTGAAGTATTTCTTTTAATATTGTGTTATGCTTGGATCATTGTTATTTTGATTTTCAAAACTTTCATTTTCATTTTGTAGCTTTCTAGCTTGTGAACTTATGCTTTTAGCCGTGGATTGGCTCATGACATTGCCGTCCGACTCCCTTACC
>BMAC01000903.1:116084-132268 GCA_014905375.1 Phtheirospermum japonicum | reverse complement strand
CTAGTGAAGTACTCCGCCCGGGCCTATCTCATCATGAGAAGAGAAGGTTTCTCTCCAAGTGCCGAGAGTATTATTGGGATGACCCTCACATGTACAAAATCGGAAAAGATGGTGTGTTGAGACGGTGTGTTCCGGACGAGGAGAAAGGGGAGATTTTGTCGAAGTGCCACGATCACCTAGCCGGAGGACATTTCGGCGGGCAGAAGACCGCTCACAAGGTTCTCCAATCGGGATTCTATTGGCCGAGCCTCTTCAAGGATGCCCACGACCATTGCCGAAAGTGCGATCGATGCCAAAGGACCGGAAGTATAAGGAAAAGGAATGAAATGCCGATGACATATAATTTGGCCATAGAGATATTCGACGTGTGGAGGATCTATTTCATGGGCCCCTTTCCGAAGTCTCATGAMTTCGAATACATTTTGGTTGGGGTTGATTATGTTTCGAAGTGGGTTGAGGCGATTCCGACGAGGAGGAATGACGGCGACACCGTGGTGAAGTTTGTGCGCAGCAACATTTTTAGTCGATTCGGAGTCCCAAGGGTGATTATTAGTGACGGCGGCAAGCACTTCAATAACAAGATACTCGAAAGGGTGCTGAAGAATTATGGAGTCGTTCATAAGGTATCCACGCCATACCACCTACAAACGGCCGGTCAGGTTGAAACGAGCAACCGTCAAATCAAGAACATTCTCGAAAAGACCGTACAACCGAACAGAAAAGATTGGTCATCAAAGCTCGTGGATGCCTTATGGGCCATCCGCACGGCCCATAAGAAGGGTTCTCGGAATGAGCCCCTATTGCCTTGTGTACGGGAAGTCATGCCACTTACCGGTCGAAATGGAACATAGAGCTTTAGGGGCCATCCGAGCATGCAATTTCGATTTGAAACAAGCAGGCGAGGAGCGGAGGCTCCAAATCAAGGAGCTTTACGAGCTAAGAAACGAGGCATTCGAGAGTGCTCGTATTTACAAAGATCGGATGAAACTTCTCCATGACAAGAAACTTGCGCCCAAGGAGTTGGAGGAAGGATGCAAGTGCTCCTTTACAACACCCGACTCGCGTTGTTTCCCGGGAAGCTCATGTCGAAGTGGAGCGGTCCGTACACGATCGAGAAGATATCCCCGTTCGGAGCTGTGACATTGATCGATCCCAAAACGAACGAGCATTTCCAAGTTAATGGCGCACGAGTAAAACCTTACCGACACAGTATGTTACAAACCAAGGCGCTCGAGCTTATGATCGTGGAGGAGGAAGACCTGAGTGATCTGCCCCCGATGGGATCTTGATCATAGAATTGGGATTGTCGAGCGAACGACGTAAACCAAACGCACTACGTGGGAGGCAACCCACGACGTTCTAACCCTTTCTAACTCTTTTCTTGTTCTTCTTTCAATCTAGTGTATATTCTTTATTTAAGTAGTGTTTATGAAGTTTTTTTTTTTGGGTTCATGTAGGTCCAGTTCTGGAAGTTTTGGGAGAAAAGAGGATCGAAATTTGGAGATGGACTGCTGGAATGCAGTCGATCGACTGCATATCTGGTCGATCGATTGGAATGCTTGTCGATCGACTGCCCAATCGATAGAAGGGTTCAAATCGACTGGATTCCAGAACTTTTTAAGCATTTTGCAAGAGCAGTCGATCGACTGGTCATTCGCTGTTCGACAGCCAGTCGATCGACTGGCGCCCGATCGACTGCAATGGAGGAATCGACTAGATTCCAGGGACTTTCGTACTATTTGACAAGAACAGTCGATCGACTGTCGGCAGTCGATCGACCGAGGATCGCAGTCGATCGACTGCCCGGACTGCCCAGAATCCTGCGTTCTACATATATACCAGTCGATCGTTTCCTTTCTCCCCCCCCACACAGCAAATCGATGGGAGAGAGCAGAAAATATAAAAAGAAAAAAGAAAAAAGAAAGGAAAAGAGCCGAAAAAAAAAATAGAGAAACCGATTTTGGTCGATCGACAAGAGAAAATAACCGCGGGAATTCTCAAGTTTCTTCCTTCCTTTCTCCTTTCAAATTTCTCCTGGGGCTTGTTCGGTTCTTCATTCCTTTTCCGAACCTTATTCGAGGTAATTCGCTTGAGCCATTCTCTTTGGGAACTTGGCAATTGATTGGTTGTGTTTGGGTAGGAATTGGGATCCATTCTTGTTTTATATTCTCCTTTAAAAATCTCGCCCACAAAGTGCTCGACAAATTGCCCCAAAGAACATTCGAATTGAGTTTTCTTCGTTTTTTTGCCGTTTTTCATTTCGTTCGGTTTTTGAAACTCCCTACTACAAACCCGACTACCTTCTTCCCCATTTTCACCATATACAATGGCCGGCCACTCCGACGATGAAAATATTTTCGGCCTTCCCCAATACCCCGATATCGCCGGGAATTACGGTGCCCCCTTCCCCATCTATTCTACTTACGAGGGGGAACTTTTCCAAAATCTTTCCCAGCGACACTTTGCTACCCCTCGTTTCATAAACATTGATCGGTTAGAAGAGTGGGTGGCGAACGGGGATTTTGACAGACTCGGCACGCGTCTACTACATTTCATCGACGCGATGAACGGCCGGATGTTCGCGTCTTTCCGGGCACCGGCTTATCGGGAGCTAGTGCTCGAGTTCTTCACCACGTACCAAGAGACCGACGATGGGGGTTGGAATGTCCGTTGTGGGGGAATTGAGCACCGGATCGATCAGGGGGTGCTCCAAGGGGTGCTCGGGCTTGACTGCCAACAATATTCGTACACGCAGTTGCCCGGTTTTCACGTGGATGAGTTTTGGCAGAGTATCACGGGTGGACGTGGTACCCGTGATCGTTACTCGGCGTCGGCAATCACCGATTTGGCTCTGCTTGGGGCTTACAAGTTCTTCGCCCACGTCTTGATGGGTAAACACGAGAGCACCAACCTCACCCACCACGAGGTGTACGTGCTTTGGTGCATATCGAATGGACATCCGGTCCCGTTCTTTCCGTTGATCCGTGGGCAAATTCGAGGGATACGGAAAACGAGGGGAGGAAGCGTCGCACGAGTCGGCATGGGGCCGATGATCACCATTCTTGCCCGTGACTTCGGGTTTGAGACCGAGTCGGCAAATATGACACGCGTCGACCTTATGAAGTTGGCGTTCAAAACGCCGAGAGCCCCGACGAACCCGGCGAGCCAAAATCCGAGACGCCAACGCCACCGATGCAATGAGCACGATGAGGCCGGCGACGTCCCGAACACCGGTTCGGGCACGCACCACGGAGCGAGCACGAGCCATGCGGAAATCCCGCAGTACGGAGGTCCGAGCACCGGCTCGGGTCCCGAGATGGGTTGGAACGATTTCCAACAGGCCGTGATTTCCCGTTTCGACCAGCTCACAGCCCGTTTTGACCGACTCGACGAGGGGCAGGAACGAAATGACCGAGCTTTCCGTGGCCTCCATAGCCAGCTCCTTTTGGTCGAGAGTCGGTTGCGTTGGAACGACGACGACGGTGACGGCGGCGATGGCGGAAACGAGGAGGAGGAGGAAGACGAGGCCGCGACCCTTCGTGCCCGACCTAGGAGACGTCGTTAAATCTCCTAATTTATACTTTATTTATTTTTATTTGTTATTGTTTTTGTGTGTTATTTTATTTTGTATTTCGATTATGTTCGTTTATTTCTCATCTCGTCTTTTGTAAAATAAAAAAAAATCCTTTTAATTGCTTTTGTTTTTGTATATAGTTTCTTTTTTATTATTTTGAATATATTTTCTAATTATCAAACAAATAAATAAATATATATATATATTAAATAAATCCAAACAAATTGAAAAATTCAAAAATCAAAAATATTTTCGTTTTTGTACATAGTTCGTTTTTGTGCACGTTTTTCCACCTTGCCTAACCATGTAGATATCTTGTTGCTTACCTCGGTTCCCGGCAACGACCTTTGCACAACCACGACGACACGAGCCCGGAGATAGGGGTGTTTTCTTTACCCTACACCTTTTTACCGCTTTTATTAGCTTAATTATGCAATGGGGACATTGCTAGGTTTTGAGTGTGGGGTGGTTAGAATCGTCCTAGGTTTTTAATTTCGTCGTGTTCTTGCTTGTGTTAGTTTGAGAAACGTGTGTGCTATTGTTGCTTGGACCCTTGGCGAAGTGACGCGGTTTTGATGATTTGTTAGGATGTTTAGATTTTCGATCGAATTTAGTGGATTTAGGTGGTTTAACTTGTTGGGATCCCCGTTTGGTTTTAGCTTCGTGCTATCCTTGTGCTCGTTTGGAACTAGTGCCTCGAATAGCCCTCGTCATTAAACACTCTCTATAGGTTTTTGTTTGTAATTTGGAGTCATCAATTGCTCCACGTGCTCGATCGAGAAGTTTGAAAGTTGCTGGTAGCAATGAATGATCGGAGTCATTGATAGCTTCGTATTTTTATATTTTTATTCAAGTACCTCACGTCTACGGTACCTAAAAAAAAAAAGAAGAAAGAAGAAAAAAAAATAATACGAAAAGAGATGAATAAACAAGGATACGTTATAAATCCTTGAAGTTATTGTGTAGCACGTTTTTCCCTTTTGTTTCGATTTTTAGTATACTTTTGTAAAGAGAGGTGTTGATGATCTTGGCTAGTCGGGAGTCGATTAACGGTTCGAGCGTGGATAGACCTTAGCCGGGGCAAGGACGGGGAGACCGACTTGTTGGATTGTTTAAGTCCTTTTAGGTTTCGGAAGTCGATCTAAATTTCCTTAGCAAAGCACACTGTCGTCCTTTTAGCCAAAGCTAACAAGCAACTTAGCGTACGACGTCTCGAATTATTTCGTGCATTAGTTTAGGGTTGGTCGGGGGTAGTTTTGTAAATATACGTTAGTTTTGCTTGTGGACAAGCAACCGTTCTAAGTGTGGGGTGGTTGATTTGCATCTTTTTGTACATATTTTCATTACCGTTTTTGTTTCACGTTGCGTGTTTTTCGCTTGCTTTTTGTTGCTTTAGGAGTCGAGTTGGCCGTTTTTCGTGTTTCTAGATTTTCTTAGTTTTTGTACGTTTTATTATTAGTTTTCGTAGTTTTTTTACTTTTTTGTTTTTCTTTTGGCCGTAGGACGTCCAAGCGGGGCCCACGCTCATTTGGGATCATTGATACTCGACTTGGGAATGGACGGACAAAGCAAGGAAGCGCAACGGACGAGGCTCGATAAACCGACGGACGTGAAAAGAACGAAAAATCGAGCCAGGCGCTGGAATCCAGTCGACCGACTAGATGTTCAGTCGATCGACTGACATTATAGTCGACCGACTGAACCCCCCAAATTCGACTGGATTCCAGGGAGTTTTGGCATTTTGGACGACGCAGTCGAACGACTGCCTACTTGGCCGATCGACTGCCGTCGATTGACTGGAGCCCCCCAAGATCGACTGAATTCCAGGGCTTTTGGCCGTTTTTGACGATGCAGTCGATCGACTGCCGACATGGCCGATCGACTGCAAGTCGATCGACTGCTTTTTCAGTCGATCGACTGAAAAGCAGTAATTTTGAAGAAATAAGTAATCAGACGTCATTTCAACTAGCAACTTGATCAGAAGGTCTTTCTTCCCCAAGGAAGCTCCTCCAAACAGAAAACATTCTCCTTTTCATATTTGCTTATTTTTAATTCCTAAAAATTCTAGTAATTAGTGGTAGATTAGTTAAGTATAGATCTTAGCTAGTTAGTGATTAAGCTTTGATCTAAGGTTCCTTTTGTGAAGAATCATTCAGGATTTCAAGCTTTTCTCCTTCAAGCTTTTCTCCTTCAAGCTTTTGTGTAATCACATACATTTGGTAAACTCTTTCATTTATATAGTTTTATGTTGAAGTATTTCCTTTAATATTGTGTTATGCTTGGATCATTGTTATTTTGATTTTCAAAACTTTCATTTTCATTTTGTAGCTTTCTAGCTTGTGAACTTATGCTTTTAAGTTGTTAAGTTGTTAGATCAATCTTTAAGTTTTTAAAAGTTCCATATAATCTTCCTTGTTAAACCTTTAATTATTGTTAAATTAATGTTGACTTTTTCAAATAAAGCTTGACCTTAATTTTCCCTCCATTTCCCTAATTTAAATTATTAAGTTTTAATAAGTRAATTAGTTTAGATTGATAGTTTTTAATATAAGCTTTAATTTCCTTTAAATGTTTTAATGTTTTTTTTAAATCTTATATTTCAATTTAAATCTTAGTTATAAAACTTAAAATCGAACAATGACTACCGCTTTCTTAGGTTAAATTAATTTAATCAAAACTGACGATAAGAACAACTGAGAAACCGAAAGCCGATAACATCTATCCTCGAGAGACACGACTCGGGACAACTTACCGCATCTACAATCGACTCCGTACTATTGCGGAGACGATTCTTAGAGCGCTAGGAAATCCTCGATCAAGCATGTTTGATTTACATGGTTTTGTACAATTTTGAGTATGTTTGATTTACATACTCGAGGTCATTTCTGGGAAAGATATGTTTGACTTACATAATTTTCTCAGTCATTATGGTCTGTGTAGATTTATATGCTTTACTCATATATGTGTAGGAACATATTTGACTTATATGTTCTTACACACTCTTCGAACATGTTTGATTTACATGTTCTTGGCAGACTCTGTGTTTGTTATTCGGTTTGATTGATCTTGCGACCTATGTGTAAAACAGGTTTACTTAGCATTTCCTTTAACATGTTGCTGATAGATAACCTGGTTGAACTACTTGGTTGCATTAACTTGGGGGGGCTACGTAGTTTTCTTGGTCGGCTTTGGTTTAATTTTATTGAGTTGACGCGACCTGGTTGCTTCACCTTGTTTGCACTATTTGGACATGGGGGACTGAGTGGTTTTCTGAGTCCCATGATATTGTTATATGGTTGCACCTGGATTGTGTATGGTCTAAATGTTTTATTTGGTTCAAATTATTCAAACTCGGGGATCTGAATGATTTTTCTGGGTCATATGTGGTTTAATATGGTTTTTGCTTGATTCAACATGTCAACTTGTGTCAGGTCGGCATTAATTTTGTGATACACATTACTAAGCTAAAACTTACATAGATCGGCATATATTCTATGAGTGTGCTATGGGCTAACGCTTTTGTTATGATGGTGATAGTTTATATGGAATGGGATGACACTTTTATTAGATCGGCGATAATTTATGGATGCAATGGTTTTTTTTGCCGATCTATTTTAGGTCGATGATGTCTTTATGGTTTATGGTATTATGGTTTTTTGTGCTTTCATGATTAATAAAGGCTCGTTAGTATTAATGGTATTAAGTAATAAGTTATGAGAGATGGTCTTATAATTTTATGAAATGGGTAATGGTCTTTAGGTTTATGGTATTGATCTAACAAATATTCAGATCATCGAATATGCGGATTTTATTTGGATTTATGAGCGACCTCTTCTTCTAGAAGGTGCAATCTTTCTGCGAGGAGCGTGAGCTGTCTTAGGAATGGCAAGCTCTTAAACGAGCTCTTATGTGAGGTGACGAGCTCTTATTAGGTAAATGGTATTATAAATACTCGGTATTGAGAGATGGGTTTTATGATTAATGCTTTTTGGGGCCATGATGGGCTATTATGGTTAAGGTTATAAGGCGATGCTTAAGTAATATTTCATGGCTATGGTTTATGGTATGGAGTGACTTTTTGTTTGATTCGGGTTGAATAAATGGTTTGTCTTTTTGTCTTTATATTTTATATACTACTTGATTTCATCTCAATCAGCCAGAATATGGGGGATTAGTTGATACGGCACAAAATGTCGGCTTAAGTTATATGGTAAGAAAATAATGAAAGGATGGAAGATTCCAAGTCCCGGTGTATATGGTAAAATATAATTATGGTTATTATGGGATTATGTGAACTAAGAATTCTAATATGGGAGTATTTCCTTATTATGGATATTGAGTATAATTAGAAGATTTAATCCCACCTTGAGAAGGAATCCTATTGTTTGGTGGATAAGTCACAATAATCTTATAAATAGAGGATTCAGACCCTTATTTCAGAGGCTGAACAACTCTTATATTTCTCTCTCGAGTCCTCTATATCTCTCTCTCATGGATCATGGAGCATATATTATTCTCTTTTTATAAATAATTCTCTCATCTCTACTTATTATGGATGGATTTATGGGTTTATGGCAAGCTCTCCTCTATGAGACCTCCTTTAGGAGAAGCGAGCTCTTATGGTATAAGTATTATTACCAACTCGGCGTTGGGTGTTGGGTTTTATGGTTTCTGGGGCCGAACGGGCTAATATGGGTTATTTTGTGGGGTCCCAACAAATTATGGTTTAAATTAAATTTGGGGTATTTTACGTATTTTGATCTCTCGCACTCGCTAACTTAAGCATTGGAGGGCCTTTGCCGGGGCCATCCACCGCCTTGGCTGAGGTGTTGTTTTGCAGGATCGATAAGGTCGCCAAAAGGCTCTTGGAGATCAATCAGGTCGCTACGATGTAATTTGAAGCTATTCAGGTCAGTGATCTCTTATTTGAGGTTAGTACCCTATATTCTTGGTGACTCAATCTTTTCGGTCGCATCAGATGACCTAGATTTTAACGCTTTAGTTGGTTCACTCAAGACATTTGAGATGAAACGTCTTGGTTCCAACTCAAAAGAAAATAACGTTGCTCTCTCCTCTGATGTTAACTCCGATAACGATGATGAAGACTTTGATTTGAAAGGATTACTTAAAAAAATCAAAACTACCACTCTTGAGGAAGAAGAAGTCTCCTATGAAACTCATCGATTTAATAAGTTCTTAAAGAAGAAAAATAACATTGGAGAATCAAGTTCTAAGTACAAGCCACGGGTGCCCACACCAAAATTTACAGGACGTATACTTTCCAGGTCCCAGTCTTCACCTTCGGTGTCTAATACCTCTAGCTCCCCAAAGCCACACAGTGAAGTTCAATGTCATGAATGCAAAGGTTGGGGACATTATTAAAATGAATGTGCGAACACTCTCGGGAAGAAGAGCATGATTGCTACAGAGTACACTGAAGATAACAATGATTCTGACTCGCCTGAACCTGTTCCAACCTTATTCGCTAATATTGTGTGGGATGATGACATCCATGTTGGTAATACCGAAACCAACATCATGTGCCTAAATGCAGAGGTTAATGAATCTCTTGACGAGTACGAGAAGCTGAGCATTGAACATAAGCAATTATATGGTTTAAAACAAGCTCCCAGAGCTTGGTTTGAAAGGTTGACTCAACACTTGCTCTTTTTAAATTTTAGACGAGGGGAAGTTGACAAAACCTTATTTCTTCTTAGATCAAATAATCACATCTTGATTGTCCAGATTTATGTAGATGATATAATCTTTGGATCTACTAATGAGCAGATGGTGAAAGAGTTTATAATTCGAATGTCTGACACATTTGAGATAAGTATGGAAGGTAATCTCTCTTACTTTCTTGGCTTGCAAATTAAACAATTCGATGACGGTTTTTTTCTCTCTCAAACCAAATATGCCAAGAATCTTGTTAAGAAGTTTGGGTTAGAGAATGAAACACATAAGAAAACACTGTTAGGCAAAACCACGAAACTGTCAAGAGATGATGTTAGTAATGTTGTTGATAACACCATGTACATAAGCATGATAGGAAGTCTTTTGTACTTAACAGCTAGTTGACCTGATATCATGTATAGTGTGTGTCAGTGTGCTAGATATTAATCAAACCCGAAAGAGTCACACCTAACAGTTGTTAAAAGAATCATTAAATATGTAGCTGGCACAACTGAATTGGGTGTTTGGTATTCTAAAGAAACTGGTACTGAACTCGTGGGTTATACTGATTTGGACTGGGCTGGGGATGTTGTGGATAGAAAGAGTACTGCGAGTTTTTTTTTTCTTGGGTATTAATCTTATCTCATGGTATAGCAAAAAATAAAATTGCATTTCTCTTTCTACAGCTGAAGCCGAGTATATTGCAGCTGGAAGTGCTTATACACAGTTGCTGTGAATGAATCAAATGATAGAGGACTATGGTCTACATAGTAGAATATTGACTGTGCTCTGTGATAATTCCAGTGCCATTGATATCTCGAAAATCCAATCTAGCACTCACGAATCAAACACATTGACATAAGGTACCACTTTATTTGAGACTTGGTTGAGAGGAAGATAGTTAGCCTTGAGCATATATGAATAGACAATCAGCTTGCTGACATCTTCACAAAGGCATTAGATTTAGAGACCTTCTCTCGTTTGAGAAGAGATCTCGGTATGTGCATTATTTAAGTCAATGTTGGTTTTGATGTTATGACACCAAAACTGTCATCAGTCATAACATCTGTATATTTATGCATGCATTTTTATCTTCCTTTTCATACATAATCTGAATGCATTGAGTTTGGTTGAAAGTGCAATAAGATCATGTGTTTTAATAAAAGTGGTGACAAAAAGACTAACCTCTTTGATTAGGTGATTGTGAAACTTTCCCGCAGAAACTGGTTTTCTCCCAGGTCCAAAAATAAGAAGTGTTAATAACAATTGTTGAAGATAAGCTATTTCTCTTTAAATTTCTAAAATGATGAAGAAGATCTTGATTAAAGGGATCCAATCTTTAAATTTCACCTCATTAAGTGATTTTGACGTAGTCATTAACTTGGGTTAAGGGGTTTGTTTTCATTGACTTCACTTAAAACAATGTTGGTAAAAATAATGTCATCAGTCATGAAAAGCAACACTGATCAAGTTACTAAAACCATAAAGTGTGTTTTTTTAACCTTTTTAGGTCATGATTTTTAGGCATCAATTAGGATATTCATAAATTGAGAAGATACCTTTTTGCTGTGTGTTCTGTTGCTTGTGCTTGTGTCTTACCTAAAAACTCTTAATCTTGTTTTGAATCTTACTAACCAGGTATTTCAGTGACGTTGCAATCGGACGGTTGGACAGGTAATAAAGGGATTAAATTGGTGAGTGAAATTTCACCTTGCAAAAGATTAATTCTACTATGGTGATGGCTTAATCAATTCAGCTCTATCTTGGTTGATTTTGTAGTTGAGACGTGTGAGTTTTATTTCCAACTTAATGAGATAGTGGTTAAAGTGGATTGGGATCATTGTCCTAATTTAAGTGGGAGTATGTGTTAGTTTTTGGAAGGAAAGTGAATAATGTTTGGGCTAAACTTCGGCTTTTGGGTAATTAAGAGAGGTTTCTTTTTATTTTTCTTACCTTTCTCTCTCCTAGGCAACGATCACTTTTTGGCTTATATAAGTACTCAGATTTCTTACCGTTCGCCCCACTTTTCCATAACCTTTCTGCTATTAAACTCTCTAACTCTTAAATACTTCACCATCTCTTTCGATTTTGTGTTTGTTCTCGTGCTTTATTGAAAAATACAGGATGTCGAACACTTATTCTTCATTAAGTGTTCCTGAGTTACCTGCAGGCGAGATCCATTCCGGCGAGCAGGTCCCTGTGAATTTACCAAAATTTGGTGGACTGGACATTCGTGAAGAGGTCGGTGATGGTATTACTCAAAACCCATCACCAATTATAACATCTGCTACCACTTCGCCGCCACTCGATGTTCAGGACATTGTTCCTGCTCCGACACCTGTCGACATTGTTCCCGAAGTACAGGTGTTTCCAGGACATCAAGGAAATGAGATAGACGCTGATAATCCACCCGATTTACCGTTCATTGATGCCACCTTTGGCCGGGTTGGAAATATGACACTAAAGAGATCACGGAGGTTGCGCAACATAACTCCGGGCATAATTCCGGCGACTGTTCCAAAATCCAAGCAGGCCCACGTCGTCGTGTACCACTTGAGCACATTAATTTGGCAGAGGAGGTCACAACCATGACTGACTGTGATGATGAAGGTTTTGTGCCCCCCGCACCTGTTGCCGCTCCAGCACCGTCCTCCACTCCGAGACTGTCAAAGTCGGCGACTCCTCGCCGGAAGTAGACAATCAAGATGGTTGACAAGAAAAATTCCCTGGCATCGATTAAAGTGTTGCCTGGATCTACTGAAACGGAGTATTCAAGTCCCCCATATAAAATACTTGATTTTTTCACTAGAGAGGTTACTAGTTCCTCTAGACAAATGACTGCTGATCCTCCTTGTACTCCAACTAATACGACTCAACCGGTGCCTGAGCCTGAGCTTCTTGACTACTCTCCCGACTCTGATGATGTATTCCCTCTTGGAAGTTACTTGGCAGCCATAAAAAGGGAAAAGCGAAAGAAAAAAGCTACTGCAAGCTCTAAAATTGTGTCTCCGATTCATTCTCCATCTGATCCTACTCCGCACACCGATGTTGGTTCTGCTGTTGTGTCACTGAAACCAACATCCCCTACAAATGACCCTGCTTCATCTTCTAGCTCCGGCTTTGATGGTTCTGCTGCCCCTGTCGGTGCATCCCCCACATCTGACCAGTTATTCGATGATCCTGATGATGATGAGATCCATGGCGCGGAAATTGAAGACATGGTGGTTGTGTCCCGGGAATTCTTGACTTTAGAGGCAGAAGAGTTATTTGACGAGTATCAATCTCGTGGGCTGATTGCTGAGCGCCGAGTCCCAATTGAGATCTTTGAGAAGCAGAACATGATTTCTTTCTTTAAGCATCGAGGTATGTATTCAACAGTTACAACGGCTATGCCGTTTGTGCATTATGTCATTTATGAATTCTATGCGAATATGTTTCCGTCTGTTGTGAATCCCAAGTCTGTGTACTATGGGAAGGTGTATTCTTTTACTCCTGACTTGGTGAATGAACTATTTGGGACTGAGTCTTATCATGGAGACTCAACTGTGGATGACATGGACGAGGTTATAGAGTTTTTATCTGGTAGGATGACGAAGAAGTGGCGTGATCAATTGCCCTGCACGCGTCTTTCCTCTCTCTATTCGGTTATGCATAAGATGGGTGTTTTCAAATGGGTCCCTACCAAGAATGCGATAGTGGTCACTCGTGCTCAGGCGGTCTTTTTGTACAAACTCGGTCGCGGTATTAAGTTCAACTTTGGCCAGCTTGTTTTTGAGGCCATCACTAGGTTTGTGACGACCAAGGCTGCATCCTCTCTATGTTTTCCTTCACTTATCTACAGCCTTTTGGAGAACCAAGGTCTCCGGCCTGATGACGTTGACGTGCTCACTGGATAAGTTGATTGGTTTTCTTTGCATGGTCAGAACTTGTCTGGGGCCCGCATAGTTGATCTCCCTTGGAAGGCGCCTCCTCTAGATGGTTGTGGTTCTGGTGACGGTTCTGGAGTTCCCAAAACTACTTCCAACATGGGAATTTTCTCAGCTCCGGTTGTTTGGGCCCAGATTACTTTACTTGATAATCAAATTGCATAGCTGCAGGCACTTAGGGGTTCGTTTGTGGAGGCCCTTTTGCTTTCCGAACAAAAAGGGGGAGATGGCGCAAATGACGACGATGCTGGTGAGGATGAAGCAAGTGATGCTGCTGCTGCCGAGGCATTGGCAAGCCTAGCCAGAGAGAAGAGGAGGAAGAGGATCCATTCCAGAAGTAAGCATTTGAAGAAAATGAAGAAGTTGCTGAGGAAAAGGAAAGCTCAGGGTGAAGGAACTTCGACATTCCCTCGTCGATTGAAGAGGTGTGCAGTCAATAAGTTCCTTATTTTCTGTTTTGGTCAGTGATTGATAAACAATGTTTGTTTTAATGTTTGTTTTGATGTTAGTTTGGTTTTGATAAACAATGATCACTTGTTTAGGGAGAGTTTTCTAACTAGGGGGAGTTTTAGTGTGTGTTTTTTTTGAACATTTTGTTGCGTTGTAGTATTTTGTACAGAAAGGCAAAATGGGAGATTGTTTAGAATTTATTCTTGGCAATAATTCCTTTTTTAGTTGTTTGCCTTTCTTGGGCACAAAATAAATTAGGACTTTAGATTTTGTTTCCTAGATTGTGTCTAGGACTTTATTTGGTTTCCTACATTGTGTTTAGGGTTTGTTTTGCTTGTTTACCAAGTTTAGGACTCTAGGATTGTCTATTTAAGATAAGAGAGGACAAGACTTGAAGACACGCTTTTTAACGCACGGATTTTACGAAGGAGCATGTCGACGCAGGTAGCAAAGAAGAATACAAGCAAGTTACATACTTGAAGCCATTGTCCAAGATCACGAAGATCTTTGAAGTTGCGTGACCAACAGAGAAGATCATCCTTCAAGGCAACAAGTATTTTAGTATCACATGTTTGATACTATAGTTTTCATATATTACTTCATATCTTTTTGTATTGATCTTGAACAAGAAAAAATAATATAGTTTTCGAGTTTGTACAACCAAGTTCACAAGTAATTTTACTTGTGAACTGAATTTAAATTGTTGTGTTTATCTTTTATATTTTCGTTGCTTATTTTTGGTTAAACTCTGGTTGATGTTAGTTTCGATGATTGTAACACCGAAAGCAACATTGATGATACTTATTTTCAAAATTATAGATTTACAAATTTACAATTTTCAAATTATAAAGATAATAAAGTAGTATGAATTAAACCTAGTCACTGCATGTATTGGTTTGTGCCAATGTGGCATTTTTACTGTAAGCTTTGTCAAGAACTACGGAAAAAAAAAATAAAAGATCCTACAAATTAATGTACTAAGAAAAAAGCAAATGTAATGTGAAGGCAGTATATTTCCTGTAAAAATTTATCTGGATGGAATTTGTAGATGTAATAATATGATGGGAAATGGGTGTGCACCATGCAGATTGAGAAATTCATACTAAAACATAAGTATACCTACTAGTAAGAAATATTTTGTTATGAATGTATAAATTATTGAACAAATAGTATGAATTTAGTGCGAAACTACATTTTTTGGGTGGTAATTACAATGTCGATACTAGTTGTACAGTTAGTACTGAATTTTTCATACAAAATTCATACAAACTGTAATAAATATAGGTAGCTTGAATATTGTATGGAAACTTCATACGAAAATGTGAAATTAGCATGTATTGACATTTGTTTTGAATTTTCATTTAAGGTGTAATAGTGGCATTTATTCATCTCGTACTAATTTTCATAATCTCATGTAACATGACCTATACATTATAGGACATGACTGAATACTAATGTACGTATATCATTTCGTACTACTTGATTCATCGTTACAAATTCCATACTAAATTAACTACTTGGCATGAATTCCAGACTAATTGTATACCTGGGTATGAATCACATACTAATTGTGCTGTTGTCTGGGAATTCCATGTTAACTATGTTATTGTGCAGTGTTTTTCTGATTACATCGCGTAACGGTTATTCCAAATGAACAGGGGTGACGAAAAGTTTGGCGAAGGACAAAATTCAAGGCTTAAATAATTAGATCGATTGTGCTGAAACTTTGACGATTTGAGATTTTTTTTTTAACATATTTTGACTAGTCTAGTTTTGTTATCGTCATAATTTTTATTTTTATTTTGAATAAATTGGTATGATGATGGGTCTGAATTTGTATAATAGCTGTTGGGAAATTTAATTATAGGAATTTCCTTATTTTTCTTTTGTAGTTATTTACCTTTATTGGGCACAAAATATATTAGGACACAAAGTATTTTAGGACTCTAGATTTCTTTCCTAGTTGGAGTCTAGGACTTTATTTAGTTTCCTAAGTACTTATCTAACTTGTTTAACAAGACTAGGAGTCTTGTTTATTATAAAGAGAAGGACGCAGCAATTAAAAAAGTGAGAACAGGGGACGTAAGATTCTTTGGAGAATAACACGGACGCACGCTGCATTCAAGAGAAGAAATAGGAGAACTGGTCTCGACGATTTCAAGAAGTAAGAACACAGAGCGTCAGTCATACTTGGAGCTGGAATTCGGATCAAGAGTTCTTCAACGTTGCGTAACCAATGGAGGAGAACATATCTTATGGCAACAAGTATTTTCGTATCGATTTTGATACAATTGCTTTCATATATTACTTAGTACTTTGTAATTGATCTTTGAACGATAAGTAATATAGTTTTCAGGTTTGTATACTCAAGTCCGTAAGAACGTTTTCTTACGGGCTAAAAGTTTTATCTCTGTGTTTAACTTAATTTATCCGCTGCGTTTATTTTTATCTGTTTTTTAATCTGTTCAGTAAATCGATGTTGGAAGTGGTCGATAAGTAATATAGTTTTCGGGTTTGTATACTCAAGTCCGTAAGAACGTTTTCTTACGGGCTAAAAGTTT
>BMAC01000903.1:98365-112180 GCA_014905375.1 Phtheirospermum japonicum | reverse complement strand
GTTATATCACCAGTCACAACATCTGTTATCTGCATAAGAGATTTATTTTCTTTAAATCATAGAACTACAAAACTACAATTGGTATCAGAGCAGGGTACTTAACTCTAAGTATTTTGATCCTTGTTTTGTAGATTTGACATGATACAATTGGATGTTATGAATACGTTAAGGAAGAAGAGTCTTATTTCGAAAGAGTATCTCTGTGTTTAACTTAATTTATCCGCTGCGTTTATTTTTATCTGTTTTTTAATCTGTTCAGTAAATCGATGTTGGAAGTGGTGTTATATCACAAGTCACAATATCTGTTATCTGCATAAGAGATTTATTTTCTTTAAATCATAGAACTACAAAACCACAATAGCGATCATGAAGATAAACATAATTAGTTTGTAATTGCTATGTCAAACAATGGGATTGATATGGTATGTAAGTATATGTTATGTGAATAGTATACAATGCGTTTAAATGTTCTGAGTCCATGTTGTTTAATAAGTCTTGTTCACTTTGCCCACAAATATAAGAGACATATTATTACATAATAATCAGTAATTTTGTGTGACAAAAGGGATTGTTGATTTCATACTTTGTATTCTATCACATACTCACATAAAACTTGAGAATATAATTTCATACTAACCGGAACAACTTTGTACATGCATGCTTTCTAACTATCCCAAAAATGTGCACAAAAAACTATTAAAAGATAGGCAACATGCACTCATGTCCAACACACAACACGGCCACAATGACTACAATTTATACTCCCAGACAAACCAAAAAAAAGCATAAGAGTAATAAAATTCTGAACTTAAACTGAATAGAATTTCATACTAGTTCACAACAAACATAACATAACTTCACACTGAAAGGGACTAAAGTCCTGCAACTACTTAGAAAAAAAGGCACCAACTCAGTTTCATGCTGGAAACAAACTAGAGCGGCCAAATAAAGTGAATTAAATACTAAAGATAGACAATAATCTGAGCCAGAAAATTTGGGAAATTACCAAAAAAAATAATATTATCGATTGATATTCAATTTTTTATAAATTTGTCGGACATACAATTTGTACAGTGTTAATGCTACGTGTACATCACATCAAAGTAACATAACATTGAACACAGAACATTAGTTTCAAGCACTAACTAGAGGGTTCAAAATGTTCTCTGGTACAATTTTTAAGGTGCTGATATTCATTAAAAATTTCACATAGACTCAACTACACCCACATCATCTTTCAATTAGAGTAGGTGAACCTCACATAACTCTGCGACAATCTAAGTCCTCTTTGCCAGCTCGATAACGAGTCTAATACCCATGCCTTACGAAGTGAGATACACGGACAGACAGACATACATGAATTGAGATATGTCGAACTTGAATAGTCAAAATCGAATAACAAAAAATCTGAAACACTAGTACTTGTAAGGATTTTATTACGAAAGAAAAAGGGACACACCCGTGTCAATTTCCATTGATAATGTAGACTTAATTATTCGATCGTAAAGAGAAAATGTCGAATAACGATCAAAAGAAAATCAAATCCGATACGAAAGTGGCGAGTTTTTTTTTCTCCACGTTAGAGATGCTCAACCTGTTAATTTGAATGAATGGTTAATTCTTTCTGAAAATATAAAACATAGGCAAAATTTGGAGCAGGCAATCAAAGAAGATCAGGATAAGCGACTTTGTGGGAGGCAATCAGATGGCGGGATGAAGAAAAGAATTGTAAAGGAAATAATGTAACAATCACGTTTCTTTTCCAAGCAGAATAATCTGGTATTGACTCCATTAATGGCAAAAATAGACGAAGGTTTATTAAGGGGCAATACAGCCAATTCGCAATTATAATTATTAATTAATAAAATTAACTTGGCCAAAATGGGGAAAAAAACATTTTCAAGTGATTAAATTGTGGATAGAGTTTTGGTTTTGGTACTTAAATGAGAAATTTTCCTAATTTTTATCTTCTACTTTACTAAAAAAAATAACACAAAAGCAGCTAATAATGCAGTTTTGATATCATCTTTAATTTTGACTACTCGGTAATAATGAAAAGAATTATTCGATCACTTTATGACACATTAATAAGCACTCAAAGACATCAACAGAAATTTCCCGTATGATTTACCGCAAAAAAAACACTCCATAGAACACGAAATTTAGAAAGTAAATCAAGGAACAAAGAAGGCCCTTTCATTAAGTTATTGTACTTTATATGATCCTCTACCAGTAGTATTGAAGCTCAATTGAGCTAGTTTAGTTCAGGATAAATAAAAGAATTTACATAACAAACATAAATGAGACCAAGCAAACTCGAGACAATGAAGAGGCTATGCGTGCTCTTCTGTAGCATTCAGCTCAACATTCTGCATATGCATCAAGTGAAGTGACACTAAATTAGAACAAGAATTTGACGTATGAATTTAGCATGAAAATTAATGAAAGTGTAGACCAACAACAAGTATACAATAACTTTCAACACACTTCTATTTGCGATCTTAACTACCCGAGTATATGATAGTATTTTAATTAAAAATAAACGTGTAATATAATATAAAGGGATAATTAAAAAAAAAATACCCTTTGAGGTTTGACCTTATTACAGAAAAAACATTTAACTCTCAAAATTAAAAAAATATCCTTGAGGTTGATTCAGTGTTCAAATAAAGGGGCGAATTATGATATTTTTTAAAAATGTGAAGGGGAGTTTTGAAATGTTTTTAATTATAGGTGGAGTAAATGTAAGATAAAATAAAATCTCAGGGTATTTTTGTAATTATAATTTTTTTTTTTTTTTTTTGTAATTAGGTCAAAGCTCAATGGTACTTTTTGTTATTACTCCCTCCGTCTCATTCTATCGGTTGCAATTGACCATTTTACGGAGATTAAGAAAGATGATTGTTTGTTATAATTATAGGTATCAAATGACCATAATATCCTTTTGCTTAAGATAATTGAAAATATGAAATTATAAAGGTAGGGGTAAAATTAGTAAAGTAACATTTAATTTTGATTGGGAAAATAAAAAATAACAATGATTATCTCTTGAAAATGTAAAAGTGACGGATAGAATGAGACATGGAAATTTCTAAATTTCGGCAAATAGAACGAGACGAAGGCAGTAACCCTTATTATATGTTAAAGCACCCTTATTATATATTAGTGAACATCAATGCTCAAGACCGATTGCAAACAATAAACTATAGCACCTGGGTAAGTATAGACATGATATTTGGCACTCACTTGTATAAATATAGCACAATTCCCAGAAGAATACACACAAGGATGATGTCAACGCAGAAGTTCTGCGATGACCTCACCTGCAACACATTTATTAATGATAGAAATTTGTGAATGAGAAAACCTTAAAAACGAAAACAAAAATATATATCACCCTTAAAATTTTAAGAGACATTTTGTGTAATTACCTTGGTAAGTGTTTCCTTGAGTCTAACATTATTACGTCTCAGATCACTTGATGCTGTATCGACCTGCAAGACACCAAGGAGAATGTTGGGTGAATTTAATTCTTCACTCTTCTCAGTTAAAATAACTAAATAAACAAAAATAACTGTCCTCGAGGGGCAAATTTCCAAACCTTTGTATCAATTTCATCAATCAATGGGACCTGCCTATCCAATTCCTGAAAACAGAATGAGTGGAGAAAATTAGTCTCATTTTTCTAAGGATGGGTTCAAATTTGGAAAAAGAAAAAATGCACTGAGCAAACCTCATTCATATCCTTTGCCAAATTCTTTAATGTATCCAGACCCTCTGATATTATGTCCAAACCTTGATCCTGCATAAGATGTTATTTATTAGATGAGAAATTTGAATAATATGAGGAGATATTCTGAATAAATATATGCAAAAAGAGGAGTTACAAGCCTGCTTCATTTTCCGCATCTCATATTCTTGCCTAAATTGATTAGATTCTTCAGATTGTTCAAAGAAATCATTATCGAAGTTCCCATCTGATATAGATTCATAAAAAGGTAATAATAAAGTCATATAAGCAACTGATAATGAGCTCTATTTACGATACGATAGCAAATAAATAATCACCAGAATCAAATTTGATGTTTTTATTAGAAGCTCCCCAGCCTTGTGTTTGATTTAGTCCACCTCGGCTACCATCTGGAATTGCTTGAATTCTCTCAGGAAGCGCGAGAACAAGGTCAGTACGAGCTTCCATTTCATCTCTAGTAAGATTTTTAACCTGTCGGCAGCGTAGATCGTCATCAAAAATATCAGTTTCCAAAAATTCCCTTAGCTGTCAGATGATGTACACAAAGAGCCAGATAGTGGTAGCAATAGCTTCAAGTTTAGAGTGACCATGCAAGAAAAGGCTTGCAATTTCGTCTCCTGCTCTTTGTTTCAAATGCTAAGTAAAGTCTCGTTCGCTTATTTAATGATACAATGATTCATTCACGGCCTTCTCTTGTTTTCTTGAAGGAACAAAGATTCTTAACAAACATAGTTTAGGATCTCAAAAAAGTCGGAAGCGTGTTCTCATCTCTCACGAATGTGATAAAAAAAAATGGTGGTATATACTATTAGCCTCGACCAAAGAAATATATATATATATATATGTATAAAAATAGAATAAAGGGAAGGTGGAAAAACTTATCAACCTTCATCCCATAAAACGAAAGCATACCAACAACTAATTGCAAGCAAAACTTTCTTGACAATCTGATAAAAATAATAATTTAAAAATAAATAAACACATTTTCTAATCCTATACATGAATAATGGGTTGCATATTATCTTTGAAAAGAAAAGACAATTATCAAAATTTCATAACACTCAGAAATTCCAAAAGCATAAAATTAAAAAATAAATAAAGAGTAGTTAGAATAACCTTTTTTTGAGCAAGCTTCTGCAATTTAGGCACCTCATCCATGAGCCTGGCCTTGGTCCGCCGCACCTCCGCGTTCAAGGCCACCACAGTTGCCCTGTTTGTCTCAACCGCCGCCAACTCCGATTTCTGGAGAAAATATATTTTCAAATAGAGAAAAAAATAAAACACAAAAAAAAGCCAAAAAAAAAAAGGACGACCGAAATTTTGAAAAAACAAAATCGAAAGGGGTAAAAATTAGGAAGATGCAGACCCGGAGAGTGGCATCAATTTGAGATTCGAAGGAGGAATAGAGGCGCGCGAAGGCATCGTCGGAGGAGGAATTGAGGGAGCGCTGCTTTTCGACGTCGTATTTCTCGTATTTCTTGCTGATGTCGTCGAGCCGGAAGAGAATGTCGATCACGCTCATTTTTCTTCTTCTAGAAAGAGGAAATAGGGTTTTTTAATTTCTCGTTCTTTGGGCAAATGAGAAGAAAATGAGAATGAGGACTGGCGGTCGTCTTCTATTCCTGGCATCATCTGCTCTGTCTAATTTGATTTTGGTTTGATTTGGTTTGGTGGGGGAGGAGAAGGGGTTCGCCGTTAAAGGCGGTTATCAATGGCGCTCGTCATTGAAAGAGAAAATGCGCGCCATTAATAAAATTATATTTGTCAATAAGAAAAATGAAAAAAATAATAATATCTGTAATTTGATATTTGTATAAGAGTTTAAAAGGATGGTTTGTTCGAGTAAATATTATAATTTGGCAAACACTTGTGTTAGGCTATATTAATGGGTCGTGATCCGTTAGGCCATCTGACTCGATACTATAATGTATTAGTTTTTATAATGTGGTGTATTGATTTTTTATTGTAAAATATTAGTTTTTCATAAATCTCTGACCCGTGCTATAATGTATTGGTTTTGTACTGTAATATTTTTGTACTATAATGTATTGGTTTTTTATTATAATGTATTGATTTTTGCACTATAATATATTGATATGAAATTCTGGCCTAACGGATGATCCATTAGTCCGGCCTAACAAGAGTGTTGCCCTTATAATTTCTATGCTCTTAAAATGAAGAATGTATTAAACTTGTCTTAGGTCAGATTAACGGGTCATGACCTGTTAGACCATCTGACCCGATATTATAATATATTGATTTTTGTACTGTGATGTATTGGTTTTTGTACTGTAAAGTATTAGTTTTTCATAAATTTCTAACCCGTGCTATGATGTATTGATTTTTGTACTGTGATGAATTTGTACTATGATGTATTGGTTTTTTATTATAATGTATTGGTTTTTGCACTATAATGTAATGATATGAGATTTTGGCCTAACGGATGATACGTTAGTCCGGCCTAACAAGAGTGTTGCCCTTAAAGTTAATATCTCGGAGCATATTTCTCTACTCCAAAATATTTACAAATTTACTTTCCAAAAAAGTAATTATTATTAATCATTCCATCATATTTCTCTATTACTAGTACTGTGCTCGTGTGTTGCACGATTATTTTTTATTTTATTTTTATCTGAAATAAAAATAATTGGGTTGAATGCATTAAAATATTAAATAAGCTATTGTTTATATATATACTTAAGTTTTTATGTGTGTGTGTGTGTATCATCTAATTATTATTCAAAACCCCCAAATAGTATTAGAAATGGTATAACTTGATTTATAAAAAGATTGTTATCAAACGAAATGTAATTTACAAATTATGAGAGTTTTCCTCATACACAACATTCGTAGTTTTGTTACTACATTTATTTTCATTATTGGCTATCAATATTTTTAAACTCTTACGATTGGTCACTCTTGATATAGCAACGTATAAGTGGTCATGACTGAAAACTAACTTGTTTAGGAAAAGTTCAACGTGAGAGAGAGTTGTCCTTGAGTTTTGTTAATCTTCATGACATGAAACAATCACAGGAAACTGTCGTCGTTGGAATTTGAAAAGCAACCTCGTATAAAATGATGTGACAATCATATTAGAGATCAACACCAACTCACCTGCATTGCTTCCTTGTAGTTTGTAGAGGTGTTAATTAGGTTAAGGTTAACCGCCTAACCGGCAGTTAATAACCAACTGACCGGTTACGGTTAACCGTTGACCGCCGATTTCGGTTAAAACCGTAACCGTCAACCGGCCACCGACGGTTAGGTTACGGTTAAGGTTAACCTCTAACCGTAACCGGCGGTTATAACCGCCGGTTAACCGAAGTTAAAAAAAAAAAGATTTCTAGCGGTTTAATCGACGGTTAAACTGGTTAATTGGCGGGTTTAACCGGCCGGTTAACCGAAACCGGCGGTTATAACTGCTAATTTTTCAGATTTTATTTAAATTTTTAAAAAAATGGCGGTTAACCACCGGTTCGGTTAACCGCACCTAACTATAACCTTAACCGATTCATGGCCGATTAGGTTACGGTTAAGTGCCGGATGGTTAATTTAACCGCCGGTCAATAACCGAATTAACACCCCTAATAGATTGTACAATATGATAGCCAAGTTTTGTAACAATCAACCTGGTTCGATCATAGAACCTAATGGAATGATTGATATTTTTCAATAACATGATCGGAGTTCCAATTTTTTGTTTTAGCTCATGGTTCGTGAATATATAACATTTGATGATATTTAGAAACTACGGTGAGTGGACGTCCTGCAATATGGCAATGTTTGAATCGAATTTGCACGCACTATTAGAGCTCATATATATTTTACATTCTCCATCATTCAATGACATCATATATTTATTAACCAACTCTACGACATCAAGTGATGATGCACGGATAGAACGACCCTCTAAATAAGCGGAGCATTCAAAAGTTTTTCCAAATTGTGGATATGTACTCGCCACATTAACGCAACTGAGCACCATCATCTTTCAATAATAGATCATGTAGGATTTAAATTTGAATGACACCATCGCATGGAAATATATAACGATAATCATAATATATGTTGTTCTGATAGAACGTTGCAGTGACCCTATCGTTACCTTTGTTGACATATTTGAATAAATACTTAATAAATTTGAATTGGTTACACCATTCAACATTTAAATGAGTTTCATACTTCAGTAATAGATAATGATTATATGGAACGACCCACCGATCATCTAATTGAACACCGTTCTTTGTAATAGTTCTTCCAGTATTTCTACGTCAATGTATCAGGTAACCATCGCTATCGACAATAGTAATATCTATAAACCTCTTTGAAAAATATTCTGTGCAATATCAACCATGCAAGGAGAAGATTTCCTTAAATGAACACATGATCCATGAATCAGCAAATCTGACAAAGTAGAATAATATCTTGAATATTCTTTTTCATCGGTTATATCAGCCGGAATGATTCGATCAATGACACCAGTATTTGGGCATTTGTCTTGCTTTGATAGAAAATAAGTATGTGCGCATGAGAAAGACCTCTTTTTTAAATAGTAACAAAGTACATTATTATATGAGATCAATTCAAATAAAGAAGTATTGAGTCGTAATAATATTTGACATCTAACATGTTTATAGCCTATAAAATTAATATTAAATTATATTGTGTTGCGCATTGTTGTATAATTTAATTAAGAAAAGTGGTCAAATTATTTTTAATACATAAACATGTTGATAGTCTATAATTGAACTGTAAAATTTATATGAGATATTGACTTAGTGTTGAAAATAATGTTCGTAAATATATACCATCAATAGAAAGGTTTGTCTTATTAGTCTTTTTTCTCCTTAACGGTTTGTGAAGTAGTGTAGCTAATTCATGTATCAAAAAAATATTAACGATAACTGGGATTTGGAAGAAAAAGAATCATCTATTTATAATATAAAAACCAATGAACTATATAATTAAAATAAATACTTACTTAATTTAAAATAGAAATTAAGTATGACAAGAACGCTTTGAAGATTATCGTATTTAACATCATTTGCTTTCATATGCGGCCTTTCCCTTCTTAGTTTTGAAATTAGTCGATCTTTTTTTAAATCCATTATATTTGATGTCACAGTGTTCATTCCTCTCAATGTTGAGTTTGTACTTGTATGGTTTTAAGCGGTTAGTATATATGAGATCAATTCAAATAAAAAAGTATTGAATTGCAGTAATATTTGATAAATAACATGTTTATACCCAATAAAATGAAAACTAAATTATATTGTGTTGCACATTTTTGTACTTATTTAAAAAAAGTGGTCAAATTATTTTTAATACATAAACATGTTGATATTCAATAAAATAATATTAAATACAAAATCATTTTCTGCTATCATGTTCACTACAATTGTGCTATAATAAAGTTGTATACAAAATAAAATAAAAAATAACTAATCGGGGTATCTATTCTAATTATGATAAGAAAATTCCTATATAATGAAAAAGAAGATTGTAAACAAAAATAAAAATAAAAAAATAACTAATTAGGGCATTTATCCTAATTATGTTATGAAAATTCTGACATCATTAAAAATAAAAATTAATTCTACGTGATATTTATTTTATCTTTCTTAGTTATCTTTTTTTTTTTCTCCAAACCTATATTTACGTGTGTGTGTGTGTGTATACTAGTTCTCACAATTAAGAATTTTGCAAGTTTTTTACCATGAGTAACGAAATTAGTTGTGATATATCAAGAACATTATTTGTTCTAATTAAAGTAGGACTGATTTTAAGAATAGAGAATTTTCAATTTTTTTTTTTACTTTGGGTCACAAAATTAGTTGGAAAACCCGTAGAAAATTGAGTTTAATGTAAAATATACAACACCCGTGTGTTACATGTGAATATGTGATATAAAGAATTAAAATTTATGAGATACTAATAATTTTATTGAAAAAACGTCGTGTATCTAACTTGTAGTATATGTTTTTTTTTTCTGCATAAGATTCTAATTTGTTCGTATAGATATATAATATGTGTATCAATGCATTATATTGAAATTAGATAAAGAGATTTAAAATATATTTAATATTTATTTTTGTAGGCATAATAATTTATTATTATTATATAGTACTATTTTATCTTTTTGTTTCATTTTGTTTTTGTTATTTGTTTGGTATAACAATAGTTTTCATATATATTTTTAATGTTATTTTCAATTTATTATATTAGGATTAGATAAAAATTTTAAGTTTATTTTTTTTATATTTGTTTTCCTTTTGTAATAACTTTATATAACTCATATTTTTTCTTAAATAACTATTTAGAATTATAATAAAATTATTTCAACTTTTATTGTAAATAAAAATTAATTCAACTTATATAGATTTTTTCTAATTAGATATAAATTATTTATATTTTTTATATTAGAAAAACAAAAGTAAGAGATTGAATTGGGCAAAATATATTAATGAAAATATTATAGTAGGTAACATGTAATAAAAGAAAATTTTTGAATTAGGCAAAATCTAATATTAGGAAAGTATTAAATTAGGTAACATATAATAAAAGAGAAAACACTAAATTATGTTAATATTAGGCTCGGATGACACCGGACCACCAAATTCTTTTCCAAAGCTAACGAAGCGTGGGAAGCAGACACATAGGATATGAGAATTTTGCATTAATATATAGGGGATATATATATATATATATAGGGTTGGGTTCCGGTGAGAATGGGTCCATGGGTGAGAAATGAGAATAAATCCTAACCACTATATTTAATCTAATCTAATGGATTAGATTTAATCAATTGAAATTAAAACCTAAAGAATAGCTGCCAGAACCCACCATCTCTCTCCCTTTCTTCGGCCGTTCCTCTCTCCGTATTCACGCCAGAACCCGTTTCTCCTTTTCACGCGAAATCGAAATCGCTTTTCGGCCATTTTTCTCTCCCTATTCACGCCAGACTCCACCGTTTCTCTCTCCCTATTCACACCAGAACTCGTTTCTCCCTATTCAAGCGAAATTGAAATCCCTTTTCGGTCGATCCTCTCTCCATGTTCACGCCAGAAATCCCTAAAACCCGTTTCTATTCGACTTTGGAGGTTCCTATTCGATTTTGGTCCCTTATTCAGTTTGATTTTTTCTTGGTTCAATTTTGGTTGCACACAGATGGCTTCAATTTTGAACGAATCAGGTAATGTTTCATTTTAAATTAATGGAGTTGATCTGATTTTTGATTTTGTATTTTTTTTAGTTAACCACTACGTGTCGTCGTTTGTGGTTGCTGTCTGATTTTTTTGTGCACAACTCAATGTACGTTTGTGCACATTAATGTGTTCCCTTGTGCACGTTCGGGCTGAATGGTGTGTTGCACTGTGTCATGAAGTCTTAAAAAAATCTGTACATGTCGTCGTCTGTGGTTGTCGTCTGATTTGTTCGTGAATAACTCGGTACCAGTTTGTGCACATTAGTATGTTCCTTTGTGCACGTCCGTGCTGAATGATGTTTTGCACGTGTCGTGAAGTCTTATAAAAATATGTGAGTGTCGTCGTCTGATGTGGTTGCTGTCTGATTTGTTTTGTGCACAATCCAGTGTCAGTTTGTGCACATTAGTGTGTTCCATTGTGCACGTCCGTGCTGAATGGTGTTTTACACGTGTCGTGAACTCTTAAAAAAATATCTGTACATATCGTCGTCTGACGTGGTTGCTTTCTGATTTGTTTTGTGCACAATTCAATGTCATTTTGTGCACATTAGTGTGTTCCCTTGTGCACGTCCGTGCTGAATGGTGTTTTGCACGTGTCGTGAAGTCTTAAAAAAATTGTACATGTCGTCGTCTCGTTTGTGGTTGCGTCTGATTTGTTCGTGCACAATTCAGTGCCAGTTTGTGCACATTAGTATGTTCCCTTGTGCACGTCCGTGCTGAATGGTGTTTTGCACGTGTCGTGAAGTCTTAAAAAAATATGTGCATGTCGTCGTCTGATGTGGTTGCTGTCTGATTTGTTTTGTGTACAATTCAGTGTCAGTTTGCGCACATTAGTGTGTTCCTTGTGCACGTCCGTGCTGATGGTGTTTTGCACGTGTCGTGAAGTCTTAAAAAAATATGTACATGTCGTCGTCTGACGTGGTTACTGTCTGATTTGTTTTGTGCACAATTCAGTGTCAGTTTGTGCACATTAGTGTGTTCCCTTGTGGCACGTCCGTGCTGAATGGTGTTTTTACACGTGTCGTGAAGTCTTAAAAAAAATCTGTACATGTCGTCGTTCTGACGTGGTTGCTGTCTGATTTGTTTTGTGCACAATTCAGTGTCAGTTTGTGCACATTAGTGTGTTCCCTTGTGCACGTCCGTGTTGAATGGTGTTTTGCACGTGTCGTGAAGTCTTAAGAAAATATGTACATGTCGTCGTCTGACGTGGTTGCTGTCTGATTTGTTTTGTGCACAATTCAGTGTCATTTTGTGCACATTAGTGTGTTCCCTTGTGCACGTCCGTGCTGAATGGTGTTTTGCACGTGTCGTAAAATCTTAAAAAAATCTGTTCTTGTCGTTGTCTGATATGGTTGCTGTCTGATTTGTTTTGTGCACAACTCAGTATTAGTTTGTGCACATTAGTGTGTTCCCTTGTGCACGTCCGTGCTGAATGGTGTTTTGCACGTTTCGTAAAGTCTTAAAAAAATCTGTACATGTCGTCGTCTGATGTGGTTGCTTTCAGATTTGTTTTATGCACAATTCAGTGTCATTTTGTGAACATTAGTGTGTTCCCTTGTGCACGTCCGTACTGAATGGTGTTTTTCACGTGTCGTGAAGTCTTAAAAAATTTGTACATGTCGCTGTCTTATGTGGTTGTCGTGTGATTTGTTTTTCTGTCGTGTTATATGTGGCATGTATTATTTTGTGCACTGATTGAATGCGAGCTTTTGCAGGTGATGTTGAATGTTCTTCCCACAATTGTGAGCCTGTTCGACAAACTATGGTCATGACACCTAACTCTTATTTTTAGCGTTCAAGACTGTAAAAGAAAGGAGCAATTGCAGAGTTCAAGACCCTTCATATTATTTTCTTATTTTTATTACTCTTAATTTTGCGACGTAGATTATGCACAAACAAGTATGATTTTTTGCACAACCGATCAATAAATTTTGCATAATAGTGAAATAATTTATGCACGATGGTATTTTATAAATCCCTATTTTAGGTGATGGTCTTTTGGGCATTTCGTACAAATTAATGACTATAGTTTTGTCTGAGATTCAAAAATAAGACATTTTTGGCGTTTTCTTTCTCTATTTGCTTGTTATCTTGTATTTAAATATGTTTACATATTTCCTTATCGTACATCGACAATGCTTAATTTAGGTCTAATGACAAATTCAACCCGATGATCGGATTATAATGATATCATTTACACAAGTAATGCAATAACATATGTCCAACCAAAAGTGCAACCATCGAAGTTAAGAATTTAGAAATTTAAATATTTGTCTTTCCCTCACCAAGACCATTATTAAAAAATTTAAATATGCAAAACACAGTTTTTTTGAGTCGCAAAAAATCTCTTCCACTTATGAACAAACAGAACAACAAGAAATAGACATCAAAACATAATAAACATTATGTTCCAGTTTCTTCTACTTAGACAAGAGTGCTTACACAAACAAAAGATACAAATATACATTAGCCATAAAAAAAAATGAATATACTGCACATTAGTTCATAACTACATGCACAAATAGCCACTATATACAAAACTATATAATATTTCACATCTGATGATCGGATCGTAATGTTGTACACCTGTGATACCTATAAATTCAATCAAGTCCAATGCCTAGTGCACCAATTTATGCACAATCATGCAGTAAAAAATGAACAATAATATAATAACACATGCACAAAGTGAAACCCTCGATATACAAACTTGAATACATAAATCTTTGCCTTTCCCTCGCCATGAACACAAAAAAGCACCATATGAATGTTACAATAATTTGAAATAAAACACTAAGAATTAATGCATCTTATTCAACATAAAAGAAACAAATTAATGTGATTATTCAAGTACAAG
>BMAC01000903.1:78799-86967 GCA_014905375.1 Phtheirospermum japonicum | reverse complement strand
GGGCAAGACGCCCTAAAGGGAATGATTGATATTCCTCAACAATATAAGTAGAGTTCCAAGTTTTAGTTTTAACGACAATCCAAAATATTTGATGGTGTTTAGAAACTCCAGCGAGTGGACGCCTTGCAACATGTCAATGTTTGAATCAGATTTGCATACAGTATTAGAGCTAAAATATACTTTACATTTTTCATCTCACACGGCTTCTAAGTGATAAAAGACAGAAGAACGCATCTTCTTTCTTTTTTTATTACCTTCCTCGCGTATGTATAAGATCGAATCCATTCGATTTCTAAAAAAGATATCATTTTATGATATCATATATTGATGAATCAAATTCACAATATCAAGTGTTGTGGCAAGAATAGCATGACCTCCAAATAAGTGGAGCAATTAGTGATTTTCCAAATTATGGATATGTGCTCGCCACAATTGACGGAACATGGTCACCATCATCTTTCAATAATATATCATCTGGGATTTCAATTTGAAAAACACAATCGTTTGGTCCTCCAACTGTTGCATATCCCATATAATTTATCCAGTCGGTGATTTTATTTTTTTTAATTCAATACAATAAGAACCTGAACAGAGATTTTGCAGCCTCATAATCTTGGTTAGCCTCAAAACCATTCAATGAGTTCTTAAATGCAAAGAACTGATCGTCGCGTGAGCTATGTTTGGTCTAGTGCCTTTTGGAATAAACGATAAAATTTGAAGACGTTCTCCACTAATAACTATTGTTTTGCCACCAAGTGGAAGCTAATTATTTTGCGATCCCATCACGTCTTTTAATATTTTTTCCAAAATTTTGAAACAATGTATATGCGTCATTAGAGTTTCGTCTCAAATAATGAGCTGCGCACAGACCATTAATTCTACAAGTGGAGTTCCAGTAATGATCGAAGATGATGAATTTTGGTGAAAATTAAAAAGAACCTTAAATATAGAATAACTAGTTATTCCTTTCGAAGAAGAAGAGAAGTTATATGACTTTTTAATTAAAAATAAATAAATTATCATTAATATTGAACTTTCTTTTATGGTCAAATAAAAAAGTTGAATCAAATATTTGATAGATAATATGTTGATAGTCAATAAAACAAATATTAAATTATATTGTGTTGAACATTTTTTGTATAATTTAATTTAAAAAGTGATCAAATTATTTTTGCGAAAAAGTGACAAATTTTATATTGTTGCAAGAAAATGTAAAGTAAAATAACAAAAAACTCACAATAATAACCAAAATAACATATATATGATTATGTGTATGTTTGGTAAGCATAATAAACTAGGACTTATAAGCTCTCTGTATTTTAATAAGACTTATTTGGTTGCATAAGCTTATTTGAAAGTTTGAGTTTATTTCAAATGCTACTATTACAAGCGTTTCAAATAAGCTAATGAAACTTTTTGATTTTATTCCTATTTTAACCCTTTTAGTTTTTTAGAAAACTACACTATTATTTCATTAGGTATTTAAATTTTTTTTATTTCACAACTTTATTATTATTAGATGAATATCTAATAATTATTTTAGTATATTGTGAAATTATTATTATTATTATTATTATTATTATTATTATTATTATTATTATTATTATTATTATTATTATTATTGACTATAAATTGGCGTATTATGGAAATAAAAAATTCATCTCCCTAGTCCATTAAAAAAAGTATTGTGCAATTATTAAAAATTATATATACCCGTGTATTACACGAGGTTTATTAAAAGATAAATATAAAAAATACTTGCGATAATTACAAATTTTTATGTAAAATGAGAAATTCAAATGATGTATTCTCAACTCTTGCCTTGTACATGTCTAATTTATTTATTAATTATTATAATTATAAATTTTTATTTTCATGCATAGATTCAATTCGTTAATAATTTATTTARATACTTATAAAAATTCAAAAGAACTCACATTCTAAACCCGTGTCTAATCTCTACTTATTAATTATTATTACGTTATTTTGTATTTTAATGTTTAGATTAATTTCGTTAATAGTATTACTTACATACTTTGAAAACATAAACGGTTGTCATACTCTCAACTCGTGTCGCATTGTATCTATGTCTAATCAATATTTAATAATAACGGGGAAACCCGCATAAAATTGAGTTTGAAAAAATATAAAATATACAACACCTGCGAATCATACCCCTTCTCCGCCGGCCTGATATCGACCTCCATCCGCGCGGCCCTGGACTGCCCCCTCAACTACGCCCGCAACTACCTCGCCGATCTCCTCCCGGTGTGCGTTAGGAAGATCGTCTACCTCTACTCCGAACTCGTGCTCGTCGACGACATCGTCAAACTCGCTGCCACGCTGCTGGCGGACGGCGCCGTCCTGGCTGTGCCGCAACGCTAACTTCACCTCCTACTTCACGCTGACGTTCTGGTCGAACCCTTCCCTCTCCCTGACCTTCGCGAACAGGAGGCCGTGCTACTTCCCCTTGTATGCAGCCGCGGAGGTGGTGGTGATGCATCCGCGGATCGGGGCTGATTCGGCTGTGGGTTCGGCGAACAACGGTTTGATTTGACGACTGGTTCTCGTGGGTTGTTTGGGTTGCGGTGTGAATCGGGGGGCGTGGAACGGAGGTTGGGGGTTTGG
Organism: Phtheirospermum japonicum; assembly: GCA_014905375.1. Lineage (NCBI taxonomy): Eukaryota > Viridiplantae > Streptophyta > Magnoliopsida > Lamiales > Orobanchaceae > Phtheirospermum > Phtheirospermum japonicum. Next base: position 84,339 of record BMAC01000903.1, on the reverse strand, counting down.
CTTGTTCCAACTCTCCCCCCGGGGCAGCGAATGGACAGCAGCGGCGAGGCAGGCTCGAGCCATGGGTTGGCGTACGGGTTCGGTGGTGGTGGGTTCCTACTTTTGGGTTTGCCGGTTTTTGGGTCGGAAAATTGGTGGCTTCGGGTTTGCTAGCCGGGGGTGGTTTCCAGGTTGGTTGGGGGTGGCGATGGATGACGTGGGTTTTGGGTCTCGATTTGAATCGGGCCTTGGCGGTGTTGTTCGTGGGGATGTCTCCGGTGGTTGGCTGTGGTTTTGGATTTCGGGTCTCGAACGGGTTACTGCTGATTGGGGGTTTTCATTCAAAAAAAGCAGTGGTTATTGTAGTTCAAAAGCACCGTAAAAATATAAGAAAAAGCACTCCAAATATTACACAGTGCAATTATGTCCAGATTCACTGTGCTTTTTATACATTATTGTAGTGCTAAAATTAGTCATGTGCGATGCTTTTACTATCCAGTTTTTTTAATTTAATTATATATGTATTTTTTACGTCTTAAAACACGCAATATGTATCTTAAATTGTAGATCTTGAGAATGTGATTAATTTGATATATATTTCATTCAAAACGAATAAAAATTGAAAAAGTTATGGTTTGTTGAAGAATTGAGTTTTATTTCAAATTTTTGAATTTGCAGTTTATAGACGAAATTTGCAATGCTTTTTGTATACAATCGTAGTATTTTTTTTTCTTAATCTATGTGCTTTCTAAAGAACAATGTAGTCCTCTTTGTAAACATTGATATATGTCCAAATACCCATTTTTAATTAACTAATGCATTTTTTTACATTATTACCATGCTGACGTGTTATGATCTCAACCATCAAGATTATCCAATCTAATGGTCAAGATGAGTCCCTAGGTTCACATATAATGACAGTTCATTTGAACCCAACCCTATATATATATATATATATATATATATATATATATATATATATATATATTATATATATATATAGGATTAGGTTCAAATGAAACCCATGTCAATATATGCGAACCTAGGGACTAATCAGGCCTTAGATCTAATAATTTGTGTGGATCAGATTTTTTCTATTTTTTAAATTTATTAAATTATAAATATAGAAGGACAGGGGCCTTTATGTAATCTTACAAAGCTTTTAATCACATTAAATACATTCCCCAATCACAACCCTAGAACTCCTAGAACTCAGCCTCTTTTCACCCTTTTTTCAAACCCGTCTGCGCATATACTTCTTCATTTTACTTTCTTCTCCAAGAATAGCAACCAGATCGGCGCAGCAACGGTGATGGTGGATCGGCCGGCCACACGACGGCGGAGCGGCACCAATGGGACGGCGGCGTTCTATCTCGACCATCTCCGATTTGGATCGGGACGATTCGTCATCCCGATCTATCTCGCTCGAAGACGGAGCGGCGTTCTATCTCGCTCGAAGACGGCCATCTGGTGGATGAGTTTGTGGATGTGGGGCACGTCGGCGGCGGTGGCGAGGCAGATGCGGGTGAAGAGAGTGTGGTGTCGGTTTGGGTGGATTCCGGGAGGGTGAAGGGGGCGGCGGACGACGGTTACAGATGCGCGAGGATCGTGAATTTCGTCGGGAGGAACGCGGCTGCAGAGGCCAACGCCGGCCGGGACGGCGGGAGGGAGAGGAGGCGGAGGTGCTCCGGCGGCTGGGCGCGGCGGATCGTGAAGGATTTGACGATGATTTGGCCGCCGAATCGGAGGCCCTTGACGTCGGAGGAAGGCTTGAAAGAGAGATCGGAGGCGGTTTTGGCGGTTTGGTCGTTTTTTATGTTGGTGTTTTTTTTTCTTGTGTTTTGGTCTTGGGTTTATTTAGATTAAATTTCTCAAGTATTATTCGGTATCCATTCTTATATTTCTTGGACGTATGAACCAAAGTGGAGAAGGTCCAAGACCAAATGATAGCAATTGTCCTTTCTCAGTTTCGAAAAACAATATTTAGACAGTGTATAATCATCATTAATAATTGATTTAATTTTACTGATTTACTTATCAGGTGGGGTGGGCTCAAAGCTTTCCTGGGCATGCCCAGAACACCAATAAATATTTAGAAAGGGGGTTTGCTCTGTTTTGGTGGATATTGATGAATTATGATGGTGAGGGGTTAAAGTACCCTGCCCTGTTTGTTCTTACTAGATTCATTGCATTTTTGGATTTTTTGTTGGGGGTTGTTGATTGTGTGTTGATGGATGATGGCGATGGTGATGGAGAATTGATGTGAGCCTTTTTGGACTTGTAGTTTATGATTGAACCATAAAAGCAGTGATAGTATAGTAAAAAAGTGCTGCAATAATATTAGAAAAAGCATTGCTTTTTTATTATAAAAGAATTAAAATATAGTAAAAACCCAAAATTTTTACTCGTAATTTAACAGTGTTTTTTTATACAGTAATGTAGTGCTAAAATTAATCACATACGATACTTTTAATATTCAGGTTTTTAACAGTGCTTCTTATACAGTACTGTAGTGCTAAAATTAATCACATACGATGCTTTTAATATTCAGGTTTTTAAATTTAAGTACATTTATTTTTAAAACGAAATTTGTGATGCTTTTTTGTATACAGTCGTAGTGCTTTTCTTTACCCTAAAGAGCAATGCAGTGCTCTTTTCGAAATGTTGATATATGTTAATATATATATATATATATATATAGGATTAGGTTCAAATGAGAACCACGTCAATATATGCGAACTTAGGGACCAATCCTGACCTTAGATCTAATAATATGTGTGGACCAGATTTTTTTTTTTAAATTCATTAATTTATATATATGGAAGGAGAGGGGTGTTTATGTATTTTAACAAATGCTTTAATCAAATTAAATACCGAATCTGATTAACCTAATTCGTCCAACCCCTTATTTTCTCCCCCGTTTCTCCTCTTTATCTTTCCAACGCAAAATTCGGCAACAATCCCCCCTTCGGCCACAAACGGCGCAGCAACGGCCGCAGCAAGAACCTCCGGCGACTGAACCATGGCGGCATCGATGGCGGCATTTGGCAGCAACCGGCGAGGCGACGGTGAATCAGGCGGTGACAGAATCGGCTACCGCACAGCACCCCTCTCTCCTCCTTCGACTCTGGTTGGATCGGGACGATTCGTCGCGGCTGAATCGGACGGCGGCCAGTGGCCGGGCTTGGGTTCGATCGGGCGAACTTCGTCCCCCAAACCGATCCCCGTATTTTTCGAATTCCTCCCCCAAATTCCCAGAATTCGTCCGGCCAAAACAAATCGGCGCCGAACCAGTGTGCTTAGAGTCGTTTTCGTTTGATTTGGAGCATCAAATGCTGACTAAGTAGCAGATGAAGGACATGATATACAAGGAGGCATTAGAACTCAATCCAGAGTATGCGTAGTAAAAAAAGATAATTAAATAAAAGGCGCATATAATGTTTTTTCACTATGCATGGTGAAAATTTTCTAGTAAGGTTATTTGTCGAAAATCAAAAGATCATTCTTTTTTATGTTGTTTGTTTTTAAAATATATCTTGTACTGCGGGCTTGAGATTCTTTCCTTTTCTTCTTTTTTTGGTTTTATCGGCATGTCATGTGTTAGTATGTATGTACATACTGAATGTAATTCAAACACAAATCTTGTATTATTAAGCAATTCTATATCGATATTCATATAAAGTTATATTCTGGCAAGTGGGTGTGTTTGCAAAGTCTATTTAAAAAAACATGATTTTTCAACTAAAAGCTTAATAAAACATTTCGATTTTTGTTATATTATGTGGATTTGGAATATTTTCTTCAAATTCTCCCGTTAAAATGGAGCCTGAACAACTATAAAGTGAAGATTAAAATAGTCAAGAAAGAGCTTCGCCAAGAACATTGATGCGACCACTGCTTTTTTGATTGGGGCCCCGGTGCTTTTGAAGGAATACCCCGGTGCTTTTGGGAGAAATTGGCAGGGACACTGGGTGGCAATGGTGATGGGCGGGTTTTGGTTGTCGGAGATGAGCTCGGCAGTGAGTGACGGAGGGTTGCGTGGGGTCGCCGGGTGGTGGTGATTTGAAAAATAAAAAGCAATGGTAGTGTAGTAAAAAAAGCGCCGCAACAATATTAAGAAAGCACTCCAAAAACTAGCACTACCAACATAAAATAAAAAGCACTGCGAAGACTTGTGTAGTGCTATAAATAGTCATATACAATGATTTTAATATTCAAATTTTAAATTTAATTATATTTATTTATTTTTACATTTTTAAATATGCAATATGCATCTTAAATCGTAGATCTTGAGAATGTGATTAATTTGGATATATATTTCATTAAAAATGAATAAAAATTAAAAAAGTTATGGTTCGTTGAAAATTTGAGTTTTATTATAAATTCTTGAATTTGCAGTTATATATCCGTTGTGCTTTCTAAAAAGCAATTTAGTGCTTTTCATAAACGTCGTTATATGTCCAAAATACCCTTTTTAATTATTTAATGGATTTTTTTTAAATTATTACCATGCTGACATGTCATAATCTCAACCATCAAGATTATCCAATCTAATGGTCAAGATGAGTCCCTAGGTTCGCATATATTGACATGGTTCCATTTGAACCCAACCCTATATATATATATATATATATATATATATATATATATATATATATATATATATATATATATATATATATATATATATGATTAGGTTCAAATGAGAACCATGTCCTTATTTGTGGACCTAGTGTCAATTATGAGCCTTAGATAATTAAATGGATAGATCAGATTTTTTGTATATTTCCTTATTTGATTAAAAACACTGTTGGTGTATATAACTGAAATATTAATAAATCACTGTGATTGTATAATAAAAGCACTAGTTCGCAGGTTCGCAAATAGTGACACGTTTCTCATTTGAACCCACTCCTATATATATTAATACAAAATCCTCCTATCCTACATATTTTCTACTTACGCTCTTCGGTGTCATCCGCGCCTAATATTTATCTAATTTAGATTTATTTTATTACATTTTACCTAACTTAATATTTTTTTATTATTATATTTTGTCTAATTCAATATTCTCCTTTTATTACAAGTTACCTAATTTAATGTTTTCTTTAATATATTTTAACTAATTCAATATCTTACTTTTATTCTTCTAATAAAAAAGTATAAGTTATATCTAATTACAAAAAAATTGTATAAGTTGAATTAATTTTTATTTATAATAAAAGTTGAAATAATTTTATTAGAATCTTAATTTTTTTTAAGAAAAATACGAGTTATATAAAATTATAACAAAAGAGAAATAAATATAGAAAATATAAACTTAAATTTCTTTATCTAATCCTAATATAATGAATTGAAAATAACATTTAAAATATATATGAAAAAATAGTGTTACGCCAAAAAAACAAGAAATAAAAAACACAAGGATAAACCAAAAAGATAAAATAAATTTTTACGCCTACAAGATAAATATATATTTTAAATCTTTTTATCTAATCCCAATATAGTGTATTGATACACACATTATATACTTATACGAATAAATTAGTGCCTTATGCGGA
>BMAC01000903.1:13799-76299 GCA_014905375.1 Phtheirospermum japonicum | reverse complement strand
TGTCCGGTGAAATTTTCAAACACATGTTTAATGTTCAATTTTTTTTTTGAACATGTGTTAATTTACAAAGCTCAAAATTTTCATGCAAATATTCAAAAATTTCATTCCAACATTATAAAAATGAAAATATGAAATGAACTAATAAAAAGTTAGGTGTCAATATCCGTGTTTTATAAATTAACTCATAACATAAAATTTTGATGGGATGGCCCCACCAACCACCCCTGTGTCGGTCACTATGATATTAACCCAATTTGTTGAAATATCAAATGAAACATTTTCATGCCCAGGTGACTGTTTATTAAACCTTACATGTAGAACACTTAGGTAAGCCTGGCATTGGTGAAATGGCAAGATAAGGGTCTCAAATCTCCACTAATCTCTCGTTTGGGATTATAGATTAGAATTTGCCAAAATCTGCTCAACCGACCTAAATCATATGAACCCAAGATTCCTAATCTTGGCTCGCCTCTCCGATTAATAATATGACTTGTACTGGATAATTATTACATGTGATAATAAACCATTGTTACCCTTGAAATTTTGTATAAGATTACTTTGTTGACCCTCCTATGAATGATAATTACGGCTGCATCCAATATGTTAAGATGTCTTCGTTTCACTTCCCCGTCTCTCATCGCCGCCACCCTAATCAGTAAATCACCCACATCTTTAATTTCGCATTCCAATCGGCGGAGCAAACCCTAAAACCAAGTATGCATTATAGTGTTTTTTTATTTTAGTTCAGTTATTGTGTTTGAGTGCATTTTACTAGTTTTCCTTTTAAAAAATCAAAAAAGTATTAGTATTATGTGGGTTTTCCAAATTTATCTCCATCTAGTTTTGGATCTGGCGAATGAATTAGTAACCGTAATAGTGCTTCCCTGAAAAAAGGAGTAGTTGTTGTAACCGTATATATATATATATATTTATTTATTTATTTATTTATATATATAGTTGTTGTTTTGATATTTTGGGTTGTTATATGTGTTTACCCAATAACTTATATATTTTGTTGTGCCTTAAACCTTTTCACCTTATTTATCATTTCCTTTCTTAAACATCGAGTATTGTTTAGCATGTAAAGTTAATTTTTTAAAATTATGAAAACTCTCTTGATCATCATGTCACATAACAAATGATTCCGACAGGCATGCCAATACAAACACAAATAATCATGGGTAAATAATCAACAAGGGTTGACATAGATGGTTGACTAGCATTATGTTACGAATATGTGACTAAGTTACTCGAATTGGTTCAAACTAAAACATGCATGGACTCAAATCGATCACCCGAGGACTGTGCATTTGTTCGATCGGTCATAGAGCTAGACCAATCGGACTAGAGTCCAGTGGGTACTTTCCGAATGGGTCAGGAAGAAGAAAGCGTCATCGTTGTTATCGAAGAAAATAATAAATATGATCAAAACCTTCTTCCTCTTCGAATATGTTTATCTACGTCTACGTAGGATCCTTCAAGCACGTCATCCAGTAGCTTGTAGGCAAATGCGCTATAAGATGATTGATCGAGTACCAGGTCAAATTAAGCACTTGAACGATCTAGTGAATTTAAGTGATAAAGATTGCATCAACAATCTAAGAATGGATAGAAACGCTTTCCATCGGTTGTGTTGCCTTCTTGAGAATGTTGGTGGTTTGACATCAACAAGGAATGTTCAAATAACTGAACAAGTTGCCATTTTCCTAAGTGTATTAGCACCCCATAAAAAAAATGTTGTTGTTAAATTTGCTTTTAAAAGATCTGGGTACACTATAAGTGTACACTTCAACCGTGTTCTGAATGCGCCGATGATACTTCATACAATACTACTTGTCAATCCGGTCCCTGTGGATGATGATTGCACAAATGACAGATGTAAATGGTTTAAGGTATATACATTATGGAATTTTACATAAATGACTTAATTTTAATCTCAAGTTCACACATTTGTGTATTTTAATATATTTGACAATAACTAAAAAATATTTTAATATTAGGGTTATGTTGGTGCTTTAGACGATACCTTCATTAAAGTGAGAGTTCCGATGCACGATAAGCCTTGTTATAGATCCAGAAAAGGAGAAATTGCTGTGAATGATTTAGGGGCCTGCGATCCTAATATGAATTTTACATATGTATTGAGTGGATGGGAGGGTTCTGCTGCATATTTTCGTGTGTTACGAGATGCGGTGGGTAGGCAGAATGGTTTCAAAATCCCAAATGGTATGTGATTTTTAATTACAAAAATAAAACCAAAACATTATGTTAATGTATATGCACTATTAGGTCAGGTATAGTTATTTAGTAGTAATTAAGGTGAAATTGCAATTCCTTTTCAGGTCAATATTATTTGTGTGACTGCAGATACAAAAGTGGACCAGGGTTCCTTGCACCTTACAGAGGCATTATGTATCATTTGGACGAGTGGGGTGGTGGTCGCACAACGCCACAAAACTTTGAAGAATTATTTAATTTAAGACATGCGAAGGCTCGAAATGTTGTGGAAAGAGCTTTGGGGTTACTTAAGATGCGATGGGCTATTCTTCGTAGTCCTTCTTTCTTTTTGATTAAAAACCAAAATCGTATTATCATGGCCTGTTGTCTTTTGCATAACTTCATACGTACTACTATGGCCATTGACCCAATGCAAGATGAAGTGGCGGAGGATCATTCTGAACAGAACCATTTCCATGGAGATGGTAGTTATGTTGATCAAGTTGAACCATGTCCACAATGGAGTAACTGGAGAGACGAACTAGCTCAGACCATGTACAATGATTAGCACTCCCACCATTAATCGACATATCTTACTTCTTATTTGTTTATTAAAGAACACTCATGTAATTGTGTCTGAAATTATTTGTGATCCTTTTTTCCTAGGTTGGCACTGTAATATTGCTAAACTTGGACGCATTAGCAGACCGTAGTATTTTTCTAATGTGTTTTAATTCTCAAATCATGTTTTAGATATCATTGATGCATATTTGCTTTCTTATTTAACTCTTACTTTTTATCGCGTAAATCTAAATCGGTATATATTTAATCTCTGTGAGAAAACCGTCTTCTTTCCAATATGTGTTTCAATTAGGTAGCATGGCGTCACAGTCCAATGTAATTGGATCGGTAGGGCAGAAAAAAGACGAGGCTCCTAGACGGTCATGGACCTTTGAAGAGGAACTTATTCTAATAAACGCGCTTAAGGAGTTAGTTATGAGTGGCTTGAAATGCGATAATGAGTTTAAGGCAGGGTACACTGCCCTTCTTGAACGTTCAATGCTCCAGGCTCTCCCAGGGACTAATATCAGAGCGGAGCTGCATATTAGTTCTAAAATAACTGTGTGGAAAAAGAATTATGGATCCTTATCAACGATGATGTCAAGATCTGGGTTCGAATGAGTTGATTCGTCAAACATGGTTTACGTTCGAAATGATGATATCTGGAATGAGTACGTAAAGGTATGGCCTCTTTCAATTTATATTATTGCAATGACATGGAAAAATTGAAATTTTATCAAAGCATTAAAAGCTAAAATATGATTTGACTTTAATTATTTTATTTTATTTTCGTAGATGGATAACAATGCACGTACCATGCGGTATAAATCATGGCCCTACTTTAAGGATTGGTGTGAGATCATTGCAAAAGATCGTGCAACTGGACAAAATGCTGAGGGGTTTGTCGACACCATTCAAGATATTTTGAGTGAAGCGCCTACGCAGGAGCAGGACACTAACGACCCACCTCTTACACCAGAGCATAATACACAATTTGACAACATGGGCGGTTCATCAGCATGTGATGGTGAGAGTAGTGCAACGGGGAACTCACGCGGCTCTAAGAAAAGGAAAAGGACATATACATTGGACAACCGTTTCATGGATTTGATGACAAATTTCTGTGAAAAAACAGATGCACACTTAGGTCAACTTGCAATGCGATTGGGTTTCGAGCAAGATGCACGTACCTCGCGAAAGGAAGTCTTTGATGCCCTCGCAACTTTGAATGTTTGTAGCGCTGAAGAAAAGCTTGTTGTTGCTAATAAGCTATGTGATAACACAAAGCAGCTGGACCTTTTCTTTAGTCTGGATAATGAGATGAAAACAACCATGGTCCGTATGATTCTTGGTGGCCGTCTTTGATGCATATTCGTAGCTTTAATTATCAAGTCCTTTGATAAACACTATTAATATTATTATGTATTCCTAGGCATTAGTAAGTCTTTTGGTAAAAACTTCTAATATTATTATGTGTTCCTGGTATTTTTAAACCAATATCTGGATGTTTAAAGTTGAATTATTGTAAACTAAGTATTTTGGTAGACTTTTTTGAACATGGCTGTAACTTATTAGCAATATGTGTGATATAAGTTTAAATGTTATATACCTTATTGTATCTGATTATGTGCTCGTGATATAAGGTTAACTATTACATGTCTTATTGGGATTAGTGTTTGCATATATACGTCCATCACAATTTTTTTAAGAATTAATGGCGCCACTATTTTCAAAAAACAACAGATTCATGAATTTTTGAATATTTTTATTTTGAGGAAACAACAGATTCAGGGATTAGTGTTTTGAAAAATGGACTTTTTAAATTTTCTATATTTCTTCAGAGTTTTCAAAAAACAACAGATTCATGAATTTGTTAATTTTCTTATTTTGAGGAAACAACAGATTCATGGATTAGTGTTTGAAAAATGGACTTTTTAAAATTTCTATATTTCTTCAGAGTGGTTGCCAAATGACCCTTTAAAAATTAGATTTTGCAAACATAAAAATGTATATAAAAAAAGGTCCTGGAATTATATAAACATATTACATTTGATCCTACAAAATGAAGAAATCGCAAAATGCAAATCTGGTAAATGATTTAAGAGGTCACAACTAGCAACAAGTAAGTTTTACATATATTCTGGTATAAAAAATTACGAAATTAGTATGTGAGTTGCAATTACACAAAGGACCCATTTATCTTTCAAAAGATTTACGAAATCTTTTAACTTTGTATGTATCTATAAGTAATCGATGTTAAGAGTGTTATTTACATATAAAAATAAATATAAAGAGCTCTTTGTAATTTAAAATAAATAAATGAGGTTAGCAATTCTTCATCTCAAGAAGACCATATCTTTTTTTTACTATAACACAGCCACATGTTTTTACGAAGGACACGAGTTTATTTGTGTGTGTTTGATCCTAATCCGCATGGCTGCAATAATCACATGGAAAATAGTCAAAAATGACTGTACACACAAATACAATCATTTTTTATTTTATCATATAACAATAAATATAAAGGTTGTTTGCAATTTTAAAAAATAAATGGGGTCCTTTTGTAATCAAGCCGAATTCTAGATACATTTTGTAATTAAATTAGATGATTTACAGATTTTATAATTTTCATAATTGAGGTTACTAGATCCAAGAGACAGAAGATAGCAAAAAAATAAATAAATAATAGAGGTTTATTTACAGAAACAACCCAAGAGGTTTGGCATAATTGCAAGAAAACCCCATTTATTATTCAAATGTGCAAATAAATATAAGCCGGCTGATTGTATATTAAAAAATACTCTATTTATCGATGTTGAGAGTGTTGTTTACCATATAACAATAAATATAAAGGCTGTTTACAATTTTAAAAAATAAAAGGGGTCTTTGTGTAATTAGGCCAAATTCTAGATACATTTTTTAATGGAATTGGGTGATTTTAAGATTTTATAATTTTCAAAATTGAGATTACTAGAGCTAAGAGACAGAAGATAGAAAAAAGAAAAAAAAAAGAGAGGTTTACTCACAAAAACAACCCAAGAGGTTTGACATAATTGCAAGAAGACCCCATTTATCAATTCATACCTATATTTAAAAAAGAGGGGTATTTTTGTTATTTACAAAATGAATCATCTTAAATAGCAAACAAGAAAATTGAATAAGATAAGCTATTGATGGCAAATGAATCATACTTTCCAAACAAATCATAATAATACTTCGAAATAGTGAAATAATCTTCTTTTTAAACTTATCTAATCTAATCTAGTCCGGCTACCATATGAGCCCTTAGGATATTAAAATAGTTTTTCACCCTTTACAGACTTCTATGTAATATACTACGGGTAGACGTGTTCAGACGGTTCGAACCGCTGGTTTGATTTCGGCAGAAACCTCAAACCAGAACCGAACCGTGAAACCGGACAGTTACTGGCGGTTTGCAAACCGCTGGTTCACGGTTTGGTCCCGGTTCAGTTTGGCTGCTTTTTTTTTTAAATATAAAAATTCATATGTTTTGGATTTTTGAAGTTAATATATATATTTTTAAAATGTATCAGATGAGAAAAATTATATTAGAAGAATTTTAAAATTTTGAAGTTAGTGGAAAAATATAACAAATACTTTAAAATTTTAAATTTATTACAAAAATATAAAATTGAACCATTTAATATATTTAAAGTTAAAATAAAGAAAATTGTATTAGAAGAATTTTAAAGTTTTGAAGTTAGTGGGAAAATATAAAAAATACTTTCAAAATTTAAATTTATTAAAAAAATATGAAATTGAACCATTTATTATAATATTTGAAGTTAAAATAAAAAAAATTATATTAGAAGAATTTTAAAATATTCAAAAAAAAAATTAAAAAGAAACTAGACTTGAACTATTTTCAAATATTTGAAGTTAAAATTTGAAATTTTAATTTCAAGTAATTGAAGATAGTTGCCTACGTATCCCTTACCTTGGGAATCAAAGTCCACGTAGTTCTCACTTACCTTGGAATCGGAAGCGGTGGTGCGGGGTGCACCATACTCATCTATTTACCAACTCGTTGGTAGATCCCGTAGTATCATAATACGTCTCGCTCTCTTCATCTTCACTAAGAACGTTTTTTTAATTTCCGTTGATCGGCGTTAACCCAATCATGCAATAACATTTGACACTCGAGATTGTGAGGTGTAAGTTTGGATCTCCGCTCGTCGAGCATGTACCCCCCTTCACTGAATGATTGTTCGACTGAAACGGTTGATACGGGAACGACCAATATCTCCCTCGCAATGATGTTAACAACAGGATAAAGTGATTTCCTCGATGCCCACCAATTCAAAATATCAAACTCGCTGTCGGCTTCATTTTCTCCCAACGTTCCATACTCAAAAGCCGTTGTTAGATAAGCTTCAAGTTCTCGATAAGGGTTAGAGCCGAATGAATAACCCGAACGCCCCATTCATGACTTTTTTTGTTTCAAAAAATCTTGAAATCCCTCAATTTCATCGTCGTCGTCACAACTTCTACTAGGATTACCACTTCTAGTAGAAGTTTGACGCCCGGAACTCATAGGAAGAGGACCATTAAAATTTATACTATATTATTTAAATATATCATATAAAGACTTTTTCACATTTTGAATAATATTTTCAATGGAAGGATATTCAAACTCTTCAAACGGCAATAAGTATCATAATAACTATTAAGATAAAATTCTAAACCACTTTCTCTATTATTAGGATCTAATAATCTAGCAACTAAAAATATACTTGGAATGTAATAAAAATACTTCAACCGTTTCATAGAAACAACACATTCTTCCAATCGTTCATTTTTCATGCACTCCTTAAAGATGAATGCAATTTTAACACAATTTTCAACAACAAGGTGAGAAGTCGGATAATAAACACTGAAGAATAAATTAGTAGCATCATTAAACATCTTTAAAACTTTTTTCAAATAATTACACGTAGACCATTGGTTTGTATATAACATAATTCCAGTTTCTTGTTGGGCAAAAAACGAACACAAAACCTCTCTATACGAATATGTATCTTTCAATAATTTATATGTAGAGTTTAAACGAGTAGGCACATCGGTTGAAAAATTTCTCGGTTCAAACCCGTTTTCCCTACAAAATCTTGCCCATTTTCGTTGCAAAGATTTATTTCTATGAATACACGTGACCGCCGCTTTATTGGAGAAAGTTCATTTTTCAAAATATTCAAACCATCTTGAGCACACAAATTTAAAATATGGCATATACATCTAATGTGAAAAAACAAGCCACCAATAGATGGTTTACAAATACTAATAAGCTCATTAACACTCGCCGTATTAGAAGTTGCATTGTCAAATGAAATAGAAAATATTTTTTCAACTAGACCATACTCTTCAAAAATCAAATGAATTAATTGATAAATATTATGTGCATTGTGAGGAGCTTTAAAATCTCTATATGCAAGCAAACATTTTTGTAAAGTCCATGAATTATCAACCCAATGACATGTAAAACCCATGTGAGAGTTTCGTTCCCAATGATCACTCCAAACATCCGAGCAAATTGAAACTTTGTTTGGTAAACTAGCAAATTCATTACATAAGTTTAACTTATATTCATCAACAACTCTTTTAATATCACGAGTAAGGGTAGAGCGTGAGATGCTCGTACTCGAGGGATTAAAAGAAAGTTGGGTGAACTTTGCATATAAATCATCGCCGGCAAAGTTAAAAGGAAGAGATTTAGAAGAAACAAACTTTGCTAATTCCTTTCTATGAGTAGCGTTAGAATATGTAAATAAAGAAGAGGAGTTCGTACTTATTTGTCCTCCTTGTAGTTGCGTTTGAGTCCTATCAATGCCGACTTTGTCGGGGTGTTTGTTGTTGAGATGATTGTGCATATTCCCATATCCTCCTTCTTCTAAAAATTGGTAAGATGATGTACAATAGTTGCAAGTGACACGGTACCTCCTTTTTCGTTTTTTGCCGTCTTCCGTAGGTGGCTCGTTTGCGGGTGGCGGGATCTCAATTTTTTGAAAATGTCGGATTTTAACTCCGTTGTTGCCTGAGAACGAGTTTCTGGATTTCTTGGAGGAGAAAATTCATCCTCCTCTTCAATGGGCGGCACATCTTCACCGGCAAAGGCGGCGGCGGCTCGATAAGTTCGATCAATGTTGGTATCACTCCAATCTTCGTCAATTTTTATGCGATTGGGATTGTAGTCACCGACCGAAGGAGTTGCCTTGTGATAAGCCGATTAGATGGACATTGGTATCGTCATCGAGTGCTATACTCTTTCCCTTATCGGCTCGACGAGAACGAGAAGAACCTCCACAGCTTGATATTGTTTTTAGAAGTTAAGATTAATTAATACAAAAAAAAAAGAGTAGTAGTGGGCTAAAGTACTAGGATTATAAATTTAGGATTATAACTAGAAAGTACGAAATATATTTGGAATTATAATACTAAACTTAAATAAGTTTAGTTTAGAATTAGGAATGCTTGATAATAATTAAAGAATCTTAGAAAATAACAAAATTTGCAAAGAGGGACAATGTAGAATAGAGAGATTATAGAAGAAGAGAGATTGGTGTGAGAGAAATGAGTTGGGAATGTAGAGTATTTATAGGAGTGAAAAAAAAGGCGGGTAAACCGCTGGTTTTGGACCAAACCGGCCGATTTCGATTCGAATCGGCGGTTTGAATCAACGGTCACTTGATCTCGACCGTTGATCATCAACGGTCATAATATCAGGACCGTTGATTTCAAACGTCTCACTGACCGCGCCCCAACGTCTAGTTTTGGACGGTTCAACCGCCAGTTTGAACCGGGAATTTTTTTTAATTCTCCAACCGGCGGTTTGAACTGCCGGTTTATGGTTTGGGGTATGGAAAATTCGGAACTGGCCCGCCTTAACGGCGGTTGCGGTTTAAACCGTGGTCAACGGTTTCCGCAACTGTTGACTGCCGGTTCAAACCGGCCGTTTGTCCGGTTTCTCCAAACCGGTGAGCACATCTAACTACGGGGCTTAAAAATACATGGTCAAAGTAGATTATGGGTCAACGAAAATGTGAGATTCAGAATCCTTAGTGATCATTTTATCTAAAAATTGAAGATGTTAGAGATAAGAGGCCTCCAAGTGACCAGAGTTGTAAACCTAGATTGGTATTCGAATATGAGCTTCTATAACAAATTTTATTGCATCATCTGTTGTGGTTTACATCAATTGTCATATCATACTCTTTAGATTAAAAAGAAAAAGGAATAAAAATAGACGTGAGGTGTAATTAATAAATAGCGATAAATGATATATTTGTTGGAGTTCGTAGAGACGAACACCATGCTCGTGTAGCAGAAGTTTTAAAACTTTAGATCCAACAAATTCATACTGTGAACGAATATACTTATACGATAAATAAACGAGATAAAACATAAAAATCTTACAGTAAATCCAGATCCGAGTTCAATACTAAGGTATCCACGCAATTAATTTTTCGACTGCAAGATCCAACTTCAGTGTATTGCTATCGTGAAGAAAACTGAAAAATCTCACGAAAGCTCAAGAACTCCCCAATCTCAAAATCAGGATTTGTTATGATATTTTCTAAAAACTCTCTCTAGTTAACTTATGACTTTATGTTATATTTATACTAATTACATAATAGAATTTTAATCTTAAAAAGATTGGATTGTACAAAATATGGGCCCAAAACAGTTTTGGCTTAAGTATCTTTATTAATATAACATAGATAATTAAATACAAATATAACTTAATTTAATTAAATAATTTCTATCAATAGAAATTAACATCATAATTATTAAATATTACAATTCCAAATTGAATATTTATTACTTTCTTGATATACTCTTAAGTTGAATAAGTAATTGCATATAGTGTGACCCTATAGACCTTTATATATGCATCAACCTAATGATGATTCAAACAAAACTCCTAGACGACTTAGTTGGATGAACTCAATATATAAAGAACATTCACTTGAACTCAACGAATTATAACCTTTATACAAAATTTTGGTGAAATTCCTTTCATCACGAATCACTCGATTAAACTTAAGATTTATCCAATTGTCTATCTCAATGACTTAATCAATTTATCTCATATTTATTAGTCGACAACTAGAACATATTCAATTACTATTATTGAATATGTCTCTTGCATTGGCCAATGACTTTTAGTCGACCTAATATAGAGATTATGAGTGATCTCTCTCGAAATTCCAATCGAGGAATGAATTCTTTCTTGACTCAACTACCACCTTCATTTACATCATGATGGACCCAACACAAGTCATATCTACCCCGAAAAGGAGTGCAAGCATTGATCATGGTCAAAGTACACCACTCAGTAGATAAGGTGAGTATTGACCTCAAGTCAAAGGATTATCATACGCTTTATACACTGATAAGTTTATAAACATACAATAAATAACTTATCAGTAGGGTTTACCAATTCGCAGTAGTGAGCCTAACTCCATTCTCTAAGAATGTGATGCAGACCACATGCCGACATATATTATATTATCAATATCCCAATTTTGATAATCATTAGTCAGGGCTATTTTAAGAGTAATGTTCTATCACTGACATCTCACCATATCAATGACAACATTAACTCTACGGGAACATTTATATGAATAATCACAAACAATNTATATATATATATATATATATATATATATATATATATATATATATAACGACATATATAATAATTGTGATCAAGTATAATGTTTTTAAATCTAATTATTTTTAGGATATTTATATTTTCAATATTATGATTTCTAACAGGAAAATTATATTTGCTTAAAAGTTTTACATACATTTAGAGTATCATACTCATGTATACTGATTTATTATTGAGCTTATGTAAAAAAAATATTATCCTTCGGGGGCTTATTTAAACTAGGGTTTGTTGAGATTTTAAATTTTGATATTCAAGAATCTGATTAATTAGAATTATGTGAATAGTAAGAATCTTGTTTATTGTATGATTTATAATTATTTATTTTTTATTGTAGATATTAAATCAAGTTATTATTTTGTATTTGATTTCAAATCACTTTTGAAAAATGAATATTGTTATATTAATATATTGTATTTAAAAATATTTAATTATTTAAAAATAATGATGATAAGATAAAAAAAAAACGAGCGTGTTAATAATATAATATATGATATGTATTAGTTGTAGGAAGTTGTTGGTTGAATATTAAAAATTTGAGTATAGAACGAACGAGAATTTGAGATTCAGTTTCACAATCTTCTTTTGTTTTAAAACTCAATCGATAGCTTCTTATACCTAACCTCTATTTTAAGTTATTGATTATAAATTGAAAATTTAAATCGTAAACAAACAGGAAACAGGGATATGAATTCAAAACTTCAATATGTGTATTCGGAAATCTAAACCAAAGGACTCCTGACAGAATTGTATTCATCTAAATGCTGAACTTTTCTCGAAAATGGGGAGTCTAGTATTCCAGGTGAGGAATTAGTTTTGACTAATAGATGGGATACGATTTGCTTTGAATCATTTGCTTTTATATAATATATTTAATTATATATTTTATAAACTATACATTCTGCTCACTAAAATAAAAATAAAAAAAATATCCTTACAGGTAAATCACTAACAATTTTATTATTAAGTCTTACCATTTGAATACCAAAGAAATTAAAAATATTATTTTTTTTCAAATTATACTGATCAATTACAAATAAATCACCTACATTTTTAAATTTACCAACATAAATATTATATATATTTACCGACATCTGTATATAATTCGATTTTTTCTTGTAATATTATTTATAACATATCTTAAATAATAAATAAGTACTAGTTACATGCAAATATATGTGATACATGAATTACAAGATTAAAAAGAAAGGTCCCATAAATGACACAAAATGGGTGGCAGCAAAAAGTATCAACAAAAAGTTTCTCTCTCATTCTCATCTTGACACAAAATATTTACACGCACACGGACTGATTTTGATGTCTGCTTTATCGAGTGTCGACCAAAGGCTATATCAGAATTTTTCCATCTTGATCAAAAGCTTTTCAATGGAGAATATCTTTTGCTTCCGAATTTCATACACATTCTCTATTTTCTTATTGTTATTGCTTATGCTTTGATTTTGATGATTTTGAGAATTTTGAAAAGTGAGTAAAATAATGATAAATGAAAATTAGAAAGAAAACAGTGATTGGTTACGAGAATAAAAAAAATGCTCTCTAAATAAAAAAAAAAAAAAAAAAAAAAAAAAAAACAAAACAAAATAATGATCATAATTTTTTTTTCGGTCAAAGAAAGTAGGGGCAGTTCCCATATGATTTCAATATTTTATCCAAAATACTCGAATGAAAACACTAACTTTTCATATAATCAATTATCTTCTCATTTAATCTAAACTACTGTATAAGAATACTACTTTACTCTTGTTAATGATTTGTTTTTCTTTTCCTTTCAATTTTTTTTCTCTATTCAACATTTAATACAGCCAAAATTCATATTAATACATGACATTTTCATATTATTCTCACTAACCGCTAACGGTGAATTTTATACTACACTGTGCATTTTCATAATACATAGTATAGTTTCATACTTATACTGTATACAGTCGGCATTCCATACTACTAATTTTTATAATTTTAATCATTATATGCAAATCTTCACACTACACCGTGAGATTTCATACTATATCATATAATTATTTTATACAATATGTCACACTGAAATACAACCTTTTTTTTCTTCACAATTTTATGTTTTAAAATTTCAATTTCATACTGTATATGAAATTCAAACTAATATTGTGGATTTCATACTAAAATATCACAAAACCAATAAATTGCATACTATTATATTTAAAACTCGTACTATTATCAAATTACATACTATTATATTTTAAAATTCATAATACCATTATCAAATTCATAAGTCTACGAAAATTCAAAAAATCAATAAAAATACTATTACATTTTAAAATTCATACTACTATTATCAAATTACATACTGACCCTACTAGATTGCAAACTACATTATGCAGTTTTTTTTTCTTTTAAAATCTTAGATTTGACTGTCAAATTTTATATTAAATTGCACAAGATAATTACATACTACACAATATCTTCAAAAAATGAGTACATACTGCACAGAGCATGATCTCATACTACTCATTACACATGGAGGCGAATTTCATACGCCATTATTGTTATTATTATTATTATTATTATTATTATTATTATTATTATTATTATTATTATTATTATTATTATTATTATTATTATTATATGTTTGACTAAATGAAATAAAACATTTTTCATTAGAATATTTGATAATTAATAGTAATGGGAGTGTAGTAAATGAAAATTTCCCCAAGAAAATACAAATAAGATGTTTTTCGAAAATATCTCTGTTGGCCCACTTTCTCTCTCATTTATTCAGTACTATTAAATTTTCACCGTACAAAAATTTTTGTGGGCCCACTCTTTCTTATTAATCCAGTGCCACACTTATCCATTTGATTTTTTAACCAAATAATATCATATCCAATCATTAACCAAAAATCACATAAATTATATCCAATCACTATCTCAAAAAAAATTTCATCACTCTAAATTTTTTTTTCTTCACTATTCTCTAGTGCAACGAAACGAAAAAAAAGAAAAGAATTAAATATTTGAGAGTGTGAATAGGAGAATTAGGTTAGTCTAATATAAAATAATAAAATAGTAATTGGTCGTTAAAGTTATGTGAATAAATAAACGGTAAAATTTATGGAGAATTTTGTAATAATAATTGATGATTGAATAATAATTGAAATGATTGGAAAAAGTAAATAAAAAATTATAACTTTTAAAATATTTCAAGAAAATATTCTAAAAATAAAATCAAATGAAATTCTCGAACCGAAAGTACAGGCAATGACAACCTTATACTTTTCAAAATAGTGATTTATAATCAAAGAATCGATAGAAAATTACTTGAATTTTCAAATAAAATTTGAAAACTTGAGATAAAATGTTTGATGATAAAGTTGTTGAAGTACTCTAAGGAATGTTTGCAAACACCAGAGAAAGTAATTCTAAGATTTTAGTTGGAAAACAAACTCACTGCTAACTTCCACTTATGCTTTTGCTTCACTTAATCAAAATTCAAGTGCACGGAGAATGGTGCTTTAATTAGATCATAGTCCTACTTGTGGTTTGAACTTTAAACTTAGTATTTTTCAATATATTCACTTAACACTCTAGCTCCTTTTTGTAACATATCAACATCGCATCCTCAACTATTTCTATTTGGTGCAGTTAATGGTGTCTCCTTCTATCTACGTCATTATTATGAGAAAGTTGAATATATTTAATATCATTGTGCTCCACGTACTTGTTGGTTCTATATATATTCTCATATTTGGTTTCATTCTCTTGTATTTTTTAAGGAACTTGATGTG
Organism: Phtheirospermum japonicum; assembly: GCA_014905375.1. Lineage (NCBI taxonomy): Eukaryota > Viridiplantae > Streptophyta > Magnoliopsida > Lamiales > Orobanchaceae > Phtheirospermum > Phtheirospermum japonicum. The sequence goes on along the minus strand of BMAC01000903.1, from coordinate 61,056 downwards.
GTATCACTCTTTAAAACAATTTTTACTTGAACGATGGATTTTTCTTTTCTACGTTTCACTGGAAAATTGTAAAAATAAAATTTTTAGGGAGATTATGGGCACGGATGGAATTACTTCCATATCTCATTCTCAATTTCAAACTATTTCGAAAATTAAAATCATATTTGTTTATGTTGAAGGAAAACAAGATTAGTGTGTCTTCGTCAACAAGTAATCGATAAGAGACAATTTAGGTATTTGTTATTTATAAAAACATGTATTTGATACCCTATATATTTGATGAATAAGAGAACCCTAATTTCTACCGTCTCCTTTGTATTCTTCTATTCTACTTTTCCTTTTACACGTTATTAGTACGAAACTCCAACCTATTGAGAGTGATCGACAAATAAGTCTCCATAACCAAAGTAACAATTATACAATTTTCATACGTCGAAGATTTAACTGCGCTGTAAGTTTAAAAAATTGTTTTCTCACATTTCAGTCGTTAGATCGCATTACAAATTTTACAGAATTTCCAAGACCTATTGAAATACGTTCTGAACGGTGGAGATTGGATTCGAAGATACGAAAATATATATAAAATTTTTTGAGCAAAGCAGATTTTATTTTTGGGCTTTTCTGTGCAGCGTTTTTCACAATACTATTTCTCACAGTCGAAACGTTGAATCAAACCAAAATCTGGATATATTATTCCAAAGATATACAAGTTGAATATTAACGGTGTATATTTGAATATAAGGTCTAAAGAATTCTATAATGAATTTTGAACAGAGCTTGATCCTATTTCCCGAAACTGTATGCCTAGTCTGTTTTTAAAATTAGATTACGCACAATTTAACCATTGGATGAAGCTGAATTTGGGATATAATAGTCAAAAGACATAGTGGTTAAATCTGTATGGTGGAGATCGGGTTTGATGGTTTATGTCATTATAAACATATCGCGGACAAACCTATTGCAAAAATAAAATTAGGAAAGAATCGTGTCTTTCCTCCAAGTTAACTCGAATTACCATATTATTTATTAAATGCAACTAATAATTATTTATTTATATGGATATATGACATGGTGTGTATTATTGTGCATTCTTATATAAAGTATGTATATGTATATGAATATATATCACCTATGATTATATGCATGTGATGTATGTACAATATTGACAAACATGAAATTTTGCAATACTTTAATGATATTCATAGAGTACATGCTTTTAGATAATTTCTTATTTAGAAATCGTAAATAAAGTTATTTACGCGATTAGATGAGAGATTGATCATGATTTTGCCAATATGTTTAGTTAATCATGAATTTCGATGAATTGATAGATTCTCGTATGTTGGTAATTCTCTTCAGACTGATTTTATAAGATACTTTCAATATATGTATCATTGATTGTACATTTTCATATTTTCATGATAATGAAAGTTCATGAATGATAAAGAATTGTATAAATAAGTCTTGTGATAAAGTATATTCACATAATATCAAATAAAGATTATGACATATATTCTTCAAATTCATTATCTAAAGAAATTGATTGAACTAACTCAATCTAAATACAATATAATATACTCGAAAGAAATTGAGTACTACCATCATTGGTTTGATGTGGAAACTAGAAGAATTACAATTTCACTATAATATCATCCACCAACCCAACTGAAAAAGAATTGTCAAACTAAACCAAAGTCAATTCTCCAATGAATTTAAGAATTCATATTCACTACTTCAAAAAACGCCATCGGAACAGGGTTATATGCGTTGGTTGTCGTAAAAAACTGATGTCTATAGTCGTGCGGGGTCTTTTTTATAATTAAAAAAAGTTATAGGCGTCGGTTTTTATCCAGCAACCGATGCCTATAGTCGCGCGGTTTTTTTTTTTTTGTAATAAATAAAAGTTATATGCAACGGTTGTATTCTGACAACCGATGCGTATATATCAATAGCATCGGTTGTTTGTCAACAACCGCTTCATATAATAATAAGATTACCGAAAAACTTCATCCAAATAAATAGACATCAGTCTTGGTCAAACAACCGATGCCTATTATATCCGGAAAAATCAATATGCATCGGTTGTTGAACCTCAACCGATGCCTATAGTAGAATATAAATCCAAAAAATATAAAATCGTTGGTTCATCTATAGCAACCGATGCCTATAACTAAATACGGGCATCAGTTCCTTTTAAAACGGATGCCTATTCAAATTGAATTACGCGCCCATTCGCGGGAAGCTGATCATAAGTGGCTGAGCAAAAATTTCAAAACTTTAAGCACCAGTTTTTATGACATCAACCGATGCTATTAATAATAAATAATTCTAAATTTTCTGTAAAATAAATAGCATAGGTTGTTGTCTGACAACCGATGCCTGCGTCCAAGTTAGAGCATCAGTTCTGTTGAAATCCCGATGCTTATTTCAAATTTAATTACGCGTGCGCCACGAGAAAAAACATTAAAATCGGCCGAAAATATTCTAAAAATGAAGCATCGGTTGATTACTAAACCTGATGCATATATAAAATAAAGTCTATGATAATAATAACATCGGTTTATTTTGGCATCAGATATGCATCGGTCTCTCTGGCAAAAATCGATGAATATTGTGAAATCCTGTACAGTTCTCTAAAAATGTCGGCATTTTTAAAATTAGTAGAAAAACTCATAATTTTGAATTGAGTCTTCACATTTATAATTGATGAACAGAAATTCAAAACTCCACCCAAATATCTTTCATCTTTGCTATTGAATTTGTGCACTGCCTCTTTGCAAAATGCAAGGTATGTATTTATATTTTTGCATTTTATTGTGTTACATATAATTTATATGCATTTTAATCTGAAAAGGCATGAAGCAGCATTAATAATTATTTAAAACCTAGAATGCATACGGTTTGTTCCTGTAATTTGAAAAGGCATGATGCATCAGGAAATTGAAAAGTCATATATGAATTCAAAAAGACACTGAACTTGTTTGTATAAATAACCCTAAGACTGAATTCTTCAAAACACCTTTTTGCCCCTTGAAATTTAAAGCTCGAACTCTTCTTAAAAAAATAATGGCTGACAACACGATTTTGGGATCACTTCGCAAACTAATGGAAACTCATCAAAAACAAATTGTCCTGCTGATGAAGCAAATGCAAGAAGAAAGTTCAAACATGCGGAACGTAGCCGACAAGTTAGAAGTAATCACCAACACTCTGAGCAGTATAAATGCTCATTGGGGTGAGGTGGTGCTCTCCATGTCCAAACTCGAATCTATTCTCATCACCAAGCTTGGTACTGATGGTGATGATGTTGGTAATTCTCAGGCAGGAACGAAGAGGAAGGCTGTTGACGCTTGATTTTTCTTCATGCATTTATAATATATATATATATATTTTTTTTGCATTTGTAACTTTTTTGACTTTTGGTAATTGGAATAAAAATTATTATTTTAAATTGATGTGTGCTTTTTTTTTTTAACTGTGCTACTTAATAGTAGGAATAAAATAAAGTTTAGTTTGTTTTGAACCTTTAAGGACTACAAACAAGTTTAGTTGACTCATACATGTAAAACAAATTGTACGTAGCCTAATAACAGAGTAATTATCACAAAATTTCTGATACACATAAAACAATATATGACTTGTTGGAGGAACACTTGTTTTTCGATAGTCGACTTTGTTTTGCTTAACATAATAATAATTATAATTAGTTGAATTTTTTATATCAATGTTAATTAATATAATATGAATTCTAACACTACATAAATTTTATCAAGAAAACATAATAACAACAACAACAAAAAAAGTAATTAATGAGAAAGATAAATTATGAACAGAGATATATGCATTTATATTTTTTTTGTTAGTATTTTTATTGAGTTCTTAATTCAATTGTGTAGCGGTAGAGAATGGATCGACATTGAATGTATGGTAGACGTAATAGACTTGAATATATTGAAGGGGTTGAAAGTTTTCTTAGATTTGCTATGGAGAATAAAGCTAAGACTGCTTTGGAGACGATTGTGTGTCCTTGTGTTGATTGCAAAAATCTGAGGGAGTTTCGGACTATGGACCAAGTGAAGAGCCATTTAATACATCGTGGTTTTAAAGAAGGTTATTCACGATGGATATGGCATGATGAAACTTTGCCTGATAATACAGCTCATTCGCCAGCTCCGTCTACGTATGGTACTAGTGATAGTAATACAGAGACCGACGAGGATCTCGACAGTGATCCATTAGATGAAATGTTGCATGACATAGGAGGTGATATCAATAATGTTGCTGCGTTTGGTAGATTATCTGCTGATGCTGGGAAACCGTTGTACCCTAACTGTACTAAATTTACAAAGTTATCGTTCATGCTTAATCTATATAACCAGAAGGCGAAGAGTGGATGGAGTGATACGAGTTTCTAGGGGTTACTAGAGCTTCTAAAAGATGCATTTTCTGATGATAATGAGCTTCCCACTTCAACCTACGAGGCGAAGAAAATGTTGTGCCCGTTGGGTCTGGAGATCGAGAGGATACATGCATGTCCAAATGATTGCACATTGTATCGGAATGAATTCAAGGATCTACGGAACTGCCCAAAATGCGGGGAATCGCGCTATAAAAAAAAGGTAGTGATGACGGTGGGCTTGTACAAAAAAAAGGTCCTCCGGCCAAGGTGTTGTACTATCTCCCCAGATTCAAACGGTTGTTTTCAAATGCTAAGGAAGCGAAGAATTTGCAGTGGTATGCTGAAGGAAGGAAGAAGGATGGAAAACTAAGACATCCGGCCGATTCTCTGCAATAGAGAAACATTGATAGTAAGTTTCCTGAATTCGGTAGTGAGAAGAGAAATCTTCGGCTAGGACTGTGCACGGATGGAATGAACCCATTTGTAAACATGAGGAGTCGTCATAGTACTTGGCCGGTTCTTTTAACAATTTATAATCTTCCTCCTTGGCTATGCATGAAGCGTAAGTACATCATGTTGTCTTTATTGATATTCGGACCTAAGCAACCAGGGAATGACATAGATGTGTACTTGGCACCTCTTATTGAGGATTTGAAAAAATTATGGAACGAGGGTGTGACCGTCTTTGATGCTTATACTCAAACAAATTTCACCTTACGAGCCATGATATTTTGCACGATCAATGATTTTCCAGCTTATGGTAACTTGTCAGGTTATGCAAATAAAGGAGCTAAGGCATGCCCCATTTGTGAAGATGAGACGAGTAGTATTTGGCTGAAAAATGGTAGAAAAAATGTGTACATGGATACCAGAGCTTTTCTCCCAAGTCAGCATCCTTATAGAAAAAAAAAGAAGATTTTCAATGGGAAAACTCTGGACCGAGCTGCTAAATCGACATTATCCGGACGTGTAATTTACGATCGTGTTAAAGATATTGATGTTGAGTTCGACAAACTTTCTAAAATTGTCTCAACCGGTGGTTGGAAGAAGAAATCCATATATTGGGGTCTACCATACTGGGAACATTTGTTTGTTAGGCATTGTATAGATGTGATGCATGTTGAGAAGAATGTATGTGACAGTGTTATTGGAACATTGTTAAACATTCCGGGTAAGACGAAAGATGGTATTAACTCTAGACAAGACTTGGTGGAAATGGGGATACGGGAGAAGTTAGCTCCAAAAAAAAACTGACAAGAACTTACCTACCTCCAGCTTGTTATACCATGTCAAAAAAAGAGAAAATAAGTTTTTGTGAGTGTTTGAATAAAATCAAGGTTCCTTCTGGTTATTCTTCGAATATTAAAAAGCTCGTTTCAATGAAGGACCTGAAATTGGTTGGTATGAAATCTCATGATTGTCATATCTTAATGCAGCACATACTACCGATTGCAATTCGAGGCTCATTACTAAGAGATGTGAGGCATACAATAACGAAGCCTTGTTCTTTTTTTCAACGCAATTTATAGTAAAGTTATTGATCCTGAAATATTAGATGATTTGCAGGCCGACGTTGTTAAAACATTATGTGAGTTTGAAATGTTTCTTCCTTCATCGTTTTTTGACATTATGATGCATTTAAATGTCCACTTAGTTCGAGAGGTTAAGTTACGTGGGCCGGTTTTCTTGAGGTACATAGACCCGTTCGAGAGGTACATGGGTATAATAAAAGTATTTGTGAGGAATCATTCTCGGCCTGAAGGGAGTATCATTGAAGGTTACGCTGCCGAGGAGGTAATTAAGTTTTTTACATATTACTTGGCGAATTTTGAAACTATTGGCATTCCAAAATCTAGCCACGAGGGAAGGCTTGCAGGAAAAGGTACTATTGGGCTCAAATCATTCTTTGCAAATTCTGAATTGCGCATCTATGCACACAAACTCGTATTGCAACACATTTATGAGGTCCGTCCATACCTCGACCGGCACATGTCCTTTTGAAAATAGCAGAACCCTTCTAGGGATGAAATATGGGTGACCAGAGAACATAATCACACATTTTATGATTGGTTCAAAGAGACAGTAATGCAAGAGTTATCTAGGACACCTAATAACATCACCGAAACAGTCAAGTGGTTAGCATATGGCCCTGCTTCACATGTGAGGTGTTATGAAGGTTATGACATCAATGGGTATACCTTTTACACGAAACGTCAGGATGACAAAAGTGTGATGCAGAATAGTGGTGTCTCAATAGTTGTATTAACGAGCGATTATTCGAGTGCGAAAGGTAAAGGACCAGTGGATGCTTCTGGGGTGTTCTATGGGGTCATAGAGGACATTTGGGAACTTGACTATAAATTGTTCAAGATTCCTCTTTTTCGATGTAGTTGGGTCGACAACGGACGGGGTGTGAGGGTTGATGATTTGGGATCCACTTCGGTTGATTTTAGTCGGTCAGGGTATCGGGATGATCCATTTATACTTGCATCACAAGCAAAACAAGTCTTTTATATTTCTGATCCTGCCGATTCTACGTGGTCTCTGGTACTCCCCAGCAAAAGGAGTATTATTGGTGTTAGCGATGTCGTAGACGAAGAATAGTACGACCACTTCGATGAAACCCCACCATTTTCAATTGATATTAATGAACCTTCGATGACCTTAGGTGATGGTTATATTCGTTCTAACCATGGAGAAGGAGAGTGGATTGAAAATAAAGATTAATGCACTAAACCTGTTAGATTATTTTTATTTTCTTGGTGGTTGTATTTTGTTTTTTATTTTATTTTATTATTAATTGTTATTATTTTTTTTTTGTGTGTGGTTAGGAAAAACACACACACACACACACATTTTATTGTTGTTTCCTTCTGGTTTTGTTATTGGTGGATCTCCCTTTGTACTGGTGGATTTGGTTCTTTTACCAACATAGCAATTTGGAAGTGTTTGTATTGTAGATATAAGTTTTGAACATGGTTTATTTTTGAAAATATTGATTTTTTTTTTTGGGTAGATGTATTTTTACCCATAAAATTCAAACTAGTGCCTAAACAATAAGCTTTGTTCTTGATTTTTTCATCCCAGAATATGTCAGTAGCATCAGTTTTTAACATTAGCACCGATGCTTGAACCGATGTCTAAAGTTTTGCATTTTTTGGCATCTCAGATATATCCTTAAACGAATATAGTTTTGTAAGATCAAATGATATGTATATACCAACGAAATGCTGGTTTTAATAAATGTATCTTGTAATCAAAGGTTTGAAATAGAAATAAGCATCGAATTATTTCAAGTGAGTTGTTTCCTATAGACAGACTTTAAGCATCGGTCGTAATGGCAATAACCGATGCTACTGTTAAGATCTTAGGAAAATTTTAAATAAAACTTTAGAAGGGCTACGGGCAAGCCCTAGCCAATCCGATTAAATATCAAAGCCCGGGCCACGCGCCATATCCATCAAGCAAAGCAGTTCTAGGCCCAGTTGAGCCCAATAGTGATATTCCCCGGACTAGGGGTCGATTCCGAATGGTCCAAGGGAAGAGAACATTTTTAAGTTGGCAAATTTCCTCTTAGAAGAAGCGATGTGGGATGCTGGTGGGTTATAGGCCCCAGTTGTCATCAAAAACCGATGTCTATAGTCGCGCGAGGTCTTTTTTATAATTAAAAAAAGTTTTAGGCGTGGGTTTTATCCAGCAACCGATGCCTATAGTCGCGCGGGTTTTTTTTTTGTAATAAAATAAAAGTTATATGTATCGGTTGTATTCGGAGAACCGATGCTTAAAGATTATCAATTGCATCGGATGTTATACAGACAACCGATGCATTTAATCTTAGAAACCAAATTATTTCAGGCTCACTGTGTAGCTGGAACTTCGTCTAATCAAAATAATTAAAGTATTCATGTAGTTTGCATGCATAAACATTAGATTTTTTAAACCGACTTATTTAAGAGCAAATTAGACATTCTAGCACAAAACTCACAAATTAGGAATCGTCACTAACAGTCATGATTTTCTTGATTTTCCATTTGCCTCATATCTTGTGAAGTTTTTTTTGGGTATAAAAGTGAGTTTATTGAATAAAAATAACTAATGTGTGGCCAACTAATATAAGGGTAAATTTGGAACTACAATATATTTTGGATGTTTCCCAATTAAAAAAAAAAAGGGTTCAATGGATATCTACAGGGAGTAGTAATCATTTCATATAATTAGTATTAGTAATCATTTCAATAGCATACCATTTTCACGCAAGCTGAAATTAATTGCCAATGTGGTTTGTGGTTTGAGGTCATGTCAATTAAATGATCAATTTCACAGTCTTTTGAGCTGCCCAACCTCTTCATTTTCTATTTAAATCTACCATCAATTGTTTGAACTCACTTTTCTCCTCTTTTGTAATTCTCTCCCTTCATATTTTCTCAGATTTTCTTAATCATATATGATGTCGAGCTCGGGGTTCGGAAGCAGCGACGATGAGGCTGGTCCATCCGGCTTCGTAGAACAACTCGAGGCGGAGATAGTTCGCCTCAAGAAAGACTTTGTGGATCAGCTGTTCCACATTGTTGAAATCCTTCTCGAGAGACAACACTATGAGCAAGAGAGGGATCTCTTGGCAGCTGAGAATGAGGTGTTGAAGGAGAAGCTGAAGAAGTATGAAGATCAATGAACGGCTGTTGTATTTTTTTTTTAATTTCCGTATGGTTTATTTTAATGAAATTTTCGTTTTGTGTTTTCATCATTTCTTGATGTCGTGGTTTAATCTATTTTGTCATTATTGTACTCTGTTTATTTTAATGAATTTTCCATTTTGTGTTGATTATCCTTTGCCGTTTTCATCCTTTAATTCTTGATGTTGTTTGATGTTGTTTATTTCTTGAACCTGAAAACGTTGCTTCCTTTACTGCGTAATCTCCTATATAACACATCGCTTTTTCTAAGAGGAAATTTGCCAACTTAAAAATGTTCTCCTCCCTTGGACCATTCGGAATCGACCCCTGGTCCGGGGAATATCACTATTGGGCTCAACTGGGCTTAGAACTGCTTTGCTTGATGGATATGGCACGTGGCCCGGACTTCGATCTTTAATCGGATTGGCTAGGGCCTGCCCGTATCTCATCACAAGTTGTTTTTTTATTTCCTAAGATAGTAACAGTAGCATCGGTTATTACTAATAGGTCCGATGCTTAAAGTTTGTCAGTAAGATCGGTTTGTATGAAAACAACCGATGCATATATATTGGTTGACTTCTTTCCAGCATTCTTTTTAACCAGCGATGAATACGCATCGGCTCTTAGCAAAAACAACCGATACTTAGACTAAAAACCTATGATTCATTAGGTTTTCAAAGCAACAAGTATAAAACCCTCGGAAAAATACAAAATCGGCCTTCAAAAATTCATCCACACGTCTTGCCAAATTCTTTTCTATCCCAGATTAAGGATGAATTTAATTCCGACATTCACCAAGACCATCCTCATGCCGCTGTCACGTTTCATGGTATGTTTATTTCATCCATTTTTTTTTTCTTTTTTCTGTTCTGATATATATTTTCTAATTTGTGTTGTATAATTTTTTGTAATCTGAATAATTGCCGACACAATTGCAGCATATCCCGCAGAGAATTCTCCATTTTTTTGCACAGCTTCCGAACAAGGATTTTCAATTGCGCAATCCCCTCTGTTAGACTTGGGATGTCACAGTGGAGTTGTTTGGCGAAGATGGTGACCAGGTTTGTTCTCTCCATAACTAATTCAAGTTTGTTGATGAACAACTTTGCGTGTTTAAGTACCCTTATTGGATTTGTGTTATTTATGTTCTTCTATGTTCAACACAGTGGTACGACTGATTTATGAATTGTATTTATTCGTATGTATATAATAATGCCATTCTTGATGTGTTGTTTAAATTTCCGCAGACTAGATACGACTGAGAGTTTGCATTTATACTCTGTTTTTTTGTTTGTTTGTTTGTTTATTGTAGGCGCGGTTCAAAGGGGAGTGGCTCGATATTGTGGAGGACAACAAAATTAGAGAGGACTATTCCGTTGTCTTCATAAATAATGAGCCTTATATTTTTGACGTAATAGTCTTTGACGGAAAAGGCGTTACAAGCAATCGCTTTGTAGGTGTGAAAGATCATGACCTTGAGCTCACTCATTTTCCTTCTTTCAAAGTAACAATATCGAAGACCGTCCTAGAGCGTGGACGAATAGTAAGTTGAAGATTTTTTAAATTATCTTCAACTAATACACTTTCCACCAATTATTGATTTGACGTTAGCAGCTTCTAATCAAGCGAGCTTTTTAGAGGCCATTCCAAAGGACTTCTGGATTGAGCATGTGGTCCCAAGTGGTAATGGTCATCAGGTGAAGGCTATAATTCTAGGGTTTTCTGATCGACGTTGGGTTGTTGGTGTATCAAGCTGGGCATCAGATGGTCGCCATGTCCTTACTGGCTGCCAGGAGATGCTTGAAGACTTATGCTTGCCACTCGACTCAACCTTCGCCCTTCATATCGTGCATCTCCCATCTTTAGTTTTTGTTTTGTCAATGTAATAGTCTTAGATGTGTTTGGGATGGAATCAAAAGTAATGTGGAATTTTTTTATGTTTGGACTATGTGAATGCTTAATATTTTGCAGTAATGGTTGTTATGAGGCCAAAAATTAATTACTTTATAGGCTCTTTATTTATGTGTCAGACATTTATTAATCTCTAAGATTGGTTGTGTTTGTTCTATCCTCCTAGCATTTGTTAACGAATCCCCCGTGTTCGATTAATTGATGTAGAGTTGCTCAATTAATTTAAGATCCCATTTTCCAACTTCTTTGGAAAATAAGAAACATAAAAACTGGATTAATTTATCCTTCGATTAAAAAAATTACTATCCCGATCGCAACACATGAACAACGAAGCAATCACAATAGCAAATTCCCTTTCTCGGTTTCATACCTCGCAAGTCAAACAACAAACGACGTACAACACACTAAAACCACATACACCATAGACCTCTTAGCGGTATTTTATCCAGATAACAAACCAAGTAATCAAAAGCGCCGTGCACAACCAACGTTCCCGATTTCGCTTCTTCTTAACATATTCTTCAAGCTTACAATTTTCAGCTGCAAGTGCATTCAGGTTTGTTTCGTGCTTCTTCACATCTAATTCAAGTCTCTTTACTTCAGCCTCTAACATTTGAACTTCAGCTTAAAATTTATTCTCTCATCTTAAAAGCCCGGGAATAATTTGAGTAGCTCTTGGGCACAGTGGGTCCTCAAGCCATTTGAAAATTTTGCACCGTTCAGTCTCCTACGAAAAAATGAAATCTTGGATAATGAAGACTATCAGAAAATTCAAGCAAAAGCACAACACACCCAGAGAAATCTTAGGTAACAGTCATTTTAACTAAGAATTGGAAGCAAAAGCACAACACACCCAGAGAAATCTTAGGTAACAGTCATTTTAACTAAGAATTGGAGATCCCATGTTAACATCTTATACAAAACCCCTCAAATAATTATTAGCCCTAATATCTAAAAATAGGAAAGAAATTCTTACACGAAATCTTGGACAACTTATATATCTCCTCCCGGGATTGAGGTCGGTCCATGATGTCCGACAAACGACATCATCATCACAATTGCATTTTCCTCTTCCCACAGTGAACTCATATGTTTGCCTCCAGGCCATTTCCAAGCAGATTGTCGAAATAGCACCCTTAAACTAAAATTTTGTATATTTATTGAAAACAATTTTAGGAACTTTCAGATTGCACTCTAAAATTTTAGATGTTTATATTTTTGGCCCTAAATTTCACGAATTCGTAAATTTCATACCTTTTATGGGAGTTTAATTTTGTGATAGTCCAAGTTTAGGCTTAAATGAACAAACAAGTCTTTCAAAAGATATAATTATGTTTTAATTTCATTGCCAATAAAAATTACCGTGGCGACCGCAGAAAGGCGAAACGAGGCTCTCCGTAAAGTAGCCTTTGTCTTGAAATTGATCATAACCCCCATTGTCGACGACCAAGGACCTCAATGATCTATCTTTCACATTATAAACAACCAAACGAGCTCCAGCCATCAAAACAACCTCCTCCTCCTCATCTCCAACAAAACACAAAGGCGTGAACCGAGACAAGACTCCATTATAATAAATGCTGAGTTTCGTCCAAGACCCTGCCACACCATACTCTTTCATAAGCCAAACATCCGTTATTTGGTCACCGGTTTCCCTATCCACCAAACAAAGACATCCCCCCAAAACCACAACTACATTTGTTTAAAACTCACTAACCACATTGACACCAACAGGTGGGGTGATTTCCAAATATGCCTCGGTAACCAAATCTAAAGCAATTATTACAAACTCCAGCTTTCCAAATTCACTCATCTTATAATGAAGCCAATGGATAGCCCCGTTGAAAAAACTTCAGCAGGGGATGAAAATTACTAAATTACCATAAGGCGAGGTCTTAAGCCTTTTCCAGACACCCGTTTTCACAGAGTACACATATGCACCATCGTAACGGTTAGGCACGAATGGGCCATCATAATCCAAATCGTAGTAAGAAAGTAAAACCACCCTATAATCATCTCTGGCACTATCATACCCGTATCCACATGCGACATGGGTAGTCTCACCCCTAACCAGAGGTGGAGGAGGTAGTCCCACCTGCTCCAGAGTAATGGGGTTCACCAAAACCATCTCACCAGTTAGATTGAGTAGCAGTAGTAACCCATCGCATGAACCCAAAACCAATCTACACACACTTGGAAACTCGAGCTCTCTTGAAACGGTGCTAATGTTGCCTTTTATGATTTCGATGGAGCGAATGGTGTTAGATGGGGTGATGAGAGTGAGATATTCTTGGCTGGGTGTTTTTCGAGCGAGGTGGGATTTGATGAATTTTGGGGTGGAGAGCAAGTTGCACCATGTTTTTGATAAAGACCTGAGCCCAAGTTGCACAATGTTCTTGGGGAAGATCCATTTTTTATGTTCAAGACTATGTCCATTAAGACTTTTTATGTCCATCAGCTTTAATGATAAATGTCTGCTTCAGGGGAAACGCGGGATTTTTTGTAAAAATTAGTTACTATTATATGCATCGGTTATTACTAACAGCCGACTTTAGTTGTCTGATAACACTTATGAGCATCGGTTGTTTTTGTACAACCGATGCATATAATCGTGAAACTTGGCAATTTTTGGGCGATGGAGGGATTCGAACCCGCGTGTCTCGTAGCCTTTGAAAAGTCCAATTTTTCCCCTAAACACACGAAAACTAGGTTTTTGATTTAAAATTCAATCCAAAATTTTCAGTTTTCCCACTCCAAAAACCCGCCAGATATTTAGAATCCATATTTTTGAAAAGTTTGGACGATTCATTCAACCCTACAGTTTGCCGTCGATTCTCCGTCGCCTGCTGTTCGCTGTAGCTTCCCTGTCGCCTTGTTTCATCCTCGCCTGCTACAAATTGCGCAAGAGTGTATGTTTTTTAGTACTTGTTTGTTTATTAACATGTTCGGGTAATGTTTGTAGAAAATTAAATTCTCCGAGTTGGTAATTGGGGTCGGAACTAAGAATTTCTACCACAACCATTTTTTGCTTCCCGTTGCCAAGTTGGACCTTTCAGATAGGACCGAAACCTTTAAAGTCGGACCTTTCATGTTGGTTAGGTATTTATTCAGTATTTACACAGTTGAAGACCGAACCTCTGAATTCCATTCCATAACCAATGTCTATGACAGGTTTAATTATCATATTAAATTTAGTTATGGTTGATTAATTAATACACCCACATGCATGAATTAGTGTATGGTTGATGTAATTTATTTGATGAATAATTGTTGTATTTTGGACATCCTGTTCGCAAGCCATTTGAACCCTCTTGAACTATGTTATGCGGTAAGTACCTTCACAAAAGTTGTTGATATGCTTCTTAGTTGTCTGTAGCTGCTCTCTTGTAATATGTTTAAAAATTTGGTGTCTTCACAGTAGTTGTCGATTGATGTGTTAGCTTTCATTGTCGTATAAATTATATTTTCAACTAATGTTTTAAGAATTTTATCAACTAACGGCACAGGGTCATGACTGATTCATCGAGCACCCAGGGTGAACACGAGTCTGAGTCTATTACAAGAAGATGTAGAGGCTCAACGACATGCATTAAAATGAAAGCCAAGCCTTCAGAGTAAAAGCATGTCGATTTCGACGATAACAATAAACCCATCGGGAAATATGCTGCCAATTTCAAGAATTACCTGGGTTCTCTAGTTGGGAAGCATGTAGATATTAACATTGACAAGTGGAAACACGTCGAAAGTGGTCTGAAGGATGTGATTTGGGAGGATTTGCAGGTATATAATAATCAACTTTTTATAGTAAATCATGTGTTAATGAACGCATGTGTTAATATATGTCTGTTTCCTGTTTATTCAGAGAGAGTTCAATATCGAAGGGGATGAGAAGAAGCACTTCCTGAAGGTTGCAGGAGTGAGGTGGACCGCTTTCAAGTCGTGGCTAGTGCGTGACTTCATAAAGAGGAAACACCCAAAATATGATCATCCATCCCAGTTATATCATTCCATCACAGCTGATCAGTGAGAGAAATTCGTTAGTGATCATCAATCTGAAGCATTCGAGGCATGTACAGTGTATTACCTTTAAAAAAATCAGCAGAAATATATATCTAATATCTTCCTAAAAACTTTTTACCAGGAAAAGAGTAGGAAAGCTCGGGAGAGCCAGTCTCACAACCAGCATCCGCACTTTTTAGGACCCGGTGGATATGCTAGTGCAAAAGCTAAGTGGGTTGTATCAGACCCTCTCTCATCATCATCTTCATGTGCTTCACTCAGCTCGAGTATAGCTCCGGATGATCGCAGCTTGGATTGGGTTCGAGCAAGAATCAAGAAGGACGAGAAGGGAAATTATGATATCCCGAATGAGCAAACGAAGGGGGTGGTTGATAAAATGGTAATTATATTTTTTTTGTAAGAATATATAATTTTGGAAGTACTTTACTTAATGATGGGGAAAGTGTATTAAATGATGTTTATCAATTCTTGAAATAGGTTGAGAAGGCTCGAGAAGTCAGCGAAGGGAAGTTTGTACCGCAGAGGCATGGTGACATATTGAATGCTTCCCTAGGGAAGAAGGAGCACCTGGGTCGGGTGCGAGGTATTGGTAGCCACGTGCCCGTGAGGTCTGTTTTTGGTCGACCGAGTCAGACAAGCAGAAGACAGAGTGGGGTGGTGTCAGTGGACGAGGTGAGGGCGGCTCTGACACAAGAAATCACAGAGCAGATGTAAGGCAAGTTTGATGCTCTACAAGATCAATTCAACCGGTTGTATGAGCATGTGAATAACCAAGGTCCGAAGACTCCAGTTATTCACCAAAACATGCCATCAAGAGTTGAGGAGGGGGCTGACTTCCACACGCTGACGCAAGGTCCACATAGTAGTTGCCAATCGGTTGGTGGGACTCCATTTCCTATGGTTGAGGTATAAATTAGATAATATGTAGTGTATTTTCACAAACCTACTCATTGAAGCACCCCGCATCGGTTGATAAATAAGTAATTCTTAGTCAAGATTCATTATGCATTATCCTTTTCAGAGTCGTCTTTTCACTATTTATGTATTAGACAATATCAAGTTTCATTTTTTGCTCGTCCTTTCATTATAGAGTAGTTAGTTCTAATTATTGACTCTTAATGGCATTGCATCGTATTATTTCCAGAAACAAACTTTCATAATTAAAACATATATTTACCTGTATCCAGAATGTGAATTCAAGACTAAAGGGGCTTGTACAAATTAGGTTTGTTATATAATATACTCAGGCCGTTACGGTCAGGGGATTTTTGCATTTTTGCATTGTCAATACCTGCATGTACTCAGGCCATTACGATATAACCTATAAAACCCAAACTCGCTATCATCAAGTTTAAATTTGTATTCATCATCAGACTATAATCATTTTTATTCAAACCATTAACTTTAGGCTACTTTGATTAGAGTACGACCGAGTGCCGCCTGGCCCTGTCCATTCTGGGGGACATAAAAATTGCTGCATATGGGATGGATTACCCAACCGGAGAGGACACGATCGTGCATCATCAGAAGTTGACACCCGGTCATGTCAAGGTCTCAGTAGATCAAATTGTCGAGGATGCAGCACAACTTCCTCTACCGGCAACGGCTCATCCAGAAATGGTGCACGTGGGTGAAACGTTAGGCAGCTTTTTGCAGTGGCGAGTCAGTTTTGTTCAGGCAAGAGAGGTAATAAAATATGTTTTAATCTCACCAATTATTTATTTAGTTTTAGTATACTCAATCATGGCCAACTGTACAGGAACTTACAAGGACATGTCCAACGAAACAGAGAACAAGTCTCACGGAGACAAGTGGTGAGCAATCTGCAACAAAACCAAGGCCACCTCTTGTTGATGACTTAGTCTTGGAGACATTGGGACATAATTGCACAGAGCTACACAACCTGATCCTATCAATGCCCGTGCACGTGGACCACGTCTCTATGGACCTAGAGAAAACCGTCTTCCATGACAAAAGAGAGACGAAGATTCACGTGCCAATTGATGATATTCAGAGCCTGTTCAGAATGGGGTGGATCAGTGTTGCTGTTGTGTAAGTCTTTGCGCGGTACTAGCTTTCTTTTTCCTTATCAATTAGCTCAATATTTAGCTTAAATTTATTAAGCTATGAATCTACTAATGATTTACAGGTGTCTTCTTGGGTTTGCTGAGCCCGGTGCCATCGGATTTCTTTGTCCAGCGAAGATCTGCAAGAAAAGTATATTAAATGACCCGACTGCTGTGACGACGTACATAAGTGATGCCTTTGGTAAAATGTTTAGAAGGACATTCATTCTAGCACCATACCTAGACGAGTAAATTACTATTTCTTGTTAGCATTTCCTTTACTACAATTGTTATAATTTATAAAGATAATTAATCTTTGTGCTTATGAAAATGTGTAGTGACCAGTGGGTGCTGCTACTGATATGTCCCGGGAAGAATCAGGTTTCTATTTTAGATCCACAGGGACACAAGAGGGACTTGGATATCAAGACACATGTTAATACGTACGTAAATTTCCCCCCTATATTTGTGTCTCTTATTTTTTGAAAAGGTAACTTCCTGTCCTTTTTTACAATAACATCATAAAAAATAATTCACTTTCAGGTCCTTATTGTCAAAGTAATGTACTAATTCTTTTTTGTGGGCAATTTTCGTGGGCAAGTTGATTCATAGCATTAATGTAATTTTGCTATTTTCCACAACCTGATTCTTTCTATAGCCTACTCTCATAAAACCGCTTGAAGTCTTTCATTGGATGTAATATAAGATTGGGTGGTTCATCCGCTCATTTTTTGGTTTTAAAACTGTAAATGTTTATTATATAGGTAATAATTTCTTATGGTTTATTCTCACTAATACTTGGCATGTTAATTAACTGCTTGTGTGCAATGATTACTATTTGCAGGGCAGTTCGGACCTACATGTCAACAAAAGGAAGAAGAGGAAGAAACATGGTGTGGAATAATCTGTCGGTAAGTAATTTTTTATGGTATTAACAATAAATATTATATTTATCGGTTACCCTAAAAGGAAAGTTAATAAAGTTCTTCGACCCATTTCATCTTGACTCACCGATTGATAGTGGAATATTGATCAGGATTCATATGATTTTTGTAGTGTAATCAACAACGAGGAGGCAGTGAGTGTGGATATTATGTCATGAGATATATGTATGACATTTGCATTCGAGTCAGTGTCCATTCTTCATTAGACAAGGTACGTGCAAACTCGTTTTTTTAAGTAGTAAAAATTTACTGAAGATTTTTTAAACTCCAAACCTAAACTTCATTTTTAAAATGACAAATTAATTTTGAATCGGATTGTGTAAGACTCATTTGGAGTTGAACCATACGAGTACGAAACACTCGACGAAGTTCGTGAGATGTGGGCAGAAAACATTACTCGGTGTATATTTCTCAATTTTAATTACTTTTTCTTAGTTATTAAGTAATTTATTTTATAACTTGGTGCAGAACATTCCGAGGACGTCGGTGGATTTTCCTCTATATTTTTCTTACTTAATAATGTGACTCTTATTCATTCACAGGGAACAGCATGGAATGGCAGACAAATAGCAGAAAAGAGGTTGTCTAAGGATTTAGAGTTGGAATTCAAGAACGAGGTGTTGTTCGGAGCCAAACTTCAACACAAGAATAGAGGAAAGGCTCTGGGGATTTTGGAAGGAAACGAGATAATTTTTATTTACGAGCTTTGTGATGTTGAACATGATTCTATGAGGTTGGGTTTGTTTGCTATACTTGTGCGATGAAAATAATTAGTTCAACTTGTATTTTATTAGATAGGATGAGAATTTCTGCATTTGAATTATTTATTATTGAATAGAATGATTTTTTTTAATTAAATTAATTTTTTGCAAATGGTAATTATCAATTTTCAGGACAGGTTTTAAAATAAAATTTTTGAAATTCTGAAAATTATCAAAAAACCTGTGCATCGATTTGTGCAAACCGATGCATATAATCAATGCATCTATTTTTAACATTGTTATATACATCGGTTCTTGACAACAAAACCGATGCATATACGTAAAAAAATCGATATCGGTTACTCAACAACGACCGATGCCTATAAGTACACTATAGGCGTCGGTTATGTAGACAAGAAATTGATGCCTATAGTTAAGAGGTACGCATCAGTTGTGAGATACAAACCGATGCCTAAATCTCGCCAAGAGGCATCGGTGCTATCAAAAAACCGATGCGTATACGAAGACATTAAGCATCGGTTGCATGTCAAAGCCGATCCCTAAAGGTAAACTATAAAAATCGGTTGTTTGTCAACAACCGACGCCTTCAGAGCACATTAGGCATCGGTTCGTATAGAACAAAAACTGATGCCTATAGTGTACCTATAGGCATCGGTTTTTATTCAAAAATCGATGCCTATATTTCACCTTCATACATCGGTTGTATTCTAATAACCGATACCTTAGAGGACATTAGGCATCGGTTGTAGAATAAAATTGATGTCTATAGCTACACTATAGGCATCAGTTGATTTGTAAAGAACCGATGCATCTAGTGAAAATTAGGCATCGATTTCCAACGAAACCGATGCCTATAGTGCAACCTTAGGCTTCGGTTGTTTCACAGTAACCGATGGCTTTGGTGACTTATATGGACATTAGGCATCGGCTTGTGATGACTATATGCATCAGTTATGGTCAAACAACCGATGCATATGTCTATTATAGGCATCGGTTGTAAAACCGATGCCTATAGTACAGACTATAGGCGTTGATCTAATATGCATCGGTTGTAGAACCGATGCCTATTAGCAAAAACAACCGATGCTGTTGGGGGTTTTCTATAGTAGTGATTGACCAAAATCTTATGTTGGATGTATATTTAGTTACAACTTTCAATGAATTTTGGGATATGCTCTAAATGAGTATTTTGGGAATTTTATGAAACACTACTTTGAAGCATAGGAATTTAGTGAAAAGAAATTTGTTTGCTTGGTAAAAATGATCAATGACTTTGATATGTTGCGACTAAAAATATGTCTTACCATATGTGAAAAAGAAAGTCATTTTATATGGCAATAAGTTATTGAGAAATACGATCTCACACTATTTTTTTGTCACTTGAGCAAACATACTGATGCACTTGTATAATATCAATTATGATAGTAATTCATTGAGAGACATGATATTATTTTTCATAATACCAATGATAGACCTCCGGATAAGGAAATTTTCTGAGGTTAACTAGGATCGATATGAATAGTAGAAATAACCTCAAAGTAAAGGGAAGGGACATGTTGATCCCTACCTATGGGGGAAGAATGAACCACAATGTAAGATATGTAAGAGTTTGTGATATTTATTGGTCATGGTAGAAGTCATGGAGGTTCTCCCAATAACTTTCTTAGTCAATGGGTATCCTCTATTTTGATTGATAAAATTTGTTTGTGTCTTACTTTACAAAGAACTTGTGAAAGTATAATCACTCATTCATATTAGACTATTGTATTTGGTCTTAAAGTTTATTTTGAGTTAGATATATGTGATGTGGCCTGATTGATTTATTTTTGACTTATTAGTAAATTTTGTATTTCATTCTGAAGCATTGAATATAATTGAGTTTATTTACTACACATTTACATACAAGGTTCAGGAGTATACTATTAAGATATAATGTAACATATCTGCAAATAATGTAAAATATTAGAATGAAAAGTACTTCATTGAAATATCTCTAAAGAATGTGAGAATTTGTCGATGAATACATAATTATTCACTGAATTGATGTTTATATGTGAGAAAGTCTTGATATCTAGTTGCACATTGATTAAAGTTATAAAAGCTCAGTATTGACCAAGATCCAAATGAACCTTATTAAGTTTGATGATATTCATGTTGATGATTATCATTAAGAAATACATTATGAGAATGGAAATATACCTTTAATTTATGTGGAGGAAAGCATGTTTTAGAGTCAATCTAGTAATTTTACTTTACTACTTTTTGATTATTGAATCATAAGATATGACCAACAAAGAGATTCTGGACACTGACTCATTCAAGTTTTGGCACGACTGACATGGATTCTTTGGTCATCGTGATATGATGGTCCATATTATAAGAAATTAACATGGACATCTTTTTTTTTGAGTGAAATACAAAATAAGAAAAAAATTTGATGCACAGTATAATGTCGAACTAATGTTGTTCAATTACAACTAGTGTGTTCTAAAGTACTAGGAGCACTACATACATTCATATCTCAAAGATGCATCACCCATTTTCTCAAAACTTGTTAATTTGCGAAATTGTATGATTGAGACCTGCATATGCTAAAGATACAAAGTATAATATTTTATTCTTATAATTGATAATTAGTGATACATGTGGACATAACCATTCAAAATGTGGACCATTCAAGTATTTTATAGTTTTGGTCAATGCTTCGCCATGTACTTTCCATGAAAATATTGCATTTGCAAAACTTCTAGTACATTTAGTATGATTGAGGACTCACCACCATTATGAAGCACCCAAACTAATGTGCATATACAATAAGGTCTCAAAGAAGACACCGTCGAAAAGAATATTGATGGTGACTAAGATAATATTTATGCGCACTCATATACTTGTCTCTGCACAAGGTTATGCAATATTGCATAACCAAATATTATGCGTACCAGTTGGTAACTGGATTAAGCCTGATAATTCATATTTACGCATATTTGGTTACGCGGTATATGTGCCTATTGTGCCCCCATAGCGCATTCATAAGGGTTTCCAAAAATGATTAAGTATTTATATTAAATATGAATTTACAACAGTCATCCGCTGTTTGAAACCTTTGACAGACGATCTCTTTACCGCTAAAACTTTAGATCTGTCACTCTAATGAGATAGTCTTCCCGTTGTTAGGGGGAGATAAGAAAAAGTATTTTCTAATGGAACGATAGGAAAAGTTTCACACTATGTCTCATTACGATCCCGCATTTCACAATGTAACGTGAATGTAAAGTAAGTGAACAATTGATCTTCAAAGTATAGAAGACTCAATTTCTAATGTGACAAGATCATATATATACTCGCTGAAAATGTGTCTGCAAGGTTAAAAGCCCCCATAAAGGGCATAATGTCACAAATTAAGACATTGCAACCATACTTAGTAGAGGTATGGTTGAGATCGTGACTCCCAAAAGGAACAGGGGAGGGCACTTGGTTCGATCAATACTCGCCCAAGGAATAAGAGGGCATGTATGGCACAACTTCAATTGATCATCAATGAACATAATTTCTCTCATGAGATTATCTCTGGTTATAATTATGTCCATGAATCATTACTGGAGGACGCTCCGATGTTTAATATGATTCCAGAGAATAATGAAATCTCAATGTACTATGAGAGTTTATATGAGTTGATGAAAAGACTTTCCACACACATTGATGATATATATACATTGTTGCTCAAGGAATCATAGAGCACGATGGTATCGAACCACGCTCTATTAAAATATCAACAAAGAGCAAATTGACCTAATTCTAAATAATCAATCTAGTTAGAACTAAATTCACTGATAACAAGACGTTTATTTGGTTTGGTAGTGCTAACCTCGCCAAGTGTAAAGCCTGTAGGACATAAACAAAGTTTTGTCAGAAAGCGCAATGAGAAAAATAAAGACATGAGATGCAAATCTAAACTTGAAGTACAAAGTTTCTCACAACTCCCTGTAATTGACTATGGGGAGATGTACTCTCCCATAATAGATGTTATAATTCTAAAGAATGAGAATGCAGCTTAATACCTGCGGTTACATCATATCTCTATGTGGATCATGATTTAGAGATATATAAGAAAGTGGTTGATGGCCTTTCCTTGACAAGGCAAATGACTCTTAAGCCACGGAGTGCATTTACAATTAAATTAGAACACTCACTTTATGGATTGAAATAATCCAGATGGATGTGGTATAACCGTTGAAGTGACTACTTAGTTGGGAAAAGATAATCTATGCCCTTACGTATTTAAAAAGAAAATGAGTTTCAAATTTGCGATTATAATTGTATATGTCGATGAAAGGAACATAATATTCACTCTTAATGAAATAAGAGATATCTCTAATTATTTGAAATTTTAATTTGAGATAGTGAATCATGGAAAAACTCGGTCATGTTAAGGCTTTAAACTAAACCCGAGTTTGTGGAATACTAAATTCTACAGTTTGCATATATCCAAAAGATGATCAAACGATTAAATATTGATAAGTGCAATATGTTAGCACTCCAATAATTGGTCAAAGTGAAGATATAAGGAAAGATCATTTTCGTCAGCGAAATGACGAAGAACTAGTGGGAGCTGAAATTCCCTTCTTATGTACAACATGCGCATTATTGTACCATTACTAATACACTTGACCAAATATTACTTTCTCAAAATTGTTATCTTGATTTAAATCAAGAAAGCGCAATGTCACTAGAATGAAATCAAAATGTACTCTAATACCTAAAAGAAACTATTGACGCGAGTTTATTTTTCCCATTCATAAATATAATTGGGACTGGATATGGTCTTCTAACCCCCAAAGAAAGTGTTGAGTTTACTTCCTACTGTAAAACACTAAATAATATTGTTGGTGTTGGTTACTCATTTAATCCATGTAAAGAGATCATTATCATACATGTAGTAATTCTTTGATTATCTATGCTAAATGTTATGATCATACATATCTCTGAGAGTAGTGGCTTGAACTCTTTCACTGAAGAAAATATGATAATACGAGTAATATCACCACAACTCTTCTACAATCAACAACTATGCACTTTCTCAAGAATCAAGTAAATTAAGGAAGCGGAGACATTCAAAATTCTCTTGATAGATATATATATATCAAAGAGAGGTGTAGACTTTAGGGGGAGTCTCAACATAGGTGTGTTATACTCTTTTTCCTTAGACCAAATTTTATTTTTCCCACTGGGTCTTGTTAATTGGCAAGGTTTTAACAAAGCAACAATGAAGCACCATTTCACCTTTTGACTTGGCACAAGGGGGAGTGTTGAAGAAAAAACACAGTTAGTGTGACTTCGTTAACAAGTAATTGATGAGGGATAATTTAGGTATTTGTTATCTTTATGTATTATGTAAACATGTATTTGATACCTTATATGAAGGGAGCCTTTGATGAATAAAACAACACTAATTTCTACTGTCTCCTTTGTATCTTCTTCTTTTCTACTTTTTCTTTTACAGTTTACGATTTTTCATTGAAAATCATCTTTTTCAATTTTCGTTGTTCATATCAATATATTTTAAATTTACCAATCACATCTAATCTTTAAGCTTGTGAGGTCCACCACTACTACCAAAATTTACTTTAATTATTATTATTTTTAAATTATATCTATCTAATAGAACCCACTATCTATGAGAATTTATTAGGTGCACCTTGTAAAAATATATTATCATTCAGTTATATGTGATGATATATGACAGTTATACGTGATGATATGTGAAAAAAATTTAGAGTTTAGGTTTACTTATTCATTTTAGGGTTAGTTTTGCATTTTTAGAGTTTAATTTTTCATTTTAAGGTTTAGTTTTTCATTTTTTTATTTAATTTCTCATTTTAGGGTCACGACAAAAATCTATCATTCTATCAGTTATATGTGATGATATGTGTTAGTTATATGTGATGATATGTGATATAAATTTAGGATTTAAAGTTTAATATTCAATTTCGATGTTTAGTTTTTTATTTTAGGGTTTAGTCTTCCATTTTTAGGGTTTAGTTTTTGTTTTAGGTTTATATTTTTCATTTTTAAATTTTAAATTTCAGATTTAGAATTTCAATTATTTGTGATGATATGTATCAGTTATATGTGATGATATGTATCAGTTATATGCGATGATAAATTAAATTACCGGGTGCACCTTGCAAGGTGCACCCAGGTGCATGGTATAATGACTCACCATTTACAATTTTATTAATATTATATTATATATTCAAATTAAAATATTTAAATGGACCCACAACTATCAACTTTTATTTTATTATATAAAAAAAATCTATTACAAAAATACTCATCCAAATATAATCTCAATTTTCACACGAAAATCAATAAATTTTCATTTATCACTTTTTCCATTAAAAATCGAAAATTGAGATGGATACACATCCATACATCACCTAAAATTTTTGGTGAGATAGTGATTAGATATAATTTGTGTATTTTGAGTAAGTGATTGAATATAAAATTATTTGGTTCAAATGGGTCCATAAAGATTTTTGGGTGGTGGTTGATAGTGGAGAGATGAGTGAGAGATAAAATAAAGTAAGGTTTTTGTGTGGTAGAAAATTAATGGTAGTTAAGAGATAAAGAGAGGGAGGGGAAATGAATAAGAGAGAAATGAGAAAAAACTTTTAAAAAAAATAATTTATATTTCTTGGCTCATAAACAATCACTTGTTTATCATTTTTTTTTTCTTTTACTAATTGATGGAAACAAAGAATTTTGGTTTTCAACCGCGCCCTGAGTCCTTGGGGGTTCTCTTATAACCCTATACCTTCGGTAGGCCACCTAGGAGTCTTGAGCAAAAGTTCACTACATAGGTCACATAGAAAGCTCAATGAAGAACTCGATTGCACATATAATGCTTTCATAAGAAATGTAAAAAGGAGAAACATAAATTAAAAAAAAAAACAAGTCTTGTAATGTTTGAACATATCATTTGCGTTTAATAGTTGTAATTGTGTAAATAGGAGAAATTATGAGCATCGATCTAGTGTTGTGACAGTTTAGTGTCTTCGTGCGCATAGGCAAACGTCGATACTTGAAACTCAATGTGGTAATCATTTGATAATAGTCTAGGTTGACATTACAATATTTTGAAAAATGTTACTCCCTCCGTCACTTTTTATCCGTCGCATTTAATAATTTCACAAAGTTTAAAAAAGATGATTGGTGTTATAATTATAGGTATCAAATGATCATAATATTCTTTTGTTTAAAATAATTAAAAGTGTGAAATAATAAATGTATGGGTGAAAGCAGTAAAGTAACCTTTGCTTTTTATTAAAAAAGATGTAAATAGAATAGATATAACATGACAAAAAGATTTTCAAAATGCGACAGATAGAGCGGGACAGAAGGAGTATAGTTAACATTCCCGATATAATAGTACACGAGTTCTCAATTCTTTGTGTGCCATGTTCATTTGTAAGGTAGCTCATCTTTGCTAACATTTAGGATAATATTGCTTCAGAACAAGAGAAATATTATCTGTGGGGTAGTTATTTGTATATACTTATATGTATTTTTCATATATTTGTGTGCATTTTTATGTGTTTAATTTGCTTGTAATGTATTTTTACTCGTGTTTTTGTAATTTTGTATTGTCGTACTTGAAGTCATTTTTTGTCTCATTTTTATGTTTTAAATTTATTTTATCTACCGAGGTCAATTGGGACGACATCGAATCAGAAATCGGATTGAGCTAGATAAGTTTTAAGATAAATCCTATTGAATTAGTGGTGTGAAAATTAGACGAAATGCGTCGAGCCAGGGGCGGATTTATGGCCACCCTTGGGGGGGCCACGGCCTCCCCAAAATTTTTAAAACCCTCTATTATTATATAAAATTAATTGTAATATTGAGATTATATAGTACTTGGCCTCTATAATTTTTTATTTACTTAAGATGGTCTAGTGGTAAACATACATTTTATGTTTACAATAGACGCAGGGTTCAATTCATATTGATGAGATTCTTCTTCTTCTTTTTTTTTTTTTTTCCTATCCCTTTCTTCTTGTTGAACTTATTCTATTTGATATCAACATAAAACTCAACAACAAATATATTCATTTCGCTTTTTTTCTTCTGCTATAATACTACTTATCAATATAAATTTTAATTTTCACATCAACAAAGATTTTATTTGGCCTTCTATTTTTCTGGTATAATGCTACTTATCAATATAAACTTTGGTTTTCACATCATCACTTAAATAACACACATATTTGATTGAATGTTTCAAAAACTTTTAATTTTCTTACTTATCAATATAAACATTGGTTTTCAAAAATCTTAGTTCTTATTTTTCTATATAATTATTTTTGTCTTTTATTATAGCGACCTCCCCAAACTTAGAGTTCTAGATCCGCCCCTGCGTCGAGCCAAAACGAATAGTGGTGACCGAGTCATACCCAAGCATCATAACCAGCTTGTTCTCATATTAGTGCCCCCACATGGTCGACATCATCAGGAACCTATCGAGCACACCCACAAGCAGGCGTTGAGTAATGTGTGAACCACAGGCAAGCTGCCAAACAATGCGTGGGATACTCGCACGCCAAAGCACGGAGCCGCCCGAAAGAAGTGAGTCATAACACGTCGAACATCCTACCAGCGCGCACATCAACACCCTATGTTCGCGCCCAATTCCAGCACCCAACATGTACACCCGCGCTCCATCTTATCACCATTGCTATTAGTGCGCACATCTCCACCCGTGTTGGAACCCTATGCCAACACCAGGTGTCGACACCCAGGAGATGTTTTCTGACACTGCCTAGAACTATAGAGATCATTATCACCACATCAGGAGCTGACATAGCCTAGCTCTGGCATGATCAATGCCCTGTAGGCACATGAAGGTTCGTTGAGCCATCGCGACTCAGATTTTTGTTTTGGCCTTACAATTTTCCAATATATTGCGCATATTTATACCCATTCTAAGGTCGAATTTCTTAGCTTGTTATCCAAGTTAAGGATAGTTTTTAGATATTTTCTCCCTCTAGTTTATCACAACAGTATTCTTAGTTTTCTTTAAATATATTATTATGGTACTAACATATGTTCTTAATTTTTTTTAATTTGTTATTTTATTGCTTTTAATTGCTTGATTTCAATATAAGTTTATGTTT
This sequence comes from Phtheirospermum japonicum, assembly GCA_014905375.1. Lineage (NCBI taxonomy): Eukaryota > Viridiplantae > Streptophyta > Magnoliopsida > Lamiales > Orobanchaceae > Phtheirospermum > Phtheirospermum japonicum. The sequence goes on along the minus strand of BMAC01000903.1, from coordinate 33,148 downwards.
AAGATTGTACTTCCCCTGTTCTAACTTTATTTTCATTGGGTTTTATGTTTACTTGGGCCAGATCTATTGGTCTAAACATTAGATAGGTTGATGTGATTACCTAAGCATGTTATGGATTAATTAGTTGGGATTGACCTAATTGGGATGATCCTGTTGTACTTTCCATGTTCTAACTTTATTTTCATGGGGTTATATGCTTAGTTATTCTGGATCTATTGGTCTAAAGTTTAAATGGGTGATTACCTACGCCTATTATGTATTAATTAACTAATTTTGACCTAATTGGGATGATCTTGTTGTTATATTAGTGTTTTGGTTTAACTTTTATTAAATTAAGATAGAGATGCTATCCAGAAACTTTTTGCTACTGGATTCAATTTAGATTAGGAGATAGATCTAATCCACTCAGAGTGATTTATCTAAAAACACATTGCAAATTATGCCGTAAATCATTGAGATAAACCTAATGCCCATTATAAAAAATAGGGCAATATCGACGGCCAAACCTACCGGCTTGCTGTCGCCAAGAACTCACTCTAACGACATGCTAGGGGTTTTCACACATTTGGATTTTTCCCGTCAATAGAAAAAGCTCAATGGGTCCACTTATCCATTGACATTTTTACCAATGGGATGCCGATGGGCACGCCTGTCGGATACCTGATGCCACACATGCATTATTTGTTGGTATATACCGATTGCAGCCTGGTGGACAAATACCAATGGTATGTTGCCGACAGGTATCAGGTGATTACTAATGATTTTTGCCGTAAGCAAGTGCTGACCTACTGCTACCCGTCAGCATTTGTAATTTATAAAATATATCAATGGGCATTTAGCCGTTGGTATTTTTAGTTTTTGCTTGTTTATATTTAAATGCCAAAAATTATAATATGCAAAAGAAAGTATTAATGTTTAACAAGTATTCATGAAATATATGGTTTAGGTATGTCAAATTCAAGTATAATTAATTAGTTCACAAAAAATTTAATTCCATGTTTTAACAACACTACGACTAGGGAGGAGGGGGTGGAGGAGGCTGAGATTGAGCTGCAAGTTGGGACATGGATGCGGAGAGACCTTCACACACCTATTACCTCTGGAGCTCCGTGAGTTCCATGGTTCCGCGCATGCACCTCACGGAGCTTCTGCAGCTACTCTTGATGTCTTCTCTATGATGCCTCTCTTTGCGACTTGACCTACTCCTAATAGGTGTAGACCTATGTTTGGAGTTGCATGAAATATGTATTGATTTGAGAGGAAGAGCTGTCGTCTCTGAAAATCTTCTAAGCCATAAACTTCCCGAAGCATCCAGTGTTAAAACGTCGATGCTTATTCACATCGACAACGTCTAGATAGACCTCATCCTCATCAACGTCCATGTCCTTTGATGTAGCACGCCTCTCCTCCAGACGTTTCTGAACCTCCACATGAAGTAATTTTGTTGATATAATATATATGCTTATATATTTCTCAAAACTAGAACATAATTAAGATTCTATATATATATATATATATATATATATATATATATATATGCACACACAACTATCTCCTCTGATCTGCAGTCAATAAATCTGTCATCGAGTTTCTGATGCATACTCAAGAAATATCATATTCAGTGGTTTTCCTACCCATTTTCGCACATTGTATCAACTAGTGAAATATTTTACAATCACACTAATTACTCACGATTTAAATTTACAAACACAAAATAAATTTACTTATGTGCTAATTAGCATGACCAAGCGCAGATCAGGACCTGCCTTTGTGCTTCGATATCCCAATACCAGGGCCATCGGGCTCGCTCATTTCTATTCTCGCTGGCCTTTTAGGACCTCTCCACCTTTTTCTTGCCTACTAAACTTGCCACCTTTTCCAGATGACCTCGCTATGCACGGGGGCCATGTCCTCTTAGCTCTACACATTTGGCTATACTCGTTTAGGCAACTGGATCCCTTATAACTCATAGACGTAAAAAAATGAAAACTTCACGATTTACTTAGAATATAGGGTCGTGTTCCAATAACAATGGCTCTAGAAAGAAAAACAATTTAATACACTGCAAAACTAATATATAATATATACACCAAAGAATATATATTTGTATCTTGTAAATTAAAAGATTATAGGTAATTATCAAGAACTGTGGTCATCACATCTCACAATGTGACTGAGGGATATGCGAATATCTCCACCCATCGGAGTATATATGAGCATCAATGATCTCTCAAAGAATCGTCGGTAAGTCTTTAGAGTTACTTCGCACCCTAAAAAATATGCTTAATTGGAGCAAATAATATAAAATACTTATTAGGATTGAACATTATATTTACAGTTATTTACCTCCCATCGGAGGCATAGACCTTGATCATCTCTACACCTAGTGGCAGACCCCTGGATATAGTGGCATCGGACGGGGTGGTCGGGACGGTCTCAGGTGAAGTCCCTCCGTCCAAATCCATCACATCATCATTATCGTGGAGGTGAAGTTATGACGAAGAAGATGATCCGAGAGAAGCACGGCTTAAAGTTGGACTGATAGGAGATCATATACCTTTACTCCTCATCTAAAATATAAAAGAAATTGAGCATATCACATAATTCGAGTCAAGTCAAAATAATGTAGAGGTTAGAAACTCATTTTATACTTCACTAATGAAATTATCTTAGTATGTATTTTGAGAACCTGTAAATTTCGCCAACATCTCCTCTTTGTTCTCTAAGTACACTTATATTGTAGTGCACCCGAGAATAAGTAAGAGGTAAAAAATTTGAAATTCCAAAGTCCACAAAACAAATATGTACTAATACAATCACATTATCAAGAGCGTAAACGGGTAGGGTAGGGTATGAGTCTATCCGTACCCTACCAAATCTCATTGGAGTAGGGTAAGGATACTGCCCGACGGGGTAACCGATTACCCAATGAGTATACGGGTACTCATTATTATTTTGATTATTATTACATATATTGATTTTATATATTATATAGTAACATCTATAATATATAATATCTTATGTAATATACATATTATAATATATTATATTATATTATATAATAATTATAAATATACAATAAACTATGATATTTATATTGTATATCACATTTACTTTAGTATCAGTGTAAAAAACAAATAAACTTATACTACATTAACGAGTCCTTCCACACAAATGTACATAGTATAACACACACACACACACACACACACACACACACACACACACACATATATATATATATATATATATATATATATAACATACTATACAATACAATATATGTCATATATATTATTAAAATTATATTCAAGTATACTGGTAGGGTAACGAGTAAAAAATTTGTACCCGTACCCGATACTATTCATATCGGGTAATACCCTACCCTTCCGTAAACCCCAGGTATCCAACGGGTAACCCAACTCATTGGATAAGATTGACATCTCTACACATTCTCAAACTATTCAAATAAGTGGACAATTCTGAATTTAGCATAAAATCATAAACCCAGAACTAAATTATCCTAGTTTTTGAAAAGAACCCTAATGAACTAAATTACAATTAAATCCCGAGTTTTGAAATAATTGCTAACTAAACCCAAACCTAAACCTAATTTTTGAAAATAATCCTAATGAACTAAATAATTATAATTGAACCCCGATTTTTAAAATAATTGCTATTTAAACCCAAAACTAAATTTAATTCTCGAAATAAACCCTAATTATCTAATAATTGTAACTAAATCCTAATCTTTGAAATAATTCCTAATCAAACTCAAGATTAAACCTAATTTCTAAAACAAACCCCAATTATCTAAATAATTATATTTACACTCTAATTTTCAAATAATTCTAAATAAACCTCTAAGTTAATTAATCCTAATTTTTCAAAACCACCTTAACTAACTAAATAACTACAGTTAAACCCTCATTAAATCCTATAATAATTCTAAATTTTGAAATCAGCCCTAATTATCTAAATAATTAATATTCAATCTTAATTCTCAAAATAATTGCTAATCATACCCAAAACTAAACCTAACTTCTCAAAGTAACCCTAATTATCTATTTAATTACAATAAAACCCTAATTTCTGAAATAGTTCCTAATCAAACCTAAATTCAATCGTAATTCAAAACTAACTGAACACCAATTCATAATGTAAACCTACCAATTTCTAATTCAGTTCTAAGATTAAAATTAAAAAACACATACCTTAGACAGTGGGAACAAAAACACAACGATGAGCAGCGACGAAGGCAACAACAACAACGGTGGTGGATGGCAGAGATCAGCAACAACAGTGACAAAGACAAATGGCAGCACCATGGCAGTGAGCGTACAATGTCAAGAGGTGCAAATACTCTTCTTCTTCTTCTTCTTCTTCTTCTTCTTCTTCTTACTATTTTCTGAGAACAACCCGATGGGGCTATTTTAATTAGGAATTTTATGAATGACATGTGTCGTCGATGAGGCTATAGATTTTTTAAAAATAAAATAAAATTGACAACGGGCATCAATTATCGGTGCACAGGCCCGCCAGTGTCCCATCGTCATATTTAATTATAAAAATATATTTTTAATTATTATTTTTCTGACGTGTATCAGCCGTCAGTGACAATGCCATCGCTGGCCTGTCAGCATATCCGTTGGTGATTTATGACGCTTAATATTTGGCGATGTTTTTCCGATGGCTCACCGACGGGGGTTTGCGATGGTTTGCACCAGTTGGTAGGCTATCGGCGTGTTCCTTAGAGTCTAAATCCATCGGCGACCCATCAGTGTATCCCCATAGCTCGTGCTCATTGGCATATTCCATCAGAAACTCCCCTTTTTTGTAGTATCCCTAAACTTCTTATTTTCTTGATTTTAAATGTTGTCTCCTTAAATATCTTTGTTTACTTGCTTTCTTTACTACTTTCAATCTAATCACTTTATGTTTTTCCAGTTTCTTTTTCATATTGTCATGTAATCTTAGTTGTTAAATGCAAATCTTTCTTAGTTAGAGTGTCTTATGATTTCATTGCTTTTACAAATGCACATTAATCACTTTTCTCTTAGCCTCCCTCAAGATTGGACATGAGTCATTTCAACAAAACATTTGATCCAATTCTCTTGTAGGAGAATCTCAAATGTTTATATGAATGTGTTTTGATATCGAATCAGCATGACTCAGGAAATTTATAAAATACGACTACATTTATGAAGTTTATGAACATGGACTTCCAGTGACCCGTAACATTCTTGAGACCGCCTTTGAGGCTAGGGGACTATTAGTTATCATCTACGTAGAACCAAACATATTTCCAGTCATGTAGTGATTCCAGGACCTCTAACACTAGGTTTACATGGCAATCTTTATGAGTATAAATGTAAAACCACCCTGAACCTTTGCCACCGGGGACTTCCCACTAGGCAGAAACATCATTCTAAAATGCCCTATTTCAGTAAATCTAGAACGCCCTGCCCAGGCATTTTGGCATTTTGTATAGAGCTGTTCTAGAAAATCTAATTTTTCAGAACAGCTATCAGAGTCGTTCAAGAATGTTGGACTTTCTAGAAGGGTTATGAAAAAGACGTTCTAGAAAGTATACTTTCTAGAACGCCTTTACGAACGGACGTTCAATAAAATAAACTTTCTGGAATGCCTTTACGAAATAGACGTTCTAGAAAATAAACTTTATAGAATGGGTATTGAAAAGGCGTTCTAGAAAATAAACTTTTTAGAATGCCTTTATGAAATAGACGTTGTAGAAAATAAACTTTCTAGAACGCCTTTTCAAAACCCGTTCTAGAATTAGTGTTTTTTCTAAAATGACTTTTTGTAAAACCGTTCTAGAAAGTAGTAAAAAAAAAGAAATAAAAGTACCTTCCAACAAATACACTAAAATCACCAATACCTAATTAACCAAGAAATACACCAAAACTCATTAAAAGCAAGTTAATCACAAACTTAATACCAGCATAACCAAAACATATCATTATCCAATTTACAAGCAAAAAAACATCTCAAAATAATGACATTCATAGAAATCTTATATTGTAATTTTCAACTAAAGATTTTCTCAGGATTAACTAAACCGAGCCCAGTTTTTGTGATACAATTTAAAGCATCGCAAAGTTCGTTCGAATCAACCCCACTAGAGGAAATGGGATAATCCATCTTCGACTCGTAATGTTCCATTCCAGACACTCCGGGTCGGACACCACCCCAATAGCCCTCCAACGCGTGCCACACGTAAACATACCTGCATTGTTGAAACAAAAAGAAAATCTATTGATCTTGGATTGTAATGCTTCTTTTCCAGGCAACAACGAAGGTATGATAAAAGACTTGTTAAAATATCTGGCATCAAACTGTAAACCCGATCTGTTAATATCATCCTCTGGAAAACAACAACCCATCATCACTCATATAAATATATGTGTTACCCGTGTAGAAAAAATATCATCTGCTAGTAGACAAATGAGATTTTCAGGTTAGACGATTTAATTGGTGCGCTAAGTATACTCTAAGTCTATGTTGTTATTGTATACATCTTCTATTTTCTTGAAATACGTCAAAGTTATATAACTGAATTAGATGAAAATGCATCAAATATAATAGCAATTAACACCACTAAATACTAATATAAAACAATTTAGTAAACCATAGCATTGGAAATGTGTGACATACAATAAAATGAAAAAAAAAACGAACAGAGCAAATATCCACAACATCGAACCTTTGTTGACTGTAAAGAAACCTGTCATGAAAGCAACGATTGTGAAAGTAGCCAAAATCAGCATCCCAACTTTCTTTCTGCTCAAGTATCTGAAAGTAGTAGAGAATAATTTTTCATTCTCTGTATAACCGGCAAGGGACGTTTTCGATGGTCTGCGAGCTATGTACAAGTTCTAAGGCTAAGACCCTCTATTTTGTCCATGTTGTTGCAAGGATCCAAAGCTTCCTGACAGTCTCAATGACCCTCCAGTCATTGTACCTCCAACCCCCTCAAAAGTAGCTTTCATCTTTTTTTTCTATCAAATTTCCCTCCCCTTCATCCATAAGAGAACTTGTGTATAATGTTCTGGATATCTCAAATCCTGTCCCAAATGATCAATAGCCGAGTGCATATATAGAATCAACATTTAAAATTCAAAAAATCTACCAAATTAGGATTTAAAATTAACGTTAGTTTACTTAATTATCAAATAATTGGTAGAAATGAAATGATAAAATGATGTTCAGGCTTCCCAAAACTATGAATCTACAGCCATAAAATCAATACTCAAAGATTAAGATTAAAAACCTTTGTCAAATTTCCCAAATCTATCACATGCAATACAATTAACAAACTCAATGTCTCAATTTTTCACTGGAAAATAATCAGAGGATATTAAAATGTGAATCAAATTGAAGAATAACCAAATCTTTGGGGTTGCCTTTTCCAATAAACGTGCCACTCTCAAAAAAAAAAAAACTTCTCAATGTTCGTTCACAACCCAGGAAAAAAAGAGGAGGAATGAATGAAGAAAATCATAAATTAGTGACACATACTTGTGCAATTAGTTATAATTAAGATCCAAATAGAAATCCAAGGCCCCAATCGTCACTGAAACCTAAGACTCGAGTTTTTTAGACTTATTTTAAGGTAAGTATTCACCTTATCCTCCAATGTAGGAACTCCAAATGACACAGACTTTTGCAATTGGTTATATTTGTTTTGCAGCCAAATACTGTAAATCTACCTTGAGAACCCTGTTCTAGCGAAAGAGTGCAAGTTATTCCGCAGTTAAAATATTGTAAATCTATCCTTTTTGGCGTTGGTATGCGGAAACATCATTTGTTTTTCCAAAAGATTTGCAGAGAAGATGTTAAAAGGAAAGTGAGATAAATCCGTAATTAAATACAATACCTAATAATTAAATTTCTAGTCTGGATTAATATACAAATTGAATCTACCAATTACACATTACCAATTCAGATTGAATTGGTAATGCCGACCTCGACGATGACAAAAAAACATGCAAGACGAGCACCTCTAAGTATTTCAGCCAACCAACTGGAACGAGCTCATAACCAAACTGTTCAAACATTTGAGTTACCAAGTCAATAATAATGTCGTCCATCTTAAGTTGTACTTAAGCATATCTATTTCAAACAAAAAGGTTTCAATTGAATTATATGTTATCAAAATAGCTACTGCATCTCTATTTCATCAATTGTTAAATTAAAATTATTTGTATTCTAAATTAAAAGGTAATTTGCATTTCAACCAAGTATATTACAGCGGATGGATATTTATATATTCATTCAAAATGAACAAAAGTATAGATCTCATTACCAAAAAGAAAAAAAGAAAATTATAATAACTGACGCAACTGAACACTTCTGAATGGTGGTACTTTGCATTTCAATCAAATGAATCTCAACAAAATTTGTACACGCGTATTTATATATTCATTTAAATCTTAAAAAAAAAAGCTAAAGTGTTAATGTTAAAGCAAACATCGAACATGATAGAACACAAAGTGTACCGAGCAAACCAAACTACCCAACTACCTATAAATCACGAACAAACCACCCAAAGTAGCGAGAGCATAAGGAACCTTCAAAATCAAACTCTACAGGCAACCAATTCACATAACCATATCAAAGATTTATTTGAACCATTAAGAATAATCACAAGATTTAACCTCAATTCAACAGATGTTAAGAAATGAGCTCAACAATCAAACCGAAATCTCAATATAGAACCAGAAAAAAAAAGAGTGACTCAAGTCTCGCAACACAAACTAGTCAAAACACATAACAATCCCATGAAAAATAGCATACAAGTAAGAGCATGGAGAAATTGCGTACCTAGGAGAAATGGACTAAATTAAGAAAAGAAGTAAACCCTGAGTGAAATATGGGGAGTGGTCAGAATTTGGGGCTGCGGAAGGTGAGAGAGGATGGTGGCAGTTCTGTTGGATGGCGGTGCTGGCGCTGGTGTGTGAGCTTTCGTCAGTGCTGTTGGAGGAGGAAGAGATCTTTCGTAATGATTGTTGGCACTGCGTGGGCTATCGGAGCCTTTTGGAGCGGAGCCCCATCTCAATCTACCGTGGGTTATGGTTGTGGTGGTCTCAACGGCTGTCAACGACGTTTGAGAGCAAGGTACGGTGGTGTCGGTCGAGTAGGGGGCAGCGGCGATTGAAATCAGGAGGCGGTGTGGGGCTGTTGAGTTTGGTGAAGGGAAGATGAAAATGGGGGCTCTGATTTTGGATGATTTTGGATAAGAAAAATGGGTATATATCAGGATATTTTTTAAGGCGATCTAAATAATTGCATATACTAGAACGTCTTTTGTAAAGGTGTTCTAAATAAGTTAATATACAAGAACGTCTTTTCTAAAGACATTCTACATAGTTTCATATACCAGAACGTCTTTTGTAAAGACGTTCTAAATAAGTTAATATATCAGAACGTCTTTTTAAAAGGTATTTTAAATAATTGCATATACCAGAATGTCTTTTGTAAAGGCGTTTTAGATATTGAATATATCAGAATGTCTTTTTTAAAGGCGTTCTAGATGTTGAATATATTAGAACGTCTTTTTTAAAGGCGTTCTAGATATTGAGTATAACAGAACGTCTTTTTTAAAGGCGTTCTAAATAATTGCATATACCAGAACGTCTTTTGTAAAGGCGTTCTAGATATTGAATATATCAGAACGTCTTTTTTAAAGGCGTTCTAGATATTGAATATACCAGAACGTCTTTTTTAAATGCGCTCTAGTATATGAACTTTTTATTACGAAAATGCCACCGGATGACATTTTAGAACGCCTTTACTTGAGATGTTCTAGAATGTCTGTTCTAGAATGATGTTTCTACACTAGTGTCCATTGTAAGATCCACTTCCGTTCTTTGAATGTGGGGTGGAATATCACTAAGATGTTGATTATCGAAGCTCATTTTCTAGGATGTACATGTCTGACTAGGACCTTCCACTACCTTAAGAGATAAGTATGAACCGCGGGATAAGGGAACGTAGTTGGGCATAAAGATTATGGCGATATGCGATTGTGTTTCTTAGTAGGGCATTGTCAGGTCGGCCGTGTTTGAATGGTAGATACATTTGAATAAATCATAGAATCTAGAACTATGTTTAAATGGTAAATACATTTGAATAAATCATAGAATCTAGAATTGTGCCATCTGAATCTAATGTCACACTATTGGCTACTTGGTTCGAGTCAAATGTTGTCACCTCAAAAAGCATATGAGCTGACCTCCTCCAATTAATCGATGTGCAAACTTTCCCTAGTAGTCCATTTATGCACATTAACCATAAACCCTCTGTCATTATTAGATCGCGTGACCACCCTTATAGAGGTGCCAACTAAGCACCCCTAATAAGTACATTTTCCATAAGCAACACCAACTGTCATGGGCCTATCCCTTAGGGCGGGATAGTGTAGCAAAACTTGCCCGTGCGGCACCAAGCATATCGTCTCAAGCATATCAAAGAAGCCACGAGGCATCTTGGCTACCCTAACCTTGAGAGTCGGTTAAGAAAACAAAAAGAACAAGAAAGAAATGGTGAACAAGAGTTGGGAGAATAATAGTTGCATTAAACTCCTTGGAACTCGTTGATAACAATATAATAGGACGAGAGTCCTATTTATACTACACTAATATTCTAGGGTTAGGGTTGGTTTTCCCCTTCCTTAAGCTACTCTACTAGCCCAACACCTCAGCCCAAAAGCGTTGCTTGGTTAGGAAAAAGCTAGAAGAATTCAGACACTATATATAAGCCTAGTTTGTCTAGCCCATTAAACACATATGGGAAACCTATCCGTTAAGGTAACTATCCTAATGGCTAAACGCCCTATATAAGGATATGTAATATATAAGAGATCTCCTTACCATAGGAGACTCTACCTAGGGATATGGCTCTATGAAGTCGGATCGGCCTAGCATGTCCTGAACATCTCACATTGGGATTCCTAAGGAATTCGGCCCATGATGCTAGCCACGCACGACGTTACTCGCATCCCTCTGTCCGGATGGTACGAACCCCTACCTTGTGCCTCATTCTGGGATCCGCACTCCATGCCTTGCTTGTCGACTACGTACGTTCCATCATTGTGTCCCGTGTCCCGTTGCCAGCCAATCCGCCCAACGCTACTATGTTGCCTAGATCTCTGAGCCATGTTCTAGTCATGTTACCACACGTGTCATCTATCCCGGCATTCCTGGCATTGAGAAATGCTCTCAGTGCCTTGCACTCGATATTTATGCCATACTTGTGCACTCAAGACTCGCATAGTCGAGTCCATGGTCATGGGTCATGACACCCTCCCCCACCCAAAGTTTTAGCATCTCCAATAAGACCATGACTTCAAGATGCCCTTGTGAGGCACTATCTTGAGAAAGGTCACTTCCCTTGCCGTCGCCTTCGGTCCTCGTCGCCTCAAAAGATGACGAAGCATCCCATATTTATTTCATCTTTGCTACTCCACGAATTGGTTGGCTAAGATAATATTCTCTGTGCGATAGATTTGCAGGAGCTAGCACCACCTTTTTACTGAAGGCACTCCATACGAGTCCCTGTTTGACCTCTCTAAATGCTGAGTCTTCCACGTGTGACGTGATCTGGACCACGCTCACCCGTGCAATGCCTAGCCCTAAGTGGGTAAGAATTTTCGATGTGACTTGGAAAGTTGGTCCTCTAAGATTCTTGAGGTGTTGCCCTACCTCTCGAATCTTGAATGCTCACTCCTGACTTTGACGAGCTACTCAAAAGGGTCTCCACGCACTCAACACCCAATGACATAATTGACTGGTGTTTCTTGCGCATGGTCTCCTCTTCCTCAATGATTGGGGTGGCCTAACTGTACTCAACACCAGGTAGCAAGGTTGCCCGGTGTCTCTTGCACACTATCTCCGCCTCCCATATGCTTAGATTGGCACCTATGTACTCAACACTAGGTAGCGTGGTCATCTAGTGTCTCTTGCACATTGTCATCGCCTTCCCTATGCTTGGAATGACCCTTGCATAATCAACACCAGGTAACATAGTCGTCTGGTGTTTCTTGTATGCTGTCATCGCCTTTCCTATATCTTAGTCCGTTGATCGTACTCCCAGCTTTGATCTTGCTCTGTCCACCGATATGCTTGATCTGCTCATTAGTTTGACTCCCAACATACTGACAATCTTAATACACAGATCTCCAGGGGTTTTACCCGTCCCTAGCACTAGAATGGTCCCAATCATGATCTCCCCATGTGTCGGCCCCTCCAACACAAATCTAATTGTAGTCCCGCTAGATGCTTAGTCTCATGGGTTCGTCACGCCTGCCTCTTGTACTTAGTCTACAAGTACCCGCACTTCCACTCCAATGGTCCTCATTGTTGCACTTCCCACTCTGGTTGTGTGATTCCTATCCCATACTGGATAAGATGCATCGATATGGTTTGTAGTTCCACATAAACGATCTTCTTTGGTCACGATCCTTGGTCCGTATGGCAGCCCTAAGTATATTGCACACACACTTCTTATGTCACGGTTGCTTTCCCAGTTTTCATATCGCCATGAGCTCAAATAGGGATTGGTACAACCTCGTCCCCCCCCCCCCCCCCCCCCCCCCCCCCCCAAGTTGGATTGGTGTGGTCGCCTCGCCATGGTACGTCTTTGAGTTTCCAGTAAGGTTCGCGATGCCTTGCCGCTTCTCCAAGACTAACCTTGTCCCTCTCACTCTCATATGCGCACTTGATGTGTTGATTGTTGGTTCGATCGATAATCCAATAATGTTTCTAACCTCTATTTGAAGTTACCCACTTGGCCTACGTCCGCAAGCACAAGGATTTGCCCGTTCCCATTCAAGAAGTTGATAGATGTCCAGTCGATCTGCCCCTTCGTTTTGCTAGCTGCCTTGACCCTCATCAACTCATGGAGTATCTCGAAGGACCCGGTTTTCCTATCGCACCAACCTTCTTCTCCAAGTCTTTTCGCTCAAGATACGCCTTGATGAAGGCAGTCCCTATTAATGTGGATATTGGGCACACACGGATTTCCGCAAGCTACTAAGAAAGCTTGCCCCACACCTAATGCTCCATTATGGCTTGTTCCCCCACCAAACTCTTCGTTAATCTTCCGAATTTGGTTGGTCCGGTCTGCTTCCTCAAACCACACCGCCTGCCGATAGATGCTTTGAACCTATCGTGTCCGCTGCTCCACCATTCTGATCCCCGGTCTCAAGAATTGATGTTCACTTAGCCTCATGCTCTCGTAGTCGAACCACCTTTGAAACCACTGCGCGATCTTGGTCCAAGAGTAGATGATCAGAGTTGTCGGGAAAACTGAATCGAACATTTTACACCTACTTTTTATTTAAAAATAAAAAGCTCGTCCGCYAGAGAACGGAGTTGCTGTAGGCGGTAAGCTGGACTCGAGTCGAATCACAAGGAAGACTAATCTGAAGCTTTTCCGGTGTTTGATTTTACGAACATAGAAAAGAAATAAAACTAAACTAAACACGAGATCCAATTTGGTTTGGGGGTTTTCTAAAATCTACGAGCAATAAACTCAAAGTCTTTAAAACGATTAAGAAAAGCAAGGTTCTAGTGTGCCAGAATCATCTCCACGATCAGGGTTGTCAATCCCGATGGTTCTAAATGACCTTAGGAAATAGAACGATAAACTTAGCCTACAAGCATCATCATGATCAAAGCATAATTTCAACGCAAAGCATGAACATAATCGAACGGTAAAAGGAATACGAACTAAATTAACATAATCACTCAAAGATAATAAACATTCAAACATAACCAAAGCCAAATACAAAAGGCAAATAACAAAGTTCAGAAACACTTATAATATAAAGAAAACATCAGCCATCGAACGAGTCTTCATCGACGAGGAACGACTTAAATGATGAACGGAAGCGAAATGACGAAACAACTAATTATTAAACTCTAATCTTGCATGAATCAAAAAGGTGGCAAGAATCGAGGGTTATCTGCAATCTCTGAAGCTTTCCCCCTCGTTCCAGCACTCTTGAAATGAAGAAACCACTGGCCTTTTATAGATTTTCCCAAAATAACTGCTCAAACTGCCAGAGCGTCGACCGACGCGGGTTGAGCGTCGGCATCGACGCGTGCCAGGGTTATCGCGTCGACTCGGCAGTGCATCAACCGACGCGACTACAAGTTTGCGTCTACATGTGCGTCGACCGACGGAGTTAGAATCAACGCTACTGTAGCTTTGCGTCGGTCGACGTGAGCGGCTCTCGGCGTCGATGTGGGCCCTGTATTGCGGCGCCTGCAGGGCTTCGGCACGTCCCGTTTCTTCGTCTTGAGTTGAAATACTAAAACTAAGCAAAATTGGATTATTTCATATAAAATAAAGTAAAAACACATTAAACACCAAACGAAATGAAAAACATCAAAAGGAAGAAAAATGATAAAAAGATAAACCTAAACACCCTAAAAGCACACAACATACGATGCAAAAATACACGAAAATTACATACAAATATGTACAAATCAACTAGAAACTTGGCGAGGTCTCGACCCTTCGAATAGCTTCGGACCTTGATCAATCTTGCACTTTGGCACCTTGCAGCCCCTCACAATCATGGTTCTAACTAGGTCAAATCCGCCAATCAAGTTGTGAATCCGCGCCGCCATCTTTTAAATAATCTTGTACCATCACTGGATCTCGCCTGAAATTGAGTCAATGACTCACACAAGTGTTAAATAATACCCTTCAACCCCCGATCTGTCTCGTACATGGTTTAATCCCAACCCACTCACCATAAATCTAACTCGTACATAGGCTTGAATTTCCTATCCGCCTCCATCTTTGCCGGTCCATGGGCCCGAGGCTGCCCATCCACCGTTGATCTTAGAACATTGATTACCAGGACACAAATTTGATATTCGATGTCTTCCAAAGTGATGCTTGATTCGAACTTTTGTGTACCTACTTTATAAATATTTGTCAATTATTCAAAAGCTCGCTCGCAAGAGTACGAGTTTGCATGTAGGTTGGTAAGTTGAACCGAGTCGATCTCTCGAGGAAAACTAGATTCGGAAGAGTTTCTTGTGTTTGTCCTTCACGAATAAGAAATAAAATAAAATCCTAATCTAAACACATGAAATTGAGAATTTAATTTAAACGAAGAACAATTAAATTTAAGGTTTTTGAAAAGATTTTGAAAACAAGGGTTCTAGAGCTTCGAATCGTTTCCACGATCTATTGGGATAAACCCAATTGATGGTTCACGACGATTCTAGGCTCTAAACCCATAGATCTAGCCAATCAATCTCATCAATATCATCGTAAACCCAACACAATCATCATAATACTCAAGATCCATACAAATCATCATACATGGGGGGGTTTGTTTATTGGAGTTGAATTATTCTAAATTAACTAGCAAGCATAAGAATTTAATTAATCTAATTAAACGAAAGCATAAGAACTAATTAAGCTATATTAAAATGAAAGTAATTAAAGACTTACTAATTAAACTATGACGAACAGCAGCGTTTCGGTGTCGAGATCTTGAYTCTAAGCTATCTAATCTATCTAAGAACTAATCTAAACTAATCTTAAGCTAGAGATTTAAAACTAAGAAATTTAAAGAGAAACTAAGAAAATAAAAATGGCACTCTTGGGGTTGTCAACCCCCAAAAGGCCTTAGAAACCCTAGGAATAATGTGTATTTTCGAATGTGAGGGGTGGGGGGTATTTATAGGTGTAGGTGGTTTGGAAAAGGGGTCAAAATTAGGGTTTCCGCCCCTTCTAGGACGTTCAGCACTTTCCATGCCGGTTGGGCCCAGAGACATCCCTTCTAGAAGGCCCAGAATCAGGAGGTGCTGCCAGCCCAGCTTTCTATACCGGTTGGGCCCAGCGACAGCCCTTCTAGAAGGCCCAATTTTAGCCGGAAAGCTCGTTTTCGCTGAATCTCCACTCGTACGCCCACCCTTGAAAACTTCCAAACTTAAATACTTCAAAATATCTGAAATAAACATAAAATTAATTAATTATAATTAAATTACGATAAAATAAGTTGGAGATAAGAAAATATGAAAATGTGCTCAATCTATCCAACTTATACCGAAAACAATAATAAAAACGAACTAAAATACTACTAAAAATAACCACAAATACATGTTAATCAACTACCCCACGCTTTAATTGTTTGTTCGTCCTCGAACAAACGTTAAGTTCAAAGTGTAACTTAGAAAGAAAATAAGTTCGAGTAATGAGTCGTGCTATGTTACATACATAATTTTGAAAATATAGGCACTAGTCACGCAACATCAAACACTCCACCCTTATTACATTATCACTTCAAAAACAAAAACAAATTCATGCATCCTCTCAAAGGGAATATATAGGGGTGATCACTCAAAGCACTCAAGCAGTTGCTGCATAGGACGTGTATACACTCAGATCATACAAATACATGCACAATAAATAAGTACGGAAAATCAATCTCTTTTCAATCGCAAATTAAGTGTGCTGTCAAAACTAAGAATCGGAAAAGGACTTTACGGGTTGTAATGTAAGGCTCTTTGGATGGGTATGGAATATATAAGTCGTGTGGTTAAATAACTCACCCAACCTATTGCTTCACCTCGTTCAAAAATAAAAAAACCTCACTAAACACTCATAATGTAGCCTTTTGAATATAGGCTATTTCTCAACCCGTAACTCTAAATCGATTTGTTGCTCGAACCACTTAATCAAAATTGAAGCTTATAATGTGCATCTTACAATTACACAACTCTTGCCTTTAAACATTAGGCTTCAAGAAAATGAACAATAAAACACAAGCATTTATTAGCGCGTAGGCAATAACTAACACAAATTCAACTAGACTCACCATCCTTCTTTTTCTTTCTTTGGTTTTTTTTTCTTTTTTTTTTATCCCCCTTTTATTCTCATTTTTATGGGGTCTTTTTTTTTTCTTTTAATTTAAGGATGGTGATCTTTAATTACAAAAGTTCAAAAAAATCATAAGATCATAAATTCCAAATAAAATATCCAAAACACTAATAATCAAAAATAACGAACTCCTACCCCACTCTTTTAATGGGTTAGTAGGGGTCTCAAAAACACTCATGGCTAAAGGCATGGATTATTTGGCTATGATTGGCTCATTCGCAATTTATAGTGGCTAAAAATATATGGATATGGCCGGAATAGGGTTTTTTTATGTGCCTTAACCTCATTTTCAAAGTCAACTACACACAGCGGTTTCAAAAAGATATCAAGACTGAAACTCATTCAAGCACATGCAAAGATGATAATCACTCAGGCTACTCACTGGCTTTTTGCATGAATTTTTTTTTTTGAAATGACGCTGTTTTTAAGGTTTTGTGAAATCAATTGCGTCCAAGTACCTTTTTACAATATATAAATAATAATTTTTAAAAATTAATGCTCTTATGCACGCTCAAAGACAAAATCCTCAAATTATACTTAGCTAACTTTGATAGGCATGCCATACAAATACAATTTAGCATTTCAAAACAAAGACATCAAATTGCACACAATTTTAAATACAAAAATATAAACCATACACGACCACCCCCCTCCCTAAAAACTTGGCAATCTCCTGATTGTCATGAATATTAAAGAAAATAAGAGTATGGGAGATAAGAAAACATCCCTGAAAATTCGATGGCCGAGTCTCTCTAAAAATGCATGTGCAATTATCCTTCGTCTTAGATCGCGTGACTAGATATTCCCGAACAAACCTATAAAAATAAACAAAAACAAACAAACAAAACATGATTACGATCAATTGCTACGCGCAAGTGCTCGGTGGCACGTCATTTTGGATTTGGAACGGCCGGATTGCGGCCAACGTCGTAAATGGCTAGGCTGCAGCTCATCAAAAGGTTGCCGGGCTGTGGCTAACTTGGGTCGAATTGCGATCTCGATCGACGAAAATTAGATGGCAGACGCTACTAGCGGTAAACTCATCATTATCCTTTATTGTTGCGTTTAGTGGTAGGTTTAGTGGTTGATCGTCATCGTTAACACCTTGAGTCGAACTAGCGGTAAGGCCTTGTGGTAGCGAGCTACCGTTATATAATCGTTGTCCAGAATAAGCGATTTATCGTATTTTCTACACATCAACGCACAGATAAACGTACCACGGCAATTGACACAATATAAAAAAACAAAAATAAAAGAAAAGAAAAGAAAGAAAAGAAAAGAAAACGAAAACTAACTAACGCTTGGGTTGCCTCCCAAGAAGCGCAACATTTAATGTCATATGCTCAACGCAATTTGCTTGATCAGTTCCTAGCTCGTGGTGGGTCCACGAACTCCTTCTTGGTACGATCACGATTCTTCATATAATCCTTGAAATAAGGCTTAAGTCGATACTTGTGGACTTGGAAACTTGATTTCTCACTCTCATCGTACAGTGTGACTACACCATACTCATCCATCTCCTTTATTAAAAACGGTCCACTCCATGAAACTTCAAAATTGGTTGGATCAAACTTACGATCGGAATTATACAGCACTAGTTGACCAACCATGAACTTCTCGTTAAAAACTTCATTCGAATTATTCTTCTTCTTTGTCCAAACCTTGCTATTAGCTTCGCCCTTTTTCTTCGTACGTTTAAAATTCTTGTAGGGGTCGAGGGAAACACATCTTGAATGACAATGCGGTGGCTTCGTCTCTTCTCTTGGCATAAACTTCGAACGATCTCGTTGTGGTCTCAACTCCACATTTGGCTCATTTTCAGGCACGTTAAACTTCATGGGCAATCCATCCTCAAATGCCCCTACATTATCAAACTCTTCAATCATGCCGATGCTCAGGAGTTCATTCACGTAAGAATCTACTAAATCAATAGTAGAACATTCGTCTTTTATAAATGGTGCAGGAGTCTTGTGAATATCTTGAAGTGAAAACGTCACCGTTTCGCCTAAAACGGACATAGTCTCCCTTCCCTTGTTTACGTCGATCACCATGCGCGTTGTAGACATGAATGGACATCCTAACAAAATGGTGTGTTCTCGGTTCTCGCTTTGTACGTCACCAACATCCATAATGACAAAACCCACCGGCACAACTAGCTTATGAACTTGTACTAAGACATCCTCCACAATCCCCAAGGGTAGCCTTATTGTTCTATCCGCCATTTGTAATCTCATCGTGGTCGGCTTTAGCGGTCCTAGGTCAAACTCCTTGTAAATTGAGTGGGGCATCAAATTTATGCTAGCGCTTTTTGATCCTTCAATGTCGGCTCTTCCTATCATTGTGAAGCAGAATTCACCAAGTGTTGGATTGTTCACCCACCAATAGGGAACGTGAGCTGGGTTTAGACCGTCGTGAGACAGGTT
>BMAC01000902.1:398124-441525 GCA_014905375.1 Phtheirospermum japonicum | reverse complement strand
GGGAATGGTTGATGCGGCTTTAAATGGCCAGAGCTAAACTGAGAAAGGCATCGAGGAGTTGGAGCATGATAAGGCTGACCTAGGGGTAGCCCCAATCTCTGGAACTTAAGCGAGCTGGACTCATGGAATAAAAAGGTATAGAAAGTTCTGGGCACCATACCAGCATGAATGAAATGATCTGAGTCAGGGATGTGTCAGTTTGGTCAGAGACATTCAGCGAGGGGTTAACGGTAGCGTTAGCGGTAACCCTTACTGCTAAGCTTACTGTTAACGTGCCAGATCGGGATTGTTATGGCAACTTGCTCTCGAAGTCTTGAGAAAACTATAAATACCCCTTCATATTTCGACTTGGAGACAACTTACACACCTTCCTAGGGTTACTGGGCATAGAGAGAGATCATTTCCACTTTCCATTTTGTAGATACCAGATCAAGATTGAACATCCAAGAATCACAAGTTCCAAGCTCCGTTATTTAGTTCGTGATTCGTTCTTCGGCCAAGATCTACCTCTTTTGTCCGGAATAGTTGGAGAATTTACTGCTTTTCATAGTTCCAATAAGTACTATAAGCTTTTCATTGCTTTCTTTGTTAATTCTTAGTTAATTGTAGTTTTAGATAAATTGCTCTTATTTTCAGATCTTGATTTACTTCATGCTTGTTACTTAGGATATTTTGGATAATTTAATTAGTAATCTTTCAGCTTTAATTGTCGTTGTTCATTCATGTTTGATAATCTTAGAATTTATGTGGTTCTCAAATCTTGAATTGCTTTTAATTTGCGTTCATAGTTCTTATTCCACAATTGATTATCGCAGAAGTTTTTTATGTTATTTAATTGCTCTTTGAATTCTGTAATCCGAGTTCTTCGTGTTTAGATCGTTAAGTCTTTTAAATCCTCGTTGGTAAATTAATTTAATATAATTAGTTCAAGTTAATTAGTTATAATTAATTGCTCTTGCTTTTAAATTCGTAGTTCGTAATTCAAAAACAAACAAACTTCCCAATTATACATATTCACGTGTTACTTGTGATTAACAAACACCTGAGACTCTGATTTGTTGTTCCTTGAGAATTGACTCAGTTTAGTTTACCAACCTACACGCGAACTCATACTCTTATGAGAAAGCTTTAAACGTTTGACAAATATTTATAAAAGTAGGTACACAAAATCTTGAATCAAAAATTTGGCACCGTTGCCGGGGAACAAGCAAAGGTTTTGAAGATGTTTGTTTGTGTTACTTTTTGTTTAACCGTCTATTTATAATTTGACTTAGGACAAGTTTTTCCATTTGGTACGTTTGATCTATGTTGAGTGCATGCGGGGGAGACGATCACTTCGACTTGAGATTGCACCATTACTTGACAACATTCATCGCTCCAATCAAGCAAGATCAAGGCCTATTTCTGTTCCCTCAAGTAATTCTTCCATCGCAACTGACTTTGTTTGCGACCAGATTCCTAAAACAATGTTATGAGCGCATTTTGTTCGTAATGAAAACGCCGGTAATGAGCCACCCAGATCCCCTCCGCATCACAATAGAGACGAATATGGTAAAGAACCAATTCATTCGAGAGGACTAGTGCAGTCTCGAGCTTACTGGGAAGACATCGAGCGAAATATGGAGAACAGGGGCGGAAATGAGGACGGGAATGGAGAAATCAATAATCAGCATAACGAACGTGCTGACAATTAAGAGAGGAATGGACATTTAGAAGCTTGGTTTGCAAATTAGAACCATGGTTACAACCAAGATAATTTTAATGGGAGATACATGCAACGATTATGAGAGGTACGTGCATGACAATAACTA
Source organism: Phtheirospermum japonicum (assembly GCA_014905375.1). NCBI lineage: Eukaryota > Viridiplantae > Streptophyta > Magnoliopsida > Lamiales > Orobanchaceae > Phtheirospermum > Phtheirospermum japonicum. The sequence goes on along the minus strand of BMAC01000902.1, from coordinate 439,714 downwards.
TGAGAGGCCTCATGACCGAGATAGAGTTCCACTGCGCGCACCGGAGCCTCGATAGCGTGATTTCGCAACCCCTCAGGTTGGCCCTTACAATCTCGCTATCGTGTTGGGAAGGACTACCAGAGATTTCGAGTTAAAACCTCACCTTGTTAACAACCTTCTAACATTTTATGGACTTGCTCATGAGGACCCTTTGGCGTTTCTTAAGGAATTTTATGCCGAAGTTAGTAGAATTCCAGCTTTGGGACTTTATCATGAAGATTTACAAATGGTATGCTTCCCGAGTTGCCTGAAAGATAAAGCTAAGTCTTGGCTTCTTTCTCTTGAGCCGAGATCACTAACAGACTATGATATGGTTAGTGATAAGTTTATGAACTAGTATTATTCAGCCCAGCCATATCAGAAGACAAATTGCTAATATTGATCAGCAAGATGGGGAGTTATTCCACGAAGCGTGGGAGCGCTACAAGACACTCTTATAAGCTTGTCCACATCACAATTATTCCCCTGGTATGTTTGATCAATTTTTCTACAAAGGTTTATCACAGTCATACAAGAATCAAGTTGAGACTGCTTCCGGAGGAGATTTAGGAAACTTGACCGCCACAGAAGCTAAGTAATTATTATAAAATGATGAGCGAAATCCAGACAAACAAGCTCTTGTCCCCGAAAGTTAAAAGTCAACGAAGTTTTTGTAATGCAAAAAGAAGAAGACAAGAGACTTGAAGATTTGACCAATGAAAATGTGGCCCTGAAGGCCAAGCTAGCACATAAGTCTTCTTCAACAAAAAACTATTGATGTGTGTGCTCGATGCGGAGAACTGGGGTATTTGGAGAATATATGAACAGTGGCGTTCAATGACAGACACGAAGAGGAGGAAAACACAATTCAAAATTATCAGCACCAACCACCTGATTCCGGGCAGAATTATACGAAAACATATAATCAGGGTTTGCATGATCACCCGAATTTCAAGTGGGGCCTTAGAAGTCCGAATTATGAGCCCATGCCACCAGAACTGACCCGCAGTATCTGCTACCACACCCACCAAACAAATATCCGACGAAGGGGCCCCCACCTACTCTAGTGAAACCAAACGATCAGTTGTTAGTTCGGCGGTAAAACCAGGTCACCGAGACTATTCGAAATCGAGACGGGCTTGCGCAATTAACTATGCAAGTGAATAAGCATGGGGAAGTGTTAAATAACCTATCCAAAAATATGAAAAACATGGAGCAATTGCCTATGCAAGTAAAAAGCATGGGGAAGTGTTAAATGACCTCTCCAAGAGTGTGGAATTTGGAAACAATAATGGGTCAAATGGCAAAATCAGAAAATGAGAATGGCAAATTCCCGAATCAAACCAAGCAGGCTTCAGCCGTTCATGTCTTGCGAAGTGGAAAGAAGATAAATAATGGCATTGAGCAAGATGAGGAAGAAGAAAGAGAGGTGGCCGAAATTCTGACCACGGTCCCGCCTAAAGTAGGTAAACATAAACTAGTGGAAAAAATGCACAAGTCACCAAATCCATATATTCTGGGATCATTAAGGGGGAACCTTTCGAACCACGTCCACACGCCAACAACGAATGACGGTCCCATCAAGCCCTCGAGTCCGCAACCAAAGAAATTAACAACAATGATTCGTGATATGGTTCCTTTTCCCCGTCGCCTATGACTAGCTAAAGAGAATAAAAAGTTCATGGAGCTTTACAATTTGCTGAAGAAAGTTAATATCAACCTTCCTTTGCTGGATGTGAAAAAGACGATACCAGCCTATGTGAAATTTTTCAAGGAGCTCCTTTCAAGGTATAAACATTTGGAAATTAACTAGCGAGTGGAGTTAATGAATGAGGTTAATACAATTTTCAAGAAACTGTTGCCCTTTAAGGAAAAAGACCCATGGAGTTTTTGTATCACTATTTCACTAGGGAATAGGCAGATGGCACAAGGTGTGCTTGATCTCCGCACCGACATTAATTTGATGCCTTATTCTATTTACAAATAATTTGATATTGGGCTATTGAAACTGACCACCATGTGACTACAATTGGTGGACCGATCGATTAGGCACCCTCTGGGTATTGTTGAGGATGTTTTGGTGCTGATTGGTGAGTTAGTGGTTTCGGTTGACTTTGTCGTTTTGGATGTTGGAGAGGTGCCGAATGAAAATAAGGAGCATACCATCCTGTTTGGTCGTTCGTTTATGTCTACAACTCATGCGGTGATAGATGTGAATAATGGTCGGATGATTATGTCGGTTTTGGGCGAATCGGTAACGTTTTCTCTAAAAGATATCCAAAACACTCATTCTTCTTTCATTCATGATGAGTGTTCATTTGTTGATCCTATTTATTCTTGCACACAACATCTTAAAAGCATAAATGTTTTGGACAAGTCATACGTCGAGGCCGACGGGGATCTTGTGAATGGGGAGGATTTAGCTGAATTACTTGGTATCGATTTTCGTGATTTTGAAGCTGGTCTTGAGGATATTAAAGTTGAAATGTGCGAGATGTCTATCACACCTGAACATAAGCCGAAGGTGAAATGGAAACCACTACATAGTCACCTTAAGAGCGTTTTTCTCGTCCCCAACGAGAAATTTATGACGAAGTCTCAAATTCATGATGTGGTAGAATTCGAGGATCCACCTCAAGCTAGAAATTGGTCGCACAAAACCACGTCGAGCAAGCGACATTAAAAATTGTGCTTCTTGGGAGGCAACCCAAGCGTGTGTATTCTTTTCCCTTTTATTTTTGATTTGTCTTATAATTTTATTTCTCTTATTTTCTGTATACATTTTGTTAAATTATGAAAACTGCCATGGTGCGTTGATGCGTGTTTTGATGTACAGAAAATCTAAAAATATGCTAATTTCGGACACCTAATGGTGGGTTAGCGGTAACACCTATTGTTAATCCAACCGTTACCGTACTTTTCAGACTTAAACGATGAAGATCAACCGCTTACGTTACCGATAGCAACAAACAAAGACACTTAGCGGTACCCCTTACCGCTAAGGCTACCGTTAACAACAAACAGAACACTCTAGTGGTAAGGTTAGCGGTTACCCTAACCGCTAATGTGTTAAAAGCCCGGCCCGATACGGCAGCTTAAAAGTTAAAACATACGGGCTTTTATTCATTTTCTTTCCAACCGCTAAACCTAGTAGCACATCGCTAAGTTGCAAAATCATCGATCCAATTACAATTCGCCACACTTCGATATTACACAACATATTCCGACGAGTTTTGGTCGCAATCCGGCAATATTGTTTTCAAAAAGCAACGGAGTAAGACAAGACCATCTTCTCGACAGGTGGGTAAGAGTGGAATGACCCTAAAACTTGCAATAAAACTGTCTGGTTTGGGATTTGCAAGATTTATTTTGTTTTGGGGTAAAAATTTGGATGATTTTAGGTTGAACACGCCGACGAATTTCCTGCGCGACAAGTGTTTGACAAATTGATAACGGTAACAGGTAAAGGTTAGGGAAACCGCTAGCTTACCAGTACCTGTAACGGTTGGGCTGACCGCTAGCCCTTACCATTTAGTGTTCAAGGTTGCATTCCGACCATTTCTAACCGCATTCTGGCAACAGATACCATTCGCATTCCGACCATTTACTACTCATTTCCAACACCATGTCTTCTTCGTCAAACAAGAAATGGAAGAATAAGGAAATGAGGTTGGAAGCCAAGTTCAAGGTGTTCGACGATGAGGTCGACCTTTACAACTTCTTGACGAGCAGGATAATCACCAACTCGATGATAGTCAATATCGACTATTATTTCGCCCAAGCCGAACTTAACGATCCTTTTGCCAAGCCCTTTACAGTCTACGTCAAGGCCCTCAGTTGTGTTCAATGGGATTGAATCCGAGTCCCGGACTATGAGCAACTAATGCTCGAGTTTTACACTTCATTCAAGATATTGGCGGACTACATGCTGACATGTCGATTCAGAGGGAAGGAGTACAATTTCACCGCCAACGCCATCGAGGCTTATTTCATTATTGACAACAGAATGACTCTGAAAGAGAGAGACCATGAATATAATGAGAGCCAATTCTAGGAAGAGATTAAGCTCCTGGGAACTAAGGAAAGGAACCATTATTCACTTACTTTGGTTCAAGACAACGCCTTATACGCTGATAATCGGTTCTTCTTACACTGCGTGCTTGTTAAGGAGGAGCCGATGTTGATGAATAAGGAGAAGATGTATGCACTGTGGTGCATGACAAGGGGGGGACCAGTTCAAGTCTATCCTCTGATTATACGGAGTTTGAATAATGTGAAGAAGATAAGTGAGGAGGGACAGTACTGATGTCCCACGACACATTCATCACGATCCTAGCCACGATATGTGGATACTCGCCGAGTGTTTTGTAGTTTTTTAGTGGTGTTGAAATAAGAGTGGGTTCATAGTCTTGGTATTATCGGAATTCGATTCGATTGTAAGAATTAAGGGTTTTTTAACTTGACGTAAATACAAGTTGGTCGTATGCCTAGTGCGTGTGCCCAATTGAAATTGCAAAGTAAAAGTAAAGTTTCACTAAGTACAAGCATGAAAGCCTAAGGTACGACTATGCATTCATGATCATAAAAACTCAAATAATGCAAATCAACTAAAATCGAAAGCATCAAAGGAAAGAGCTAAAATCGTCACTTGAACGCACGCTTTATCACTTTTCACGATTTGTGTTGGAGTTTTATTATTTGTTTTGTATAAGAAAATCAAAACCCAAAACCCACAATTGATTTCCCACACATTCCTCGCCCACTAACAACATACACTCTCATCTCACGTTATATGAAGATATAAGAGCTAAAATTGAGCTCGGCTAACAAGAAACGGGGCATAGGCTCCAAGAGGCTCATTTAGGATATTTAAGTAGTTTATATATTTGGATATGGCCGGAATAAGGGTGATATATATGCCTCGAGGTCATTTCCAAATTCAATCATGTACGAGCAAAATCAAGCCACCTCAATGCAATTTCGGTAAAAATGCAAGCAAAACCAATAACTCACACGAGGCTACTCACTAGTTTTGCACCGGGTTTTAGAAAACACAATCAAAAGAGCCTTCAAAGCTTTCCAATATTTTCACGAGTAAATGTTGAGTACACACACACACACACACACACACGCACACACACACACACACACACATACACACACACACACATATATATATATATATGCGGTTTTTGGACGAAGCACACAAATTCAACTCCTTACACAAGAGGGTATAAACATGTAAAAACCTGACAAGTGAACTATTCAAACTTCCAAGCATATGGTGATTGCGTAACAATGTAATAAAGACACAAAAGACACAAAAATGACTCAACCATATAAATGCGCAATTAGTAAGCGTCACTTCGCCAAGGCTCGAGTTAAGAAAGACAACTCATGCTTTGTAAAACCCGAACCCTAACCACCTACCCACCCCACACTTAAACCATGCAATGCCCTCATTGCATTTTAATGACAATCAATTAAAAGGAGGGTGAGATAGAAGCTTCCTTAACCGAGTGAGTTTGGGTCGAGCTCGGTGGGGTCCGCTTAAGCATCCAAGAAAAAACCGAGCATGGCTTGTTTCTTTTGGCTCGATAATGCTACTAATATGTCAATTAGCCCAAGGTTGAAGTCGAAAAACTGAACACTATAAAAGAAAACCACACAAAAATCAAAAACATGAGAAAATATGCAAGTAAAAGAAATAAATGAAAGAAACATGTGTTGCCTTCCAAGAAGAGCTTATTTTATGTCCTTAGCTTGACGAACTCCCTTTTTATCATGGCAAAGTAGTGACAGGAGGGTTTCATGCAAAAAGCCTATGGGTAGCCTGAGTGATTATCATCATTGCATGTGCTTGAATAAGTTTCAGTCTTGATATCTTTTGAAATCGCTGTGTGTAGTTGACTTTGAACATGACGTTAAGGCACACAAAAAACCCTATTCTGGCCCTATCCATATATTTTAGCCACTATAAATTCCGAATGAGCCAATCATAGCCAAATAATCTATTTCCATTAGTCATGTGTGATTTTGTTGAGTTCACCCCTACCAACCCCTTAAAAGCGTGGGGTAGGATTTAGTTATTTTTATTGGTTATTAGTGTTTTGGAAATTTTGTTAGGGTTTTATGATTTTATGAATTCTTGTAATTAAGGACCACCATCCAAAAAAAAAAAAGAAAAAAAAGAGAAAAAAAATAATACCCCATAAAAAAATTATAATAAGGGGGAAATAAAAAAAAAAAGAGAAAGAAGGATGGTGAGTCTAGTTGGATCGTGTTGAGTCATTGCCTACGCGCTCATAAAAGCTTATGTTTTATTGTTTATTTTATTTTATGAAGCCTAACGTTTAAAAGGCATGAGTTGTGTAGAAGCATATTATAAGCTTCAATTGTATTTAAGTGGTTTGCACTACAAGTCGGTTTAGAGTTACGAGTTGAGAAATAACCTAAGTATAAAAGGCTACGTTAAGAGTGTTTAGTGAGGTTTTTATTTTTTAACAAGGTGAAGCACATTGCTTCGTGATTAGATTAGGTGGAGTGAGTTATTTAGCCACACGACTTATGTATTCCATACCCGTCCAAAGAGCCTTACATTATAACCCGAAAAGACCTTTTTCGATTCTTAGTTCGCTAACAAACTTAATTTGCGATTGAAAAGAGATTGATTTTCCGTGCTTATTTATTGTGCATGTATTTATATGATTTGAGCGTATACACGTCCCATGCAGAAAATTATTGAGTGCTTTGAGTGCACACCCCTATATATTACCCTTTTGAGAGGATGCATGAATTTTGATTTTGGAGCAAATATGTAATAAGGGTTGAGTGTTTGAAGTTGCGTGACTTGTATCTATATTTTCAAAATTATGTATGTAGCATAGCACGACTCCTTGCTTGAACAGATTTTCATTCTTGTTATACATTGAGATTATCATTTATTCGAGGACGAACAAACCAATAAAGTGTGGGTAGTTGATTAACATGAACTTGTCTTGATTTTAGTTAGTATTTTAGTTATTTTTTCTTATTGTTTTCAGTGAAAGTTGGATAGATTGAGCACATTTTTGTATTTTATAATCTCCAACTTATTTTATCGTATTTTAATTATAATTAATTAATTTTATGTTTATTTTAGGTATTTTCAGTGAAAACGGTCAGCGATTTGAAGAATTTGAAGCTGCCAACTTTCTATAACAGTTATTCTTCTGGAACCATTACAGTAGCTTCCCGACCAAGCCTGCTGAGCACTGCTGACCAGCCCTGCCGAGCGCTGCCGACTGCTGCCTGCGTCGCTCGACCAGTCCGCCCGCGTCGACCAGTTAACGTCGATCGACGCAAGAACCGTTATAGTAGCCCTGATCGATGCCAATGCCCACGAACTCTCTGTTGCGTCGATCCTAAATGCGTCGGTCGACGCGATGACCCAGAATCGTGTTTTTGAGGGTTTCTTACTGCCCAAGACTTCCCAAAACTATAAACACCCTGTGTATTTCGTTTTTTAGCATACATTATCATATTGCTAGGGTTTCTAAGGCTTCTTAGGGGTTGACAACCCCAACGAGTGCCGTTTATTTTCTTAGTTTCTTTTCAAACTTCTTATCTCTAGATTTTAGAATAGTTAGATTAGCTTTTAGATAGTTTAGAGTTGAGATTTCTACAACAAAACGCTGCGGTTCGTCTTAGTTTAATAGTAAGTAGTTATTCTCTTCGCTTTTTAATTTAGATTGCATATTTTCAATTAGTTTAATTAATTATTGCTTCCATGATGAATCGTGATTATGATTTTGTTGGGTTTATTATGTTGATTGTTTTTGCTAGATCTTATGGGTCTAGACCCTAGATTCGTTGTGAACCATCAATTGCCTCTTCCCAAGCGATCGTGGAGATGAATCAAAGCTCTAGAACCCTTGTTTTCTTAAAGTTTTTAAAAATATTTTAATTAATAAATTCCTAGATTAAATAAATTCTTGATTTAATTGCTCTTAGATAAAATAATTTAGGATTTAGATAATTAGTTCTTAGTTTAAATAATCTTAAATTTAATTAATTAGATCGTAATTTAACTAATTCTTAGTTTTAATTAGTGTAATTAATTTCTAGTTCTTAAAACAAATCAAACAAAAACCCCCTTGTCCGCGTGTTTAGATTATTTATTTTTATTATTTTCTCATTCATGAAAACAAACACAAGAGGAACTTCCGAATCTAGCTTTCCTTTGAGATCGACATTAGTCAACTTACCCACCTACAAGTGATCTCTTACTCTTGCGGGCGAACTTTTTAAAATTGACAACTTTAAATAAAAATAGGTGCGAAAAAGTTCGAATCACTCAGCACCACCAGCTTTCCTTCCAATCTCGCTTCGCTTTTCGGCAGCTGCTGCCATCCGTTGGCTGGATCCGATTCCCCCTTGATGTCACTAAGGATGAGATCCTCGACTCTTGTGGTCTAGATGTTTTGATCTTCATTAGGTTGTTCAAGTTCAGGTTAGTCATTTTCTCAATCAATAATTATTATATTAAATTGATTTTTGCCAAATTATAGTCCTAATTAAGTGGATTGTATTTTTTTCCCTTCAATTCTATTTGATTCTTATCGATTGATTTGCAGTTCAATATATGATTGATTGGTTTATTTATGATGTGATAATGTGTTCTTGAGTTCTGTAGATTTCATTGCCCTTTTGAATGTAAAATATTATCGCTTTTGTGATTTTATGAAACTTATGATGTACTTCAATCTTATTTTATTTCCGCCCTTTTTTCTCTTGAATATGACATGATTCTCAAGTTAGGGTTTTAATAATCACTCTAATTCGGTCGTGGTTGTTGTGCTGGGGTTTGAAGAGTTATGGGCTTGCTTTAATTTGATCAGATTATTGATTTTCCGCGTTAAGAGGCACACAATAACCAGTTTATGCCGTTGTGTTGTGGTGATTTGCTACCCTATCCGTAGTGTAAGACTAATTTATATTGCTCCACCTCAAAAGAATCTCAACGAGTATGATTATTGCAAGAATTATATGTTTCTGAACTGGGTTATTATTTCTTGAATTTATTTTTATTTTTTTGTTGTGAAATTTTTGTATCAGGTGTATAAAAATGTCGTCTTTAAGGAATGTCGTCCCGATAAAAGCTCACAAGGAGCGTGCCCATCCGTGAGTTCTTCTCCCTCTTTTGAAAATTATATTAATTGATTGTGGGATTTGATCTTTTGATTAGTTTTACTTTTTATATTTTTTCTAATTTCTTGCTTATTTATTTGATGCTATCTTTTTATGTCAGTCATTCAAGGAGGAGATTTGGGTTGCTCGAAAAGCACAAGGATTATGTCGTGCGAGCGCGAGCCTACCACCAAAAGGAGCAGGCTATTCAGGTATTTTTTTGTAAACCTGTATTTTATTGATTTTTTGGTTAAGTGTCTCAACAATGTAATTTTAATTAATTTTTGGAAGTATTATATATATTGGTTGTAAATACATTCTACAGAAACTTTAAAAAAGCCGCATTTAGGAACCTTGATGAGTTCTACTTCAAGATGATTAAGACAAAAACTGTCAATGGAGTCCACAGATTGGCGTAAGATTAGATAGCAAGTTATTTATTTATTTAATTGCAAGGTTATTTTATAGTATCGTCTCCAAAAAATATTTGCATATGTTGACTTTGATTCGTTTAATTGTGAAGGAGTGAAGTGAATAAATATTGATTCTTCTCTAACCGCGTTAATTTGAAAAAATTTAATGTAATTTTACAGGAGAGGCACGAGTCCAGGGTGCTATCAAGCATAAGAACATGGCAGTAGCAGAAGATAAATCGTCAAGCACTTGATGACATCGAAAATCTGGTTATTGTTTGTGTGGTCGATGGCAAGCAAATTCCTCAAGTTTCTCGACCTGTTACAAGGAAATTAATAATAATCCCACAAATATATTTTCTATCGAAAAAATAAAATAAAATAAAATAATTGAACTCTGAAATAAAATAGAATAATTGAACTTTGAGTATGATTATTCAGTGAATACTTTTTGATATGTAATTTCTTGCTTTTTTCCAGAGTTATAATGCACAGCTACTCGCAAATTCTAAGGCTGAAAACAACAAGGTTTATTCTATTCTAGTTTGAATTATTTGAAAGTTTCTTATTTATGTTTTTTATAACAAGCAGTTCGGTAATTTATGTTGTCTGAATTATTACAGAACCCTTCGGCTGCAAATGGAAATGAAGCCAATGGGTGTCGGCCCGAGAAAAGCCCGTGGCCCGGAATGTTAACATCAAACTTAAGACAACTGAGATCAAATCCAATTCAAATGGAGTTGAAGAGAATAATCAAAAGGTAGTAGAAAAATCATCAAAAATGAAAAATCCGATGCTTGAACTCTCACCACAAGAAGCAAGGTATATAAAATTATAAGAATTTTTTTTGGTGATCTAAGAAAAAAAAAATTTGCCAATTTTTTTTTTTAATTCTATTATATGAAGAAAAAAAAGTCCACCACAAACCATGAAAATTGCAAATCTAAGCTGGTTATAGAGCAGAGACACGAAGCATGGTCACCGGGTATCTCATTTTGCATACATGGCATCAAGTGGATCACAACTGTAAATTTCCATTTCAAAAACATGTGAGACGGAGGGCGACATTGAGATGGATCCCTCCTTTGTCAAACTCAATCGATGATTTAGGATTTGATGCTTAATTTAACAATCACATACAAAATGACAAACGGGCCCTTTAGTTACTACTGTACTCTAATCTTGCTTGCTCCTAAATGTTCTACATTATTGTAATATGTAGCAATGACCAACTAAGTCTCACCATCAAGTGCAACTATTGCTCTTTGTGGTACTTACTGTGTAGGCAGGTTGTTAATGTTGTTATTTATATGTTTGTCATGTAGATTCGTATGGATACTGTTTTTTAATAAAATTACTTTTATAACGTCTTATAATAAAATTAAAAAATACTGGAAAAATATTTTATAGATTTTAAAATTAAAAAAAATATTTTTTTAAATATGTAAAAATAGAATAGATTTTAAAATCAATTAGTTATTTAAATATTACAAACTATATGTAAAATTAAAATAATTGCATGGAAAATATTTATAAATATTAAACCTTCTCTAAAAATAAGAAAATCAGATTTCAGAAATAGCAAATGTGGAAATTCTATTAAGTGGTTATGAAAAACCTAAATATAATTCTACAATAAATTCTAAAGTTAGTAAAAAATAAAATAAAAGGAAATCATTTGAAGATATAAAATTATTTGAGAATGAGTATAATTAACTTTGTAATAATTTTGTTGAAAAATAGTGTTTCCATAAGCTTAATCTACTAGACTATTTAATTCATTCTATGTTTTTTAATTTTATTTTACATTAATATTACCAGTTTTGTTATTATAGATATTAGTTTTGTTATTATACCTCATGTTTATGTAGGAATTGTCAGTCAAAGATGTGGCTCAACAACTGGCATAAGATTGGGAATTTGTTCAGGAGGCAAAAAAGTTCTTGGAACCCCTTCGACGTGATAAACCAGTTGTCAATATCGATGCATTGACAGTTTTAAGTCATCAGCTTGTTAGTGCATTAGATCGGGTATTTCTGGTATGATGTTAACTTGGGACAAACTCCCACTCTCTTATGGTGTCAACATTTTCATTTCATTGTACAGTGTTCGAGCCTTCTCTCTGTGCCACGAGCCCGGATCAAAGAGGGTAAAAAGAAGCGAGTACAGGAAGCTCAACAACTTCAGAAGCCTGTCGCTAGTAGGATTATTTTTATATCCATGCTAATCCATCATCAAAATATTTATTGGAGGAGAGAGAACATGCTGATATGATGAGGTTTCTTCTTTACCATAGATGCCTAATTTCTTCTTTTAACTTGTGGTCCTGCCAGAATTTTAAAATTTCAATGGTGAATTGCCAATATCTGGTGATATGGTTGCATTAATATTCTCACATTCACACACACATATATATAAATAATAACAGGCCCATCCGACCGGATGATGCTCAATCTCATTTGTGAAGCTGAATTCCCAAGCGATTATGAAGCTGAACCCGATTTCACATTCACGCGTGGATGATGAAAAAGAAGAGGAAGAAACGCCAGCATCGGGAATTTCGCCAGCGAGGATTGAAGTGGGATATGCTTTCACTTCGAAGAAGATGAAGAGCTTCTTACAGCCGAAATTAATAACCTTAGCACGGTACTCATTCAACGTTTTATTTTATCTATATTTATTTATTTTTCCTTTATTCGTAATTCGTCTTCACGCCTTTTGTTTTTGAACATGCAGTAATCAGTTGATCACTTCCCTTCATTTCTTTTGTTAGTTTGTTACTGAAATATTTGGTTGATTTTCTGTAATCAGTTGATCGCTCATTTTCACTCCCCTGCGTGTATTTTGTACTTAACTTTCTAAAAAATACCAACTATTTCTGTGCATTTACAAATTTACGCCCCGCCAATTTTTGATCTTTATTTGCTAAAGGTACTCGAGTGTCAGTTTTGAATTCAAGAAAACAAATAAATATAATTAATTTGATTTTCAAGAATTTGACATTTTTGATCGGATGTTCAAGAATATAATAGATTCTTATTGACTAATTATTTCTTTTGTTTTTACAGTTAGCAGGAAAGGAGTGGTCCCAAGTTATTGAGGTTTCTGCTCTGCAACTTCACATCGCTTTATGAATTTAAAGGAGTGGTCTCATGTTCTCTTACTACAATGTGGGGAACTTTTCGACCTTCTGCTCGTACTTGGGTCAGTCGGACTTAATAGTTGAATTGATAGAATCGCCACTTTTATGTTTGTACTTGTGCTTGTTTATAAGTTGGGGATTTATTCATCTCTGAAGTGGAAATAATATATAAGTACAAACTTATGTTAAGCTCGAGGTGCGGATGTTGAACTTGAACTATTATTTTATTTAAGAATGTTTATTAATTATTATGATTTCAATGATGATTTGGTGTTTTTAATAGTATTTTATATTTGATATTTTACATTTCATGAAAGCGTTACAAAAATTCAAATTTCCAGAACCTTTTTTTGGGAAAAGATGTTATAAAAGTATGTTTATACTAGAACGTATACTAAAAATGATGTTCTAAAAGTAAAAAACTTTTTAGAACGTCTTTTCTAAATACCGTTTTGGAAAGTTACTTTCCAGATCGATTTTTAGAAAACACCGTTATAGAAAGTTATACTTTCCAGGTCGGTGTTTCGAAAACACGTTCTGGAATGTGATACTTCCCAGAGCGTCTTTTCTAAAAAGTATAACTTTCCATAATGGTATTTTATAATATAACGATCTTGAAAGTTATACTTTCCTGAACGGTTTTCTGTAAAACCGATCTGGAAAGTATAACTTTCAAGAATGGTGTTTTTGAAAAACTGTCCTGAAAAGTAGCGGATCAATATGGGATGGTACCGTTCTAGAACATAAAATTTATTTTCTAGAATGCCTTTTTTCCCCTTCTAGAAAGTCTGCCAATCTAGAAGGGTAAAAAAGGCATTCTGGAAAGTACAGACTTACTAGAACTATGTCACTACAGAAGGAACAGAAAGACATTCTGGATAGGCAGAATTACCCTTCTGGATATGAAATTTCTGCACTAGTGATATCTCCAAGACTCCACCCAATAGCCTCCTTATGAGCCTTAAGCACTTCAATTAACCTCTCCTTTTCTTCTTGATTTAGGTTGGCATAGATAATGACAAGTTTGCTCTCTCCTTCTTCCAAATACACATACTTGAGGTGAGATGGGAGAGGCTTAAGCTCGGGCTTGTGCCTCCTCTCAACCTTACCGGGGGCTAATTCGAATACTTCAACGATTCCTTCAAGGTAATCTTCAAGTTTCTCAATATCAACAACAATCTCCACCCCCTCCTTTAAGATTGCGTTGTTGCCCTCAATGACACATGTACAAGCTTTCTCACCCAAATCGGTGGCACATTAAATCCCAATTGACACGTCTTTAAGAACAAGGGTCTCATTACCCTCATCACAACATTTAACACAACCCTCCGGGTCGAACTCCTCATTGCACTCGTCCTTCATGAAAACTTGTTCGACCAAAATTTGGATCTTATCAATAAGTAAGCAATTCGCATGATAGACGCTTGATGTAATCGATGGCAAGTTGGACATAGAATGTGACTGATTCACCCGCTACGGACAAAATGAGATTCTTGTTCCCAACGTCTATCAAGCATTCAGTTGTAGACATAAACGGTCACCCTAGCAGGATAGTGTGTTCGGCGCCATCATTCTTCACAATGCCAACATCCAATACTACGAAATCAACCGGAACCACAAGCCTCCAAACTTGGACGAGAACGTCCTTGATCATCCCCTTCAAGTATCTAATTGACCGATCGGCTAATTGTAAGCAAATACACATCTCTTGTAAGGGAGCAAGTTCCAATTGTTCATAGATCAAAAAGAGCATTAAGATAATACCCGCCCCGGAATCAAGCATGCCATTAGTAACTTTTCCATTCCATAGTGTGATATCAATACAAAATGAGTCAGGATCCACCTTCTTAAGAGTTAAGAGAGACGATTCACAAACCACACTAGCCTCCTTGGATAGATAAACTCTCTCATTTGTAGCGCTCATGAGCTTTTTTGAGGAAAGCTCCTTGAAGAACTTGGAATAAGCGGGCATATCCCGGATGTCATCTAACAAGGGAAGAGTGATGTTTACGTTGGACAATATATCATAGAGCTTTAGAAAATGCGCATCCTTCTTATCATTTTGTAGCCGGTATGGATAAGGCATAGGGGCTGGTCCAACCTGAATCTACCTGACATGAAGCAAGCCCTGATTGGGATGACCCGAGCTATTGTTCTACGCCTAAGAAGGAAAGGGGAGTGAAATGGCCCAGATCTGGCAGGACCTTTCCTGATTTGGATTTTGATAGTTCGGGAGAGACCCACCTGGCACAACCCAAGAAAGAAAAGGGTAATGAGGCGGTGAGTAAGGCCGTCCCTGAGAGATATTACCCTGACCTGGTCTGATGCCTTTACCTTGGATAAGGTTCCAAGGAGAACAGGTCAGGATTTTAGCATGAGACTAGAACTGTCTTGTTCCTAGCGGAAACTTCCTGACCTGAATAGTTTGAGATAACGGCCCGAGATTCGAGGATTCTGTTTCCGAAATCTCGGAGAGACCTCACGTGATAGATAGTTATAAATATCTCAATCTCAAGGCTGAGAGAGGTATGATCTTCTAAGCATTACTCTCTTGTTTTACATTATTCCTATAAAAAACGCTTACTGACGGGGTAGAATCAGGAGGAATAAGAACATTCAAAATGGAAATCACCTCCTCCACGGATGGTGGGGAAACTTTATTATCAACCACCCTACCACTTCGAAGGGTCGTGACCCCATGATCATGTGAGGGTTTACTTGGCAATTTGCCTTTCTCGTGAGCTTGCTTTAGCATATTCACATCACTTGCAGGTCAGGGAATTCTTAGGTGAAGGTGCAGGCCAGTTTCTCGGGTGTAATAATTGGTGCCGTCTTTGGGAAAGATTCAAAGCTAAGAAGTGAGAAAACCATGGCATCATATGGACTACGACGGAATTTGGTGGCGGAGTTGGGTGGCACACCAAGCTCTGCCACACCATTGGGTGCGCCATCAGCGGCGGGACCATCGGCGGCAGGTAGATCAGGCACATCACAACCTTCTCTTAGTAGATCCGCACAAACAAATGGCAGATTACTGAACGATGCCTTTCTAAGGCAATTGTTCGACCTCATCGGCAAGGCGGTAGAAGTATCTGTGGATAAAAGGTTCTTCGAGCTCTCGACCCCCTATTTTCAAGGCAGCCCCGCCACTGGACATGGATCCCCCTTGAACCCAGCGCACGCTCCGGACTTCCCTCCAGGAAGAGAAGAAAAGTTGCTCAGCTTCTAAAAGTGAAACATCAAGCAAAACCAACCTAGACCTCACTGAGTAGATGCAAAACCTGCAAAAAGAGGTCAGGGAGGTTAAGAGGAAGATGGCAAGCACGGGCACGGTGCCGGCGTAGAGGGGTACACCATTTACGGATGCGGTTATGCGCGATGATGTACCGGCTTCTTACCGGGACCACCTGAGCCGATTTCAGATCGTGGCTACTTTGCCCAAATTCTCAGACGCGGTCATATGCCGGGTCTTCCTGACGACCTTTACAAAGTCGGCCCAACTCTGGTTTAGTCAGTTACCTCCATGCTCTATAAGCAACTTCGATGAATTTAGCTCGACATTCCTGCACCAATTTACCAGTTGTAGGAAGTACAAGAAGATGCCGCTAAATTATTCAGCCTGAAACAGAAGGAAAATGAAAATCTACGTGCATACATCAAGCGATTCATAGATGAAAAAATAGAGGTGCCATCAGCATCTGAGGAGCTCCTGGTTAACGCTATTGCACAGGGGCTCAGAAGAGGAGAAATTTCTCAGTCGCTGGTTGTGAAGCCAGCGCTGAAATTCGGAGAGCTCCTGGAACGAGCAGAAAAATACATTCATCTAGAGGAGGCCTTGAGGATCAAAGAGGATGGAGAAAATAGAAGGGAGCGACTTGATAGAGAGGACAGGACCCCGATGAAGAAACCCAGGACTGACCCGGTTGGTGGACGACCTCGGTTTGACAAGTACACACCTCTGGCTACACCTCAAGGGGAGATCCTGCAGGTGATTGAGCGGCATCCTGATCTCAAATGGCCTAGGACTTATTCTCAAAAGCCAAGGAAAGAAAGATCTGACCAATTTTGTCATTACCATAATGAGTATGGTCATGATACGGATCAGTGCACCCACCTTAAAGATGATAGAGAGGTTGGTGCAGGTAGGGTACCTCAAGGAGTATGTACAAATGAGGAGGGAGGAGCCCAAGTCCGACTCTAGCAGGCGAGACCGACCTCAAGGGAATGAGCATGAGCAGGATAATTGGCGAAATAGTGGGAGGTTGAGTGACCAAGCTCAGGTCGTACGAGGTGAAATCCTAATGATCACAAATGGAGAATGGGATGAACATTCTAAGCGGACCCAGAACAGTTATGTGCAGGAAGCGAAAGACCAAGCTAAAAGAGCACCCGAGGTAGGACAAATATCACCTAGTCCGAACATTTGCTTTTGGTCCGACTATGATAATGGTATTCTAGTTCCACACATGGAAGCCCTAGTCATAACAACTACTATCGCTAATTACAATGTCTGGTGGATCTTTGTGGACACGGGAAGTTCACTGGACATCATGTTTTATGACTGCTTCAGAAAGATGAATTTGGATATCGAAATAGAGGAGGTCACGACCTCACTGGTGGGTGTTGCAGGAGGAGCTTTAAAACCTCTTGGCGCGATAAACCTCCTGGTTACACTGGGGGAAGAGCCGCTTAGGCAGACCAGGTCGGTGCGATTCTTGGTGGTTGATGCAGCTTCTTCTTATAACGTTATGTTAGGAAGACCATCCCTAAGAAACTTCCAGGCATTAATTTCAGTCTATCACATGAAGTTAAAATTCCCAACTCAAGATGGAGTGGGCGAAGTTCGAGGAGATCAGTACACGTCATGCCAGACGTACGTGGAAAGCATTAGACGAAATGAGGAAGAAAGACAGATCAAGAGGGCATGAACAGAAGAAGACAAACCTGAGGTGGTTCAGAGGGATGAAAAAGCCATAACGAGAAGGATGAAAAAGAGCAAGCAAAATAGTATATATATAAAGGACACATGCACGTGCATAGTAAACGAGATAGTACTAGGGTTTCCTCAAAACCAGGAAACCCTAAAATTATTACAAAAGTACAAATATTTTTTTATGTTAAAAGAGAAATCAAAACAGCACAGGCAGAAGAAAAGCCACCCAGATCAGCCTAGTTTGCCATATCGTCGTTTCCACCATCTAGATCCTTAGCAAACTGCTCCACTACATCTTCCTCGGATAGATCGTTGGGTGACACCCCACTGGGCAACTCACCCAGATCATTAAAGGTCGTGGAGGGAGTAGAGGCAGGCAATGCTAAGGTTATGCTCTGATCTGGGTAAGAAGAGGACTTAGGAACAGGAGATCGGAAGAGCCAGAGGATTGCTCGGCAAGCTCATGAGTCCCGAGCTGATGCATGCGATCTCCCTCAGCCGAGTAGGAGAAGATCATGGGCGGAGGGTTCCCTTGGATAAACCTTCTCCTATCATAGGGGGTAGAAGGGTTTTTCTTGAACCACTGATCACAAGCATCCAGACCCAGGTTGTAGTACACCAAGGCTTCTGACAGAGCAGTCGGTAGAGCTCCATGGACTCAAGAAAGGCTCATTTGGTGTCCTCCCTAGTGGTCTGGATTAGCCGAAGCCCATCCTATGAACTCAAGAATCCAGTTCT
This sequence comes from Phtheirospermum japonicum, assembly GCA_014905375.1. Lineage (NCBI taxonomy): Eukaryota > Viridiplantae > Streptophyta > Magnoliopsida > Lamiales > Orobanchaceae > Phtheirospermum > Phtheirospermum japonicum. The sequence goes on along the minus strand of BMAC01000902.1, from coordinate 421,302 downwards.
CCCTTCTTCTCTGCCCCTGGTCAGAGATTCCTCCACTCGACTCGCCGTCTCAGCTTGGATCTCATCCTCCTTCTCTTTGGCTGCCAAAACCTCTACCCGAGCCTTTTCCTCTCCTTCCCTTGCTTCCTTCAGCTCAAACTGAACCTTCTTCAGTTCAGACCCTCTCTCCTTGTAAAGATTAGTCACCATCTTATACTTCTCCTGCAGGCGACCGTGCTCTTTTTCCAGATCAGCATTCATTAGAGAGCCCCGGGCACGTGCCACCAGGATGGACCTCTTTGTTGCGGCCTAATTCAAAGAGATAACCCTTTTTGAAATTAATAACTATAAAGGCTAAGGCAAAGCAAACATAGGAGACAAGGAGAATAAGATTACCCAGGCCTTATCCTGGAATAATGATTCGATCAGCTCGGGATCTGTCAATTTATCCAAGGTCTTCCGATCTGATGATGGGCATTGGCCTTGGATGAATTGGATGTCCACATCTCCAGAGCAGTTGAGAATGGAGGTACTGGAGAACCAGAGAGCGTTAGGTTTGACCACCTTGGCTTCTGGTGGAGCCACTCCCTTACCAGATCTGGAACGTTTATGAGAGAGTTGTTCTCGTTCCTCCTCGGACTCAGCAAGCACGTTCAGATCCACCTCAGGTATGGCGGATGTTTCGCACTGCTTGGGTCGGGCTGGCTGAGAGTTCCTTGAGGACCCAGTGGCCTTTCCTCCCTGAGATTTCTTCTCAGGACCCGCAATGACTTGTTGGGATTCTATCATTTTGTGCATCATGTTTTCTGCAAAAGAAAGTTACTAACCAAGGAGTCAGAGTTCAGTACTACATAAATGATAAGGAGAAAGATCAAGATAAGCACCTTCTTAGCAAATACCCATCCCAGGAGTTAAGGGACATGTTTCTTCGCGGGAATGGAAGAGATCTCGAACAAAGGGAACGAGAAGCTTGGTCACGTTAAAAATATTTTTGTTCAAGGCATTGATGATTTTCTTCAGTCGGGGAGACCTGTCTCCTACGGATAATAGAGCTTGGGTAGGAAGTTGATCAAGTGATTTGGCGGGAAAACCCCAATCACCGGAACAGTGCACGAAATAGAATTTTTTCCTCCAAGCCTTGTTGGAGGAAGGACCGCCAGTCAGAAAATACACACCAGGGCGGGCACACAGATAAAAGTAACTGGAGGGATCTCTCTTAGCCTAGAACAATGAATAAAATGTCAGAGCAGTTAGGGTGAATCCGGAAAATCTCTTAGCTAAGTTATAGCCTATTATTATCCTAAAGGAATTGGGAACTAGCTGATGAATGGGTATTCTATACATATGGGTTATTTTTACTAGGAAGGAGTTTACTGGAAGGTGTAACCCTGCCTGAAATTAATCTACAAAAAAGGTCAGATGATCAGCGCGGGGTGAATATGCACTTTCACCCATATCGGGAGTGACCATCGAGAATTCTTCCGAGATATGAAATTTTGACCTAAGTCCCTCCACCGTCCAGTCACTAAGAATGGAAATGATGTTATCAGGATGGCTGGGGATAAGCGAAGCCCAATCAGCAGAGGTATTCGGAGAGGAAGAAAATGCCGCCGGGGAATAAGGGGCAATACTGAGGTCGAGGGAAGAGGAGGAAGATGACAGAGCAGACATAACTTGAAGAAGGATAGAGATGGGAGAAGTACATGGTTTTTTTGAAGATGATCAGAAACCGCTTAGAGGGGAAAGTAGCGAGAGAAAAGCTGCGAGAGAGAATAATGAACGTTTTGGTGGAGAAGAGTAAAAGTGAGAAATAAACCGGGAAAGTAGAAGAAAATGGATGAATTTTTAAAATAATGATTAAAAAGGATTTGATAGGACACACGCATTTAATGCGTGTCAGCTTGTGCAGTACCCAAAAACACAGGTTGGGATCTGCAATCTTCAAAAGATAAGGAAAGGACGTTACTGATCATCCTTAAAGGATATGACCCGATTCGAAAAAGCGGATTTAGCGGGATCTGTGCACAGTAGTCCAGAATTTGGAATGGCGTGTGGGGAATATCAACCGCCTAGAGTTGAACCTTAGGTTCTACGGTTCATCCCAACCACTTGGGGGGGGGGGGGGGGGGTAACTGGTTGGTCCGACCTGAATACGCCTAACCTGAAGCAAGCTCTGATTGGTATGACCCGAGCTATTGTTCTACGCTTAAGAAGTAAAAGGGAGTGAAATAGCCCAGATCTTGCAGGACCTTTCCTAATTTGGATTCTGATAGTTCGGGAGAGACCCACCTGGCGCAACCCAGGAAAGAAAAGGGGGCTGAGATGGTGAGTAAGGTCGTCCCTGAGAGATATTACCCTGACCTGGTCTGATGCCTTGACCTTGGATAAGGTTCCAAGGAGAACAGGTCAGGATTATAGCATGAAACCAGAACTGTCTTGTTCCTGGCGGAAACTTCCTGACCTGAATAGTCTGAGATAACGGCCCGAGATTCCAGTATTTTGTTTCTGGAATCTTGAAGAGACCACACGTGATAGATAGTTATAAATATCTCAGTCTCAAGGCTGAGAGAGGTATGATTTTCTGAGCATTAATCTCTTGTTTTATATTATTCCGATCAAAAAGGCTTACTGACTTAAGCATCAGAGAGCTTTCCACCGGAAAAACCCCGGTGGTCCTTTCTAACTTGTTTTTGTGTAAAGCAGGTCGGAGAATTCTCAGGTGAAGGTACATGCCAATTTTTTGGGTGTAACGGGGGCTTAGACATTGGATACTTGTAGGCATTTGAAGACTTACGGGGTCCATCGGGAGGGTCCTTTGATGAAGTGGGACCCACGGGGTGGAATCAGGAGGAATAAGAACATGCAGAATGGAAATCACCTCCTCCTCGGACGGTGGGGTAACATTATTATCAACCACCCTACCACTTCGAAGGGTCGTGACCGTATGATCTTGTGACGGTTGGCTTGGAAATTTTCCTTTCTCGTGAGCTTGCTTTAACATATTCACATCACTTGCCAATTGCCCCACTTTAATGTTCAACCCATTCGTCGTGGCCTCAAGAGCGTTGCACCTAGCATTAAACGAAGCCACTGTAACGAACAAAGATTGCAATTATTGCATAATAGACAAGAAGTTTAGATCTGAAGGTGGAGTAGGAGCACTCATCAGAATAGAAGGATGACATGGACCCGCATGCGGATTAGCATATCCGAAATTTGGATGCACGTGGCTGCTCAGATGATATGGAGGATCGTGATTCGGCGAACAGGCAAAGGGCGGCTTAGCGACACTGGGTCCTACTTGATAACCTTGAACCCCACTTACCTCTTCCGATTTAAGCATCGGCATATAGAAAGAGGGGTTCGACAGAGAATAAGTGGTATACGGCCCAACCATTCCACACGACGCACACGTGGGATTCGTACTTGGGCAAGATAACTTAGCAATTTAAGCCCGCATATCCGCTAATTCATTTTTCAACTCAAGCTCTTTAGGCGAAGAAGTTTCACTCACTTCATTGGCATTAGAATACAACGCCAGAGAAGATTTTTGGTGAGAATTTTTGGCAAGAGTTGTGAAAATCTTAAGAACCACTAGAGGAGGTTGTTCCTTCATATTACCCCCGACCGACGTATCCACAATATATTAGAATTGTGGGTCTAATACCTCATAGGAAGTTTGGATTAAGAGTTTCTTTGGAATATGATGATGTGGACAACTCGTGAGAAGATCTTGGAAACGAGCCAAAGCGGAGTGAAATGGCTTGTTTTTCATTTGTTTAAACAAAATAATCTTAATCCTCAATTCGGCCATTTTTTCCGCGGAATAGTAATGATCCAAGAATGTTGCCAAGAGCTCGTACCATGTGTGAATAGACTTGGAAGGGATATCCATAAACCACGACAATGCCTTATCTTGGAGAGCATATGATAAACAACGGAGTCGAAGATGCTCTAAACTCATAATATTCGAACGATGGAAACTCGAGACTTGCCACATAAATTTTCAAAGGAATTGGAGAGGATATTCCTTAGCAAACCCATGAAAGATCGGAAGATGAGAAAAATCAAGCGAACGGATATCAATAGCCATAACTTCGGGGGGAGGGATACACAACACGAAATAGTCGCTCCCACGAAGGCTTTGATAACTTCTTTCAAAGTGAGGACGAGAGGGGCATATTGGGCATTAGGACTCATTCCCCCAAACAAAACAAACGGATCGGGAGTGTCCTCATGAGCATTAGTATCAGCACCTCCATAACCGGGACCACCACCATAAGCATTCAAATTCACATTAGGAGAACGATTGAAGTTGTAAGCGAGAGGAACTCAATATGGGCCAAGAATCGGGCTTTACATGTTCGGAAATTGTGTAGGAGCACTATAACCCCAATACGGACCATTCGGATTCATAAAGCCGCTATACCCAACATGGTTTGCACCATGCCCTCCCATGTTGGGTTGACCGTTGATGTTTCCACCATTGGCAACATGGTTTGCACCATGCCCTCCCATGTTGCCAAAACCGGTACCAATCATCCCATTCCCAACATGGTTTGCACCATGCCCTCCCATGTTAGGAATATACCTCATGTTGCCATAAGCATTGGAATTGAAAGCATTAGAGGAATGAGGGAGAGATGTGGTACCTTGGTGTAGGCCCATGGCATGTCCTTGAGTGGTAAAACCACTCCCTTGAATTCCGAAAGCTTGTTCGTGAGGACTTGATGGTTTGGAATTTGAAGGCCCAAGCTTGTCGATCGGGGACAATTGTTCAACATGAACAGCGGGCTCTGGATCAATGGAGCTTTGAGGGGCACGGGCCCGTGGAAACTCCTAGTTGGTATTGAGAATCGGGCCGGTGTTTGGAAGATTATGTGCCATGTTTTGAGTAATATCCAAGGGACGTCTTAAACGCCTTAATCTCTTGGGGTTCGAAATATAAGGAGCCAAATCATTCTCAAGTGTTCGACGACCTTGCATACACTCAAGAAAAACGTGAAATACAAAAGAAAGCTAACAACACAAGGAAACTATAAGCAATTCGAAAACCTTAACCAAGCCAAGTCGCAACGACGCCACTTTGTTTTGTAGTTTTTAGTGGTGTTGAAATAAGAGTGTCTTCATTGGCTTGGTGTTATCAGAACTCGATTCGATTGTAAGAATCGAGGGGTTTTTAGCTTGAAATTAAAAATAAAAAACGAAAATAAATAAAAACTATGAAAATAAACTAACTAGGAAATGTAAATGCAAGTTGTTCGTATTCCTTGTGTGTGTGCCCTATTGAAATTGCAAAGACATAACGAATACACGAAAGTAAAAGCAAAGTTTCACTAAGTACAAGCATGAAAGTCTAAGGTGCAACTATGCATGCATGATCATAAAAACTCAAATAATGCATATCAACGAAAATCCAAAGCATCAAAGGAAAGAGCAATAAAAGTTGACTTGAAAGTTTAAATATTTTTGAAAAATAACAAGAAACGAAGAGTAGATCTAGGATTTAACAAAAAACCATGCATGAAAATAAAATCCAAAATAAAGCATATGAAATACTCAAAATAAAAATGATCCGAGATTCAATCTATGATCTTGGTGTGTTACTCACCTAGATTCCATAGCCAAATCATAAAATCCAACAACTAATTTAAGAGGTAAGGCAAAATGCATAAATTGAAGAACAAGCTTGAAATTAAAGCTCAAGGAAGAAAATAAAGGAAAACTTACTTGAATTGAAAAGAAAATCCAAAAACATGAATGAAATTACAATCAAAATAAAGTCCAAGTGATGACTTAAATTCTTATTAGGCTTACAAACCCAAGGAAATGCTTGAAATTAAATCTAAGATCTAAAGAGAAATTAAATCTAAAACCTAGAGAGAGAAAATTAATCCCAAACACATGGAAGAGTTGGGAGGAGAGTGGATGCCTTTGTTGGTGAAAGATGTGGGCTTATATGGTTGTTTGTAGGAGTAAAACCATAAAAATTCCAACAACCCCGTAAGCTCTATGTCTCAATCGATTGACTACAGGTTTGGTCGATTGACTGCCATCCTGATCCGAAGCCCGCTACTGTCGAGCAGTCGATTTGGCTGCCTTCAGTCGATTTTGTGATTCTCAATCGATCGACTACCTTAGTTCCAAGTGCTTCGGCTACTGTTGAGCAGTCGATTTTGGAGCTTTCAGTCGATCCGTGATCAGTCAATCGACTCTCAGTCGATCCGGGCTGTCCTCATTCGATTTGGGCTGCTCTTGGATCGATTCTCTCGTTTTGGCACGGATTTTGGGTCTCAATGCCTTGGCTCGAACCTAGGCATATGCTGGAATGTCTTGGCGCAAATATTAATTCATTTAGCCACCTACAAAACTAGAGTTTTGAACTTTAAAAACCCAAGAATTGCACAAACATCACCAACATCGGATAAATAAAGTTTAAAACATTAATACAAGAAAACAACCTAAAACCCTAATGAAACACGACTCAAAACTACTAGAAACAACACTAAACTGTAACTAAAAACATGAGAAAAATACCACAATTACATGCAAAACATCGAGGCATGATGACGTTGAACACGAACCCTTGCCATTGACTTTCGCGTGGCGGGTGGTGCAAATTTTGGGGAAACCAAGGGGAATGAAGATGCTGGTGACAAAGCTGTGGAAATATGGAGAGGGAGACGAAGATGGCGAGGACAACGAAGATAATGGGGACGCTGAGATGGGCGCTGGGATGTTTTCTGGGGGTGATGTTGGCACATCTGCTGCTGGGGCATTTACTGCGAAGAATGCTGGGACCCATGATGGGTCCGCTTATGGGACAGAGGGCGAGTCGTCGCATTTTGGAAGGGCCAACTTAGACACAAATCTGGCCGACTATGCAGGTTTTAAAAATAATGTTCACAATTGCCTGTCCTCGGTGGAGGATCACACTAGATGGGCTAGGGACGACGCCCATTAAGCTTTTAAAGAGGAGAATGTGCGTTTGGCTCGTGAAGCTAGCGAGTGTAATCACGTGATGTTGGCGGCCCTGACGAATGACTTTGCCCAGTTTCGCATGGACTTCATGGGCCGATGGTCGTCTGCTCTGCCTCCGGACTCAATGGACGTGGCCCCATTTCAAGCTCTGACATGTAGGTTATATTCATACTGGTTTCTTTAAGGATCTGTTCCGAGGTCCATTTGATGATGTGCCACCAAGCACTTGAGCAAGGCTTGCGATCGTATGGAGTTTTATCTTTCATTTCTTTTCATTTCTTTTTCTTAAAAACTTTCGAAAACCTAAAAATATTAGTTAATTTGTAATTCATTTTCTTCGTTAGTTTGTTTTTTGTAGTTTCTAATCAGGACAATCAAATCAAAATTTACGAGAATTGAGATGACGATCACTTGAACAAATTCAACGTAAAAGCGGCTCGACTATTTTCAGTCTTCATGGATGTTCTCTTACTCCTTTCCTCTTTTCTCGTCTTTATGTATTTTTGGCAATCCGGAGATTGTCGAATTTTTCAAGAGGGGGAGGTAGTCGGGTGTGGTTTGTAATTCATTAATGTGCATATTTAAATTAATTGGTCTGTAATAATTAGTAATTGAACGTGATTAAATTTCTATTGCTGCACTTAATTGTGTTTCTCTGGCTTACCTGTCGAAGTTGACTATGTATGATTTGATGTTCTTGTCCTTGAGCGTGTATAAGTGCATAAGACTTTTCAAATTATTATTTATATATTGTAAAATGGTCTTGGACGCAAATGATTTCACAAAACCTTAAAAGCAGCGTCAGTTCAAAATTTCTTTACGCAAAAGCCAGTGAGTAGCCTGAGTGTTTATCATATTTTCATGTACTTGAGTGAGTTCTGTTTTGAGATCTTTTTGAAATCACGGTGTGTAATAGCTTTAAACATGATGTTAAGGCACAGAAGAACCCTTATTCCGGCCATATCCATATATATTATCCACTGTAAATTCTGAATGAGCCAATCATAGCCAAATATCCATTTACTATATCCATGAGTGATTATGAGTTAACTCCTACGTGATTAATAACGTGGGGTAATAGTTAGTTATTCTTGTTGGTTATTTGGGTTTTGGAGTTACGATCAGGGATTTATGAAAAGTTTGTAATGAGTGTTAAGGATCACCATCCTTCAAAAAAAATGAATAAAAAAAAGAATAAAACGGATGGTGAATCTTGTTGAGTTGTTGCCTATGCTTATAAAGGCTTGTGTTTTGTTGATTTTCTTATGACGCCTAATATTTAAGAGGCAAGAGTTGAGTTTGAAATAAGAAGCATATCATGAGCTTCTAAATTGTTTAAGTGATGTGTTCAGCAGTCGGGTTTTGGTTACGAGTTGAGAAATAACCAAAGTATTAAGGCTACGTTATGAGAGTTTAGTGGGGTTTCTTTTGAATGAGGTGAAGCATATTGCTTCGTGATTAGAATAGTTTGGTGAGTTATTGATCACGTTAGATCGTGAGTTAGCCACACGACTTATATATTTCATACCCGTCCAAAGAGCCTACATTACAACCCGTAAAGACCTTTTCCAATTTTATGTTAGCTACACACTTAAAAGCGATGGAGAATTTTTTGATTTTCAGTTCATGTTTATTGTGCATGTACTTTGATGATTTGAGTGTAAATACGTCCTTATAAAAAACTCTTGAGTGCTTTTGAGCGTACACGTATATATTACCCTTTGTGAGGATGCATGATTTAGTTTTTGGAGTGACCATGTAATACGGGTCGAGCGTTTGAGTTTGCGTTACAATTATCTATATTTTCAAAATTATCTATGTAGCACGACACGACTCTTTGCTTGAACATATTTTCATTCTTGTTATTCTTTTAAATTATCATTTGTTCGAGGACAAACAAACCAATTAAGCGTGGGGTAGTTGATTAATACGAATTTATCCTTATTTTAGTTAGTATTTTAGTTAGTTTTCGTTGTTAATTTCGGTATAAGTTGGATAGATTAAGCGTATTTCTGTATTTTTGTATCTCCAACTTATTTAATTATGTTTTGATCATTATTGATGCAAACAGGTGATTATTCTCTATTTTTCCTCCATAAAACCAAGTAACTGGAGGAGCTCAGCACTAAATAGATGAAGTTTGACGATCGAGAGACGAAATCGAGCTATTCGGTGAAGAAGTAGCAAGTTTTACGAGTTAGCGATCAGGTTAGCGGTAACCCTTACCGCTAAGCCCTAGCGGTCACGATACTGATACCTTAACCGCTAGAGGACGACAGAGAGCTCCAGACCAAGTTAACGGTCTAGGTGGGGGCGAATGGTTGATGCGGCTTGAAATGGCCAGAGATAAACTTAGAAAATCATAGAGTAGGTTGGAGCTTGATAAGGCTAACCTAGGGGTAGCCCCGATATCTAGAACTTAATCGAGTTGAACTCATGGTAGAAAAAGGTATAGAATGTTCTACGCACCATGCTAGCACGAATGAGATGAGCTGAGTCAGGGATGTGTCAGTTCGGTCATTGCCAAGGAGGGAAAAGGTAAACTAGAATGAGAAATGATCGGGTGATTTTTACCTAAGGATTTCAGGTGACCCACGAGGGGATAGGCTCAAGACTTGAGTTTAGGTAAAAGAATTATGCCCCGAGCAGAAAAGGCAATGGATTTGGCTTGGATCCACCTAGGTATGCTCATGCAAGGAAAACTAAAAAGTTTAAATTATCTGAATTTGCTGTAATAGTTCGTAATTTGCGGGAAACTCTCCAAGATATCGAAAATTCCCCAACTGATCTAGGGTATAAATATCTCAGCTGGTAGAGCAAATGGTGGGATCACTTTTTATCATTTTATATAATTGTTACTTTGAGATTCCCCAACATGGAGACTGACTTAAGCTCTAGAGAGGGCTTAATCGAAATCCCTCCGGTGGTCCCTTTCTAACTTGTTTTCTTGCAGGTATCTTAAGCTCTAGTAGAGAAGGGCGTCCCCATGTAGTGGTCATTATTTCAGGGTGAACCAACTCGAACAACTATACACCGACATTAAATATTTAAAAATAATAATACACCATAAATCATCAATTAAAATATTAAGGCTTTGTTTGGTTAGTGGTTTATGAAAGCTCGGAGGAAAGATGATCGAGAAAATTATTTGGAAAATGTGCATAATAGAAAAAAAAATCAAGAAACAAGAAAATAATGTTCGTTAGATGATTGGAGAGAGTTTATGGAGAAGAAACTTCCCTCAAGTGTTAACCAAACAAAGTCTAAGTACTTATGAAATGCATTGATTCAGTAATATATCCAAATACAATCAAAATATGTCTGAAACGTCCATACAACAACAACAAATGAAAAGTACAAATGTTTACACTGAATAGTATCACTAGTTATTGATGTTGCGTCAAATATATTCAAGTCGGCATGAATACCAAGGAAATGGGAATCGAGCTGGTAAAGTAAGAATAAGGTCTTCATAAGGATGTGTTAATGGATCTTTGGGTATATGGATTATATAGAGCTTTGTATGAGGTCGTGTAAAGTGAAGATGGGCCTAATAGGTCGGCCAAAGGTATGGTGGGGTTTTATAAGCCTATAATGACGTGAATATGAATAATGGGCCCCGACGGTCTGTTAATGGAGGAAAAGCCTATGATTTGTGGTTATTTTAGTAGATTAAGAAAGCGAGAGACCTAAGTATAAGACGATTTGTTTATTATGGTATTTGAGGATTAATTGGAGAAGGAAAACCTAGATTGGATAACAAGTCTCTCTTATTTATATAAGGAGGACATAAGCCTCAGTTCTAACCAAGTTGATTTATTCCTACTTTAATAAAAGATCTCGCTTTCCTATATTTCTCAGTTACTGACTTAAGTATTATGAGGGCCTACGCAATGGCAATTCGGATTACATTTTTGTGCAGGTTCTTCGTGCTTCAGAAGGCAGTTCAAGGAATCCCAACCTCATTTCAAGTGACCACTATTTTTAGTCGCATCAATTGGCACCGTCAGTGGGAATACGAGTGACATCGAGTCAGTGAGCGAAAGACGTGAGAATCTTGATCCAAATACAAGCACTCATGAACAACAAAATGTAACACCGTGGGTTTTGGATTTCTCTAGACTAGATTAGAATGAAGATTTGGGAGACAAGATGCTCTCTTCAGGCGAGCGAGTACCATGGGGTAGCATAAGGTGCAAAAAACACCACCACTAGAGATTGGAGGCAAGAACACTTAGACTTGATGAAAGAACACGGAGACTAGAGGAACAATTGACCCCCCAAGTCCGCAATGACTAAGGTAAAGCAAGGGAAGGTGAATGTAGGCACTAAGGAGTGGGATGAGTTGAAAGAGAAGCACCTCTTTAGTATCAATAATGGATTGCTCCAAAGGATGATCAGCGCAATACCACTGGACATCAGAAGAATATTATGGAATAGGAGTCCAGTAGTGATGAGGAGGAAGAACCAGCACTAAAAATGGGAGAATGAAGAATATGTGCCAAATGATGTTATATCATCCCTGAGGAGGAGGACAACGTGAGATCCAAAGATACCCGCTCTAGAGCAGATGAGCACCAAAAATATAGTGAGCTTATAGGAGGGACCCTCTATCATAGTCAGATTTTGATTATGATGACGAGGTGGAGATACTAAGGGAACCTCGCTGGAGGATTCCCCATCGGAGTAAACTGGGGTGAATGAGGAAGAATATGGCAGACTATGACGAGGAAAATGTGCTGCCAACTTTGAGGGAAATGCAGGATATGCAGGAATAATTGAGAACCCTGCAAAAATAAGTCGCGGGCACAAAATATCAAGAAGATAGGGGCCATCCATTCTCGGAGAATATACTATGTCCTGCCTTACCTTGGGGGTATTATGGGTTAGATTCTCACTACGATGGGCTATCAAATCCTTCTTGACATATCCAAAGCTTAATGAGGCAAAATTGTGTAGTACACAAACATTGTGGCATGAAATACATTTCTATCCACTTTGGGAGGACCTGCGCAAGACTTGTTTCATCATGTTGCTCCCAGGCAGATTACTAGTTCCCAAATTTTAAAGTCATCCTTCTTGATGCATTTTGCTAGCTCCAATACTCACACAAAGACGTTCATGTCATTATTTGTTGTGGTTTAAAAAAGTGGAGATGTATGAAAGATTACGTGTCCAGGTTCACATGGGCTAGTCTAGAAGTACCTACTGCAAAAAATAAAGTGAAGGCCAGTGCATTTGACGTAGAGGTTAAGAGGAAGGGGGTTTAACAACCTCACTGGCCAAGAGACATGCTTTTATTTACGAACAAGTACTAGATTGAAGCATCAAGTATATTCATGTGGAGGAGGAAGGGAGAATATATTTTTCCCTGGAGGATGACTATGTAGAGAAACCACCAGTAAGAAGACCTGAGCCAAAAAGAGAATTACGATAGTTAGAAAGGTCATTTGCAGCACCGGTCAAAGAGAGAAGGGTAATGGACATGAGGGTTGATAAAAGAGATTGGGGAGAGTACCCATATAATTGCACACCTTTAAAGATACCAGAGCGATGGTCTTCACAATTATGGAGAAGCAGATGCCTAACACCATCAAGTGGCCGGCTGATTACATAGAGATACCCACCAAATCAAAGTCCTAATTTTTTTGTAGGTTTCTTAACAACTAAAGACACTCCTTAAAGAGGTGTCACCACTCGAAGGAAGAGATAGAAATGATAATTAAGGAAGGGCATCTAAAGAAGCTTGTTTATCGAGATGGAGCACCTCAAACATAAAGATAAGCAAATCAGGACCTCCTCCAAGGTGTCCTTTGATGGTGCAGGCAGGTGGGAAAAGGAATAGATAGGAGCATAACGGGGAGGCAGGTATCAATAGGAGACGAACCAACGTGATTTCTGCGGGGCTAACAGATGGGGACATGAATGACGCAATGAAACAACATATGAAAGAAACAAGGAGTGAAGAGAGATGAGGAGTGAAAGCCGCTTTGATCTAGAAGAGAGACGAGGAGTGCAAGTTGACCATAATGATGATTTGTTCATTTGATAACCGTATATAATTTAAAGAATATTTGTGGATAATGAGATCTCTTTCAATATCTTTATCACAAGTACCTAGGACAGATGAACCTGAAAGTGTAGATGAGAGAAGTAGAGACGCCAATATAATTTTTTAATGGGGCACAAGTTATTATGGAGGGAGAGGTATTCTTGTCAGTGGTCTTGGGGACAGACAAGTTGCGGATTGAGAATAGGTTGAGGTTCTTGGTGATCAAGTCCAGTTCGGCCTACAATATAATATTAGGGCGACCTGCTCTTAATTTTTAGGTGGTCATGTCGATATACCATATGAGTATTAAATATCTAGCGGGGAAGAAGGTCAGTGAGGTGGTGGCGAATAAGCAAGTCGCGTGGTCATGCTATTAAATGACAATAAGGGGATAAGTTAGATAAAGCGAGATAGAAACGAGGAAGCTCTAGAGGGAGTATTGAGTACCAAGAAGATGAAGAGGGAGGATAAGTCTGTTCAACCCCATGAGAAGCTTATAGAGATCGAGTTGGTGGATGACCAGCAAAAGTTTTCAACAAGGATAAGGAGTTGGCTACTAGATTCTATAAAGGAGGAGATGTGAGTCTATTAAAGAAGTTTTGGGATTTTTTTTTGGAAATGATGATCTATTCGAGGTCGATCCTAAAGTTACACAACACTATTTAAATGTCAATCCTGATATGCGGCCGATAAAGCAAAATAGGAGACACTTCGGGGTAAAATTGGATAAGGTAATAGAGGAGGAAGTGAAAAAGCTATTGAAGACAAAGCATATACGGGTGATTCATTCTTCCACATGGATATATAATGTGGTCATGGTTCCAAAACAAGAAAAGAACTGGAGGATATGCGTCAATTTTCGCGACGTAAACAAGGCGTGTCAAAAAGATCATTACCCATTATCGCGCATCGACCAATTGGTGGATTCCACGCTGGGTTGTGAGTTTTTAAGAACAATGGATGCATCTCAATGGTACAACAAAATTACATTAGCACCCAAGGACCAACCTAAGGTTAGTTTTTTACCTCGACTTGTACACATTTTTTACTCTCTATGTCATTTAAGTTGAAGAACGCAAAGGCAACCTACTAGAGGCTAGTAAATAAGATGTTCAAAGACCTATTAGGGTTGACTATGGAGGTATACATAGATGATATAATGGTGAAAAGTAAGAACGTAGAGTCTAGTGTGGAGGATTTAAGGAGGGTCTTTATAATTCTAAGTCAGTATGGTATGAAGATGAATCCAAAGAAGTGATCCTTCGGTGTCCGATCAGTTACATTCTTAGGATATATGGTGACAGAGTGAAGTGTCAAAGTAAATCCTAAAAAGGTGTGAGCTGTGATGGAGATGTCTTACTCGTGAATGGTGAGGGATGTACAGCTACTGGCAAGTTAGATGGTAGGGCTTAGTTGATTCATTTCCAAGTCGACAGAGAAGGGTTTTCCCTTTTTAAGAACTTTGAGGAAGGGTCAAAATTTGTGTGGACGTTGGAGGCAGCGGGGGCTTTTGAGAAGCTAAAAGATTACTTGGTGGAAATCCCATTATTAACAAAACCTATGCTCTGGAAGATTTGATTTTGTATATATCAGTTAGGGAGGTCGCAAATAGTTTTGTATTGATTCAAGAAGAGGTGGGGAATCAAATCCCATCTATTATTTGAGAAGGATGTTACAGGGTGCCGTTATTAGGAGTTCAAAAATGGAGGATTTTCATTGATCTACATGGCTCAAAAGTAGTGACCTTACTTTCTAGATATCAGATTAAGATAAGAACTAATTTGGCTTTGAAATAGGTGTTGAGCAAGCCTAATTTGTTGGGGCAAATGGTAAAGTGGGAAGTAGAGATAAATTAGTATGATATCATGTGTGAAGCTAGAACAACGATCATGCACATGTATTGGAAGACATTTTGGAGGAGATGGCGTGCCCTGACGATGAGGAGGTCAAGGAGAAGTCATGGTTGTTACATATGAATGGGTCAACTATGGCTAGTGGAGCTGGAGTAGGGATTATTTTAACTGGTTTAGTGAATAGATTTTCCCTTACACTTTTAGGTTGCAATAAATGCTCCCAATTGAAGTTCTAGAATTGCTTGACTGCCTGTTTGATCTTCCCCAAGTATTCCTGCATGCGCTCCTCTCTTGCCTCAAAAGATCCATTATACTGACAACTTACCAGCTGAGAGTCGGTATATGCCTTTAAACGACCTATTTTAAGGTTGCTCGCCATCTTCATACCCTATAACAACACCTCATACTCAACCTCATTAATCTTTAAAACTTAAATTTATTGCATAATCTAGATTCCCCGAGGACGATTGCCTTAATGGAATTGCAGACTAATTGCTTGGATCAAGGAGGGGAGAAGATAATGGAGATATATAATTAGCGAGTTCTAATTAGAACTATTTTGGGATAGGCAGCGGAAGATGTGTCAAGATTATCAATTAAGGAGGCCAAGATAGCAACACATCTTTGCTTGATGAATGGATGTTTTTGCAAAAGATCACACTTCGAGCCTCATTGAAGTGTTTATCTCTAAATGAAGGATTGATGGTCCTTAAAGAGATACATGAGGGTACTTTGGGAATCACGTGAAGAGTTGAGCGTTAATAGGGATGGACTTGCAAGCTGGTTTTCTTTTGCCTATATGAATGGGATGGCGGAAGAGCTGGTGATGATCTGTAAAAAGTGTCAAATGTATCCTCTGATAATCTATATGTCGACTGGATATAGGATGGTGATGAGCTCACCATGCCCATTTGCTCAATGGGGATTGATATTTTGTTACCATTATCGAAGACTGCATGCAAGAAGCGGCACTTGGTGGTCATGGTAGACTATTTCACTGAATAGGTGAAGGCAAAGGCTGTAACTAATATAATGGAGAAGAGAATGACATATTTATTTTTGATAACATTTTTTGTAGATATAGGGTGTCGCGGATCTTGGTCTCGGACAATGACACGCATTTAATGGGAGTATAGTGTAGGTGTGTTGCAAAGAGATGGGCATGAAGCAAAGGTTTCGCCTTAATGGTTGACCGCTCGTCGTTGAAGCGTCAAAAATAATATTTATAAAGTTTCTCGACTTTCCTCTACTAACTAGTAGCAGTGGCAAGCAAGGGTCGATCCCACGAGGAGTGTGGATTAATTTGTGATTTTCTTGTATCATAATAAACTCAGAAAACGGGGTTAAAGAATATTAACTAATCTAAGAAAATTAAATAACTAAATAATTAACGAAAATAATTAAAAACACATAAACGAAACAAATAAGAAAATAATAAAAAATAATAAAATAACTTTCCAGTCCTAGTTCAGTTTCCACCCTCGTTCAATTCATCTAACCAATTGCAATATTATAATCCACTCATCATATGAAACTAAAAACCCTAAGTAACAATAAGCTCTGCTACTCGAATTTGCCCTTACCGTGTATTTAATTAAAACAAGCTCTTTAATTAACTCTAATTAATGAATAACCTAGAATAAGCTCTCTAGATTTAATTCACCAACAACATTAAGAATCAGGCAAATAGGTTAATCTAAGAAATAAACACATAAGCTCAGTTTATTTAACTTATGTTGTGTTACCCCTAATGATACGAGACCATTAGTTGCTTCAGAGAAATCGAAACTACGACAATTACACGGGAAGTAGTCCTCTTTCTAGCAATTGATAACCAAATCCCTAATCTAGGTGGCCAATCCAAATTAAGAATCAAGAAATCATGTCATGAATTTAGCAATCATGATATGTAAACAAGATAACACAAACAATCTCATATGAAGAACGAAAGAAATACGCATAAATTAATTAAAATATAATTTCACGAGGGTTTCAACATCCCTAGGACTAGATAAAACAATCTACTCACTCATAGAGTTCATAGAATAATAGGAAAATAAAGAAATAAAACATTGTTCTAAGATAGGGAAGAGATAAGAAAGCTTAGATCTTGGATTGTTGGTCTTGGATCTTCAAGCTCTTGTTTATTGGGTGATTTGGGATCCCCTCTTCAAGCCTTGGAACCCTAGGATTGTGTCCCAGTCTGTTTTTGACGAGTTTGGGTCGAGTTTATATAGAAATCCTATTTCTTGCCGCCCAAGATTCTCCCTTAAATAATTCTGCCGAGTCGGCGTCGACTGACGCGAACCAGCCCTCGGCGTCGATGGGAATCACCTGCCTGCATCGTCCTGCATGCGTCGTCCTGCATGGGTCGACATCGACGCTTCAGAAAATGAGCGTCGACGTAGCGTCGACTGCATGGGTCGACATCGATGCTTCAGAACATGAGCGTCGACTGACGTGTGCCAGCCTTCGGCGTCCCTCCGCACATTACGTCGACATGGCGTCGACTGACGCGAACCATCCTCGGCATCGACGCGTCATCGATGCAACATCCTGAATCTTAATTTTTCTCTCGTCGATTCGTCAATCCTTGTCTTTCAACTTCCTTGTAAAACCTCATTCACTTATTATAACACTAAATACTGCAAAATAAAAAAGAAATATACAATTGGTGCTCCTCCATTTGTAATAGTAAATACGCGAGAAATAACATATATGAGAATATTAAGCACATACAACATAGAGATTAAACCATTAATTAAAGCACAGTTTCTCGCTTATCAATGGTGCACCCGAAAGCTAATAGACAAGTCAAAGTCACCAACAGAATCATAATACAAGGGATTAAAATGAGGTTTAAAAATACGAGATGGTTATGGGTTGAAGAGTTGTAATTGATCTTATGGTCTAATCGAACAAAACAAAAAAATATTATAGGGGAGTCACCTTTGAGCTTAGTTTATGGTATGGAGGCTTTAATTCCAGCAGAAATAGAAGCTAGATTGCATCAGGTATCTACTTTCGATCTAGAATAGAACGAGATATTGGAAATAGGGACTTTTTGAAGTAATCGATGTAATAAAGGATAAATCTGTCACAAGAGTGGAAAATATAAATAAGGGATACGGGTAACATATAACTAGATAGTTAAGAAAAGGTAATTTTATGTGGGTGATCTAGTATGAAGGCGAGCTAATGACATATATCCTATGAGGATGTTGGACACGAACTGGTTAGAACCATTCAAGGTGACCAAGGTGTTAAAAGGAGCTTCTTATATACGAAGATGATTAGGGGAAAGCGATTCGTGGAGTTGGAACATTTGTCATTTGAGGAAGTACTACGCATAAATAGAAGATGGTATTGGTAATTACTAATAATTGATATAAGTTTATATTTTTTATTTTTACGAACATAAATTTTTCGACGCTTATTTAGGTTAGAGTAGGTTTATGGATATGTTTTTATGGTTTTATATGGTTGTCATTTTCTACCCGACGCATGTATAGGTCGGAGATGGTTTATGGATAGGGTTTTATGGTTTTAGATGGTTGTAATTTCCTACCTGACATTTTTTTAGTTCGTAAATGGTTTATGGATGTGAATTTATGGTTTTATATGGTTATGGTTTTTACCCGATGTTTATGTAGGCCAGATATGGTTAATGGATGTTAATTTATGGTTTCATATGTTTATGGTTTTTACCCAATATTTGTTTAGGTCGAAGATGGTTTATCGATATGGATATTTGTTTTCATATGGTAATGGTTTTTACCAGACACTTGTTTAGGTCATAGATGGTTTATGAATGTGGATTTATGGTTTCATATGGTTATAGGTTTACCAGACACTTAGGTTGGATATGGTTTATGGATATGGATTTATGGTTTTATATGGTTGTAATTTTTGTTTAGGTTGGAGATGTTTTAGGGATACCGATTTATGGTTTCATATAGTTATGGTTGTCACTCTATATTTGTTTCTGTCAGAGATGGATATGGATTTGTGGCTTATGGGTTTAAGGGACATGGTTTTATATGGTTATGATTTCACCTACTGCTTGTTCAAGTTAGAGGCAAATTAGGGGCTATGGCTTTATATGTACCGTTTATGCTTAGCTCTGACTCTTATTTCTGTCGGTGTTTTACATACAATAGGTTTTTCCAAAGTTATTATAAGTATTGTGTATAATTGGTTTTTTCAGGATTATACGAGGCATTGTAGGTATCTTGAGACATTCAAAGTTCATAAGTATGGTATTGGCGACCTGATGAGGCTTTACATGGATTGGCTCTGGTAGAGATCGGATAAGTTTTTATTCTATCTTTTTTTTAGGTTGTTCATTATTCAGAAGGTTTTTTTAAAAGGTAGGGTACCCGGGACTTAAGGAACATTTTGAATATAAGAAAATGGAGAAAATAAAATAACATTTCATAAATATTAGGTTACAATATTCAGATAACACTGTTTGAGAGGTAAAATATTCAATGGGTATTGGTTGAAGGGGCAACTGAGGGAACATGAGAAACAAGATCATCCAGAGGAATATCTAACTAAGAGTTCAGGTTGGCTGAAGCATCTGCATTGGCCGCACACTTGTCCGACCAGATCGCGTTGATGGGTTACTCGAGATCGCCTCTTGTGCGTTCTCAAGATCTACCCGAAAGTTGAGCCCGACTGCACAGATCTATGATTATCCATTTCAATGGCTGTCTCAAAATATATCTTTGCACCATTATTTACTTTCTGAAGAAAGGTGGTGGTGTGCAGATATGTCGCCATTAGGTAAGTTCGATAGGTATTCAGGGATTTTTGACCAAGTTTGCTCCCTAAGAAAGTACGATGACCTACTTCGACCCCTTTGGCATGAGCTTTAGTCTCTTTCGTTTTGTATTATACTCAGAGGTTGGTCAACTCAGCTTGAAGGTATTCTAGCTTGGCTTGATGTTTTTCCCCAATATCTTATCTCAGCTCGATGCCATTCCTTGAAGTCATCCATCTCGGCCTCTATAGGGATAGTCTTTTCCTGGCCTGCCTCGAGCTCTTTTCTACGAGTATTTAGATGATGTTGGGTGTCATCTAATTTCCTTGGGTTAGGGAGAGTTCCTTTATATGTTTGTTCGCTTATCATGCAAGCTCTTTAGATAGTCTTTCCATTTGTCCATGAAGACCTCATGATAATTTGTGTCCAATAGGTGGTCTGATAGGGAAGCGACAAGGGGTTCCGATTATGTTAAGATATAGTTTAGTATCTATGATTCATAAGTAACTATAATAATGAGAGTAATGGAGATACTTTGTAAAGTGTTGAGATTCCATGACAGCCTGATGAGGAATGATGAGGCTAACCAGATATTTCTTATCAGGAGTGAGCAACTAGATCTCCATGAATGGCTGAAACTAGTTAATGTTTTCATAGTATAGAAGCCCTTTATGTATGTATGGTGGCGTTGATATCAACGACCCTGTAGAACGGTGACGTTTGGTTTTTTTTAGAGAGGAAGGGGACGTGGGGTTCTCGTCGGTAGCCGCAATGTCCCCTAAGGTAGCAACAAGTTGAGGAGAGGATTGATGTTTATATTGTTTGTGTGTTCTTCTTCTTGTTTTCGTCTTCACCGACCTCAAGTTCAAGCCCTTTTTCTCCTATGGGTTCAGCAATCTCAAGTTTGGTCTCAATATCACTCTTAGATGTTTCAGTGATGTGAGGATCTGATTTTAAGATGGTTGGGGCATCTTCTATGTCAGATGCACAACCAAAAATGAATTTTTGTGTGATAAACAAAAGAAGAGGTTAGTCAAGTAGATAAGAGATTACAAGAATTATAAGTTAAGAATCTAAGAGGTTTTGGCATACTAAATTGAGATTATGCCATTGAGGAAATAGTTTGGCTACTAAAACTAAGATAAGAGAATATGTGCTCAGACTTGGTGAGCTTCATCACATCGAAAGGATGCTTGTTCAACTCAACTATCTGGGCTTGATACTTATTATGGGTCTTTGAGGGAGGTTTGGTTATGGTTATTGTGTCTTGGGGAGGGGTTTTAGCTTGCCATTAGACTAAGAATTACCAGGGTCCAGAAGATCGGAAGAAGAAAAACTTGGCGCACCATTCTGGCACTTTTTAAGAGAGGTTGACAAAGAAGTGTGCTAGGTTGTTGGTAGAAAGGTAGAAATACCCCTTCTGTTTCTTCAAGTGATAAAAGAAAACGAAGAAATCTACATCAGGTTCTACTTTTTAAAAGCGACATAAAATTAGGTAGACATTAATAAAACGAATATAGTTTGGGGTAAGCTGCAATAGAGAAACCTTGTATTTCAATGATGTTATGATTATGAAGGCGTGTATAGGAAACCTAATCACAGACACTTCAAAAACTGTGATATGCTCAGCTGGGGGCTGATCGACGAATCCTCGACGCTCTAGTTTGAGAATCCGTCTCCGCAAGAGTACGGAGCCGGTTGTAGGGCGGCGAGTTCTTCCCGAGTCGTGTCTCTCAAGGATGGATGTTATCGGCTTGTCGGTTTCTTAATTTCTCTTATCGTCGGTTGCGACTAAACTATTCTAAACTAGGAAAGCGATAGTCATTGATTCGGTTTTGGTTTTTATAGCTAAACTTTAAATTGAAATAGAAGTTTGGAAAATATTAAAATGTGAAAAGGAAATTAAAGCTTATTTTAAAACGATTAATCTAAACTAATTAACTAAGAAAGCTCATAATTTAAATTAGGGAAATGGAGGGAAAATTAAAGTCAAGCTTATTTGAAAAAGTCAACATTAATTTAACAAAAATCAAAGTTTGAAAAAGGGAAGATTAATAAAACTTCTAAAAACTTAGAAATTGATCTAAACAACTTAAAAGCATAAGTTCAAAAGCTAGAAAGCTAAAAGATGAAAATAAGAGTTTTGATGATCAAATTAACAACTAAACTACGATCAAACATCAACACAAAATTAAAAGAAATAACAAGGAAATAAAACTATATTAATGGAAAGAGTTTACCAAACTAAGGATTCCACAAAAACTTAAAAGGGAAAGCTTGGAAGCTTGACAATGAAATCTGAAACTTGAAGGATATGTGCTTCCACAATTTAGCTAATGAAGATCAAACCTTAAACTAAAACTAAAACTAAAACTAATTAACTAACTAATTTCTAGGATCTTTAATTGATCAAAATGAAAAGGAAAAATATGAAGATTGTTGAAGGAGCTTCCTTGGAGAAGAAAGGGCCCTCAGCTGCAAGTTGCATTTTAATGAAATGACGTCTCCTGATTAATACATCTCATAGGGGCAAAAACGTCCAAAAGTGGCGAGAAATCTGCTTTTCAGTCGATCGACTGGCATTCGATCGGTCAAGTCGCCTGTCGATCGACTGCACTGTCAAAACAGCCAAAAGTCCCTGGAATCCAGTCGATCTCGGGGGATTCCGGTCGATCGACTGCAGTCGATCGGCCACGTCGGCAGTCGATCGACTGCAGTGTCAAAAATGGCCAAAAGCCTTGGAATCCAGTCGATTTTGGATTTCCAGTCAATCGACTAGAAGGGCAGTCGATAGACTGAACTCCAGTCGGTCGACTGGATTGCTGCACCCGTCTCGATTCCTCGTTCTTTTCACGTCCGCCGGTTTACCGAACCTCGTCCATTGCGCTTCCTTGCTTGTCCGTCCATTCCCGAGTCGAGTAAAAATGATCCCAAATGAGCGCGGGCCCCGCTTGGACGTCCTACGGCCAAGAGAAAAATGAAATAGTGAAAAACTACGAAAACTAATAATAAAACGTACAAAAATATGAAAACCTAAAAATAACGAAAAACGGCCAACTCGACTCCTAAAACACCTAAAAGCAAGCAAAACACACGCAACGTGATACAAAACGGTAAGAAAATATGTACAAAAAAGTGCAAACAACCACCCCACACTTAGAACGGTTGCTTGTCCTCAAGCAAAATTAACGTAAAATTACAAAACTACCCTCGACCAACCCTAAACTAATGCACAAAATAATTCAAGACGTCGTACGCTACGTTGCTTGTTAGCTTCGGCTAAAAGGACGACAATGTGCGTTGTTAAGGAAATTTAGATCGACTCCCGAAACCTAAAAGTACTTAAATAATCCACCAAGTTGGTCTCCCCGTCCTTGCCCCGGCTAAGGTCTATCCACGTTCGAACCGTTAATCGGCTCACTACTAGCCAAAATCATCTACGCTTCTCTTTACAAATATACTAAAAATCGGAAAAAAAGGGAAAAACGTGCTACTCAACAACTTCAAGGATTTATAACGTATCCTTGTTTATTCATCTCTTTTTCTTT
>BMAC01000902.1:378329-398099 GCA_014905375.1 Phtheirospermum japonicum | reverse complement strand
CACAAGTCGTCGCCGGGAGCCGAGGCAAGCAACAAGCTATCTACAAGGTAAGGCAATGTGGAAATTTGCACAAAAACAAACTATTTACAAAAATGAAAATATTTTTGAGTTTTTGAATTTTCTAATTTGTTTGAATTTTTGTTATTTTTCAAATTTATTTTATATTTTGAGAATATAATACATTCAAATGAAATAAAATTAAACTATATACAAAAACGAAAGCAATTAGAATATTTTTTTTTACAAGAGTCGAGACGAGAAATAAAAGAACATAATCGAAAGATAAACAAAATAACACACAAAAACAATAAACAAAATAAAATAAACAAAGGATAATCTAGGAGATTTAACGACGTCTCCTGGGTCGGGCACGGAGGTTCGTGTCCTCGTCCTCCTCTTCCTCATCCTCGTTTCCACCCTCGCCGCCGTCGTCGTCGTTTTTGTACCGACGCATCCGACTCTCGACCAAAAGGAGCCGGCTATGGAGGCCGCGGAAAGCTCGGTCGTTCCTTGCCTGCCTCTCGTCGAGCCGCTCGAAACGGACGTTGAGCTGGTCGAAGCGAGAAAACACGGCCTGTTGGAAGTCGTTCCAACTCATCTCATGACCCGAGCCGGTGCTCGGACCTCCGTATTGCGGGATTACCGCTTGGCTCGTGCCTTCTCCGAAATGCGCGCCCGAACCGGTGTTCGGGACGTCGCCGGCTTCGCCTTGCTCATTGCCTTGGTGGCGTTGGCATCTAGGTTTTTGGTTCACCGGGTTCGTCGGGGCTCTCGGCATTTTGAACGCCAACTCCATAAGATCGACGCTCGTCATATTGGCCGCCTCGGCCTCAAACCCGAAGTAGCGGGCAAGAACGATGATCATCGGCCCCATGCCAACTCGGGCGACGCTTCCTCCTCTCATCTTCCGAATCCCTCGAATTTGTCCTCGAATCAACGGGAAAAATGGGACCGGATGTCCATTGACCAAGCACCAAAGCACGTAATGCTCGTGATGAGTGAGGTTGGTGCTTTTATGTTTGCCCATCAGGACGTGGGCAAAGAATTTGTAAGCCCCAAGCAGTGCAAAATCGACGATCGCCGAAGCCGAGTAACGATCCCGGGTACCACGTCCGCCCGTGATACTCCCCCAAAACAAATCCGCGTGAAAACCAGGCAACTGCGTGTACGAGTATTGTTGGCAGTCAAGCCCGAGCACCCCTTGGAGCACCCCTTGATCGATCCGGTGCTCAATTCCCCCAAAACGGACATTAAAACCCCCCGTCGTCGGTTTCCTGGAATGTGGTGAAGAACTCGAGCACTAGCTCCCGATAAGCCGGTGCCCGGAAAGAAGCCAAACATTCGGTCGTTCATCGCGTTGATGTAATGAAGTAGTCGGGTGCCGAACCCGTCAACATCCCCGTTCGCCACCCATTCGTCCAAACGCTCGATATTGATAAGGCGTGGGGTAGCAAAATGTCACTGGGACAGATTTTGAAAAAGTTCCCCCTCGTATGTAGAGTAAACGGGGAAGGGGGCACCGTAAGTTCCGGCGATATCGGGGTATTGAGGAAGGTTGAAGATTTCATCATCGGAGTGGCCATCCATGGTAAAAGAGGGAAATAGGACGAAAGTAGAAGGATTTTGTAGCGGAGGGTTCCAAGAATCAAAAGAAACGAAGAACAACGGAAAAATGAGGATAATTGAAATCAAATGCTCTATGGGGCAATTCGTCGAACACTTGGTGGGCAAGATTTTTGAAGGTGAAAACAAAATGAAAATGGTTCCCAATTCCTACCCAACACACAACCAACAGTTACAAATTCCCAAATAAATCGTTTACGCGAAGTACCTCGAATAATTGGCTCGAAAATGGAATGAAGAAACGAACTATGCCCAAAGAGAGTTTTGAATTGAGAGAGGAAAAGAAAAAGGTTGGAATTCCCGCAAAGATTTGCTCAGTCGATCGACACACTCCCACCCTTTTTTTTATTTTTCTATTTCTCTTCCCCCTTTTTTTTTTATATATTTTCCGCCCTCTCTTTTTTTTTATATATTGGTGGCTCTTTTTCTTCTTCGGTCGATTTGTGTGGGGAGGGAGGAGAATCGACAGCTATATAAAGAAACGCAGGGCTCAGGGCAGTCCGGGCAGTCGATCGACTGCATTACTCGGTCGATCGACTGCAGTCGATCGACTGCCGACAGTCGATCAACTGATGTTGTCAAAACCTTGAAAATTTCTGGAATCCAGTCGATTTCGTTGTGTCGGTCGATCGGGTGACAATCGATCGACTGGCTGTCGATCCGCATGTTCCCATTCGATCGACTAATTTGCCAAAAAGCTTAAAAAACTCTGGAATCCAGTCGATTTGAACCTGTTCGTCGATCGACTTGATGCCGATCAGCAATAAACAAGTCGATCGACTGCTCTTGCAAAAAGCTTGAAAATTCCAGGAATCCAGTCGATTTCAACCCGTCAGTCGATTGTGCAGTCGATCGAATGCATTCCAGCAGTCCATCTCCATTTTCAATCCTGTTTTCTTCCAAAACTCTAGGACTTGACATACACAAACCCAAAAACTCAAATTAACACTACTAAAGGCTAGAATGTACACAAACTTAAAAGAAAAACAAGAAAGGGTTAGAAGGTCGTGGGTTGCCTCCCACGAAGTGCGTTCGGTTAACGTCGTTCGCTCGATGACCCTGGTTCGACGATCAAGACCTCGTCAGGGGCAAGTCACTAAGGCTCTCCTCCTCTGCGATCATAGGCTCGAGAGATTTTGTTTGCAACACGCTATGCCGATAAGGTTTGACTCGGGTGCCATTCACTTGGAATCGCTCGTCCGTCTTTGGTTCAATTAAAGTAACGGCTCCGAATGGGGATACCTTCTCGATTTTGTACGGCCCGCTCCATTTAGACATAAGCTTCCCGGGAAACATGGCAAGGCGAGTGTTATAAAGGAGTACTTGCATTCCCTCCTCCAACTCTTTCGGTACGAGCTTCTTATCGTGGAGAAGCTTCGTTTTCTCCTTGTACAGATGGGCGTTATCAAAAGCCTCGTTTCGTAATTCTTCGAGCTCCTCCAGTTGGAGTTTTCTCTCCTCTCCGGCCTGCTTCAAATCAAAGTTACACGCTCGGATTGCCCACCACGCTCTATGCTCCATTTCCACCGGTAGATGGCACGACATTCCATACACCAGACGATAGGGACTCATTCCAATAACCGTCTTATAGGCCGTACGGACGGCCCACAAGGCATCGGTGAGCTTCGTTGACCATTTCTTCCGGTTCGGTTGCACAGTTTTCTCGAGAATGTTTTTGATTTGGCGATTACTTGTCTCGACCTGCCCGGCCGTTTGCGGATGGTAAGGAGTAGAAACCTTGTGCACGACTCCATAGTTCTTCAACACTTGTTCAAGTAGTTTTTTGTTAAAATGCTTGCCACCATCGCTGATTAGCACCCTTGGAACTCCGAATCGGCTGAATATGTTGCTCCGAACAAACTTTACTACTGTATCTCCATCATTCCTCCTTGCCGGGATTGATTCTATCCATTTAGAGACGTATCCACCGCAACTAATATGTATTCGTACTCGTGATATTTCGGGAAAGGACCCATGAAGTCGATCCCCCAGACATCGAATATCTCGACGGCTAAGTTATACGTTATCGGCATCTCATTCCGCTTTCCAATACTACCTGTTCGTTGGCATTGATCGCACCTTTTACAATGCTCGTGAGCATCCTTGAAAAGAGTAGGCCAATAAAAACCCGACTGGAGAACTTTGTAAGCGGTCTTTTGGCCACCAAAATTCCCTCCGACTAGATGACCATGGCAATGAGTCAATATCTCCTCTTTTTCCTCTTCCGGAATGCACCTTCTCAACATACCATCCTTCCCGATTTTAAACATAAGAGGGTCGTCCTAATAATAACCTCAACAAGTGGCAAGTAACCTCCTCCTCTCGTGATGAGACAGGTCCAGACGGAGTACCTCACTAGCAAGGTAGTTAGCAATATCGGCATACCATGGTGTGACGGACACACCGAAGAGGTTCTCGTGAGCTTGGTTTTCTCCGATGAGTAGGGACTCTTTCTCTCCATTCCCGACCTCTAAACGAGAGAGGTGGTCGGCGAATACATTCTCGCACCATTTTCTATCCCTGATCTCCACATCGAACTCCTGAAGTAGAAGGATCCACCGGATTAGCCTCGGCTTCGCTTGAGGCTTGTTGAAAAGATGTCATAGTGTCGCATGATCGCTATGTATAATCACCCTCGACCCAACGATATATGATCGGAACTTCTCGAGCGAGTAAACCACGGCAAGTAGCTCCTTTTCGGTGGTTGTGTAGTTCCTCTGTGCGTCATTGAGCATAAGACTTGCGTAGTAGACGACCCGGAGGAGTTTGTCTACTCGTTGCCCTAGGACGGCCCCCACCACTTCGTTCGACACATCGCACATTATTTCGAACGGGAGGGACCAATTCGGGGCTATCACCACGGGAGTTGAAGTCAAGCTTTTCTTCAATGAATCGAACGCCGCTAGACAAGCATCATCAAACACAAACGGGACGTCGACGCTAAGTAAATGGCACAAGGGGCGGCTAAGCTTCGAGAAGTCCTTAATGAACCTCCTATAGAACCCCGCATGACCGAGGAAGCTTTGCACTCCCTTCACGTTGATCGGTGGGGGAAGTTTCTCAATCACGTCGATCTTTGCCTTGTCGACCTCGATTCCCTTGGACGACACCACATGCCCCAAAACTATTCTACTTCTCACCATGAAGTGACTTTTCTCCCAACTCAAAGTAAGGTGGTTCTCCACACATCTCTCCAAAACACTTGACAAATGATCGAGACACTCGTCGAAAGTAGAGCCGTAGATAGAAAAATCGTCCATGAAAACCTCCATGTACTTGTGGAGCATGTCGGAAAAGATCGAGAGCATGCACCATTTAAAGGTAGCGGGTGCATTGCACAAGACGAAGGTCATGCGTCGGAAAGCGTATGTGCCGAAAGGGCATGTGAACGTCGTCTTGGATTGATCCTCCGGCGAGATAGCGATTTGGTAGTATCCTGAAAATCCATTGAGAAAACAATACGAATGATGCCCCGCGAGCTTGTCCAGCATTTGGTCAATGAACGGGAGTGTAAAGTGGTCCTTTTTGGTGGCGGCATTGAGCTTTCGGAAGTCTATACACATCCGCCATCCGGTGGTCGCACGGGTCGTCACACGCTCACCCCGTTCATTCTCAATAATGGTTATTCCGCTCTTCTTCGGCACCATGTGGACTGAGCTCACCCATTCACTATCCCCGACCGAGAATATTAAACCTTCGGCTACAAGTTTCAATATTTCACCCTTCACAATCTCCATCAAGTTCGGGTTCAATCGTCGTTGGCACTCCCTTGATGGTTTCACTCCGTCTTGAAGGACGATCCGATGCATACAAGTAGAGGGGCTTATCCCCTTGATGTCACCAAGGCTCCACCCTATCACCTTCTTGTTATTTTTCAAAACTTCCACCAAACGTGCCTCGTCTCTCGGGGGAGTCTCAGCGTAGATGATCACGGGTTTTGTTTCTCCACTTTCCAAATAAACGTACTTGAGATGGCTCGGGAGGGTCTTGAGCTCCGGTTTTGGCATAAGGGCCGGTTCGACGCTTGATATCTCGAATATTTCTACCACCGCCTCCGATCGAAGGGCTAGCCTCTCGTCGTCCTCGACATTCTTGTTCACAACCTCTCGAGCGGCTTCCTCAACTAGTTCTTGTATCGGGTCGATCATAGCACAATCGGCATGAAAGGAGGAAGGCGGAACAGCTCCTAAGTCGTGGATCGAGAAGTTCACTGTATCTCCCAAAACCGAGAAAGATAACTTCCCGTTTTTCACATCGATCAAGGTGTTCGTCGTGGCCATGAAGGGTCGACCAAGTAAAATAGTGTGTTCTCGGCCTTCTTTGCTCACCTCCCCGACGTCCAGTATAACAAAATCCACAGGCACGATGAGGCTTCCTACTTGTACCAAAACGTCTTCGACCATGCCCTTCGGGTATCGGACTGATCGGTCGGCTAGTTGCAAACACATTCTCGTCTCCTTGAGGTCGCCCAACTCAAACTGTTTAAAAATAGAGTACGGCATCAAGTTTATTCCTGCGCCGAGGTCTAGCATCCCTCGTGTCTCCTTGCCGTTTCCGATGGTAATCTTGATACAAAAGCTTCCCGGATCACCCTCTTTATGTGGGAGAGAGTTGCTAAAGGCAATGCTTGCCGCGTTCGAGATGCATATCTTCTCATTCTCCTCGAATCGTCGTTTCTTGGATGTGAGCTCCTTKAAAAACTTCGTGTAAGCGGGAATATTTCGGATTATGTCGAGCAAAGGGAGGTTAATGTTAACCTTTGATAGCATCTTGTATAGCTTGAGTAATTGGTCGTCTTGCTTTGTCGGTCGGATACGGCTCGGATATGGAATCGGAGGTCGGTACGGTGCGGC
Organism: Phtheirospermum japonicum; assembly: GCA_014905375.1. Classification (NCBI taxonomy): domain Eukaryota; kingdom Viridiplantae; phylum Streptophyta; class Magnoliopsida; order Lamiales; family Orobanchaceae; genus Phtheirospermum; species Phtheirospermum japonicum. The sequence goes on along the minus strand of BMAC01000902.1, from coordinate 391,623 downwards.
GGACTGATGTAACCCCCCGTCAGCCTGGGACCCCTTCGCCTCACCACTAAAGAGTGATGTGGGAGAGCTATGAGCGGATACGGGCTCGTTCGAATATAGAAGAACATGATCTTCTTGAACACTTGTTGAAGGTCCATCGTCGGGTAGGGCGACCTTGTTGTCTATCACCTTGCCACTTCGGAGAATGGTCACGGCTTGAGCTTGGGCCGGTTGACTTGGTAGCTTGTCCTTGTCCCGTGCCCGTTTTAGTTCGTTGACATCCGTAGCTATTTGCCCCATTTTCGTCTCCAAACTCAAGACCCGTTTGCTTAGCTCGGTTAAGACGGACTTGAGGTTCGTTTGTCGTGGTATCGGATTGTCTTGGGGAGTCGGGAACGGTGATTGATGAGGCGGAAAAGGTGGTCGAGCGGCATATGGGACTTGGGGGCGCGTTTGTTGAGATTGTTGTGCCATCGGGGGTTCGGGTGGAGTTTGAGTATTCGTTGGTTCCTTCCACCTAAAGTTAGGGTGGTTTCTCCAACCGGGATTATATTTTCGGGCGTAAGGATCGTGGTTGCTTGGAAAACCTCCCCGATTTGCTTGGTATCCTTGGATCGCGTATGCTTGCTCGTCGAACTCGTTCGTTTGCCCGTAGTTAATAGGGCACGCACTAGCTCCATGCCCCGGCATTCCGCACGTAGTGCACGTCTCTATCGAGCTCGGATGTTGCTTGGTGAGAGATGCTATTTGATTTTCTAGCTCGGCGATCTTACGGGCCCACTCGGGCCCCTCTTTTGTCGAGACCTCTTTCACGTGCTCCTTTTGTTCCAAAATACTCATGTGATGATCGTCGGCGGCCATGTTAACAAAGATGTCGTATAGCTCTCTCGTCGAGCGGCCGGCTAAGTTTCCGCCGGCGGCATTGTTCACCATGCGCTCTGATGCGAACGCCAATCCGTTATAGAAGAACTGATTCAAGAAGTCGCCGGTAAACCGATGGTGGGGACATTTAGTGAGGTATCCTTTGAATCGCTCCCATGCCTCGTAGAAGGTTTCGTCGCTCGCTTGTCGGAACGAGGCAATCTTAGCTCGAAAGTCGGCCGTCTTCTCTTGAGAATAGTATTCCTTCATGAATCGCTCGGTGACCATATCCCAATTGGTAAGGGAGTCGGCCGACAATGTCATGAGCCAATCAACGGCACTGTCCTTCATCGTGTACGGAAAACATCTCATCTTGATTTGGTCGATATGAATTCCTTAGCGCGGAAAGCTCGACACCGTATAGGAAAAGATACGTAGGAATTGCATAGCGTCTTCTTGCGGTAAGCCGTGGAACATGGGTAGTAGGTTTAGGTCTATCGGCCGCAAATCGTATTCGAGAGCCTCGGGGATCAATCGAATACAAGAGGAGAAGTCGCCCATGTACGGCCTCGACACCTCCTTGATACTATTGGTAGGACCCCCGTCGGGGGTGGCGAAAGGGTGACCTCCGATATCACGAACGACATACGGGTTTTCGTTGACGGCGAGCGCTCGTGGAAAATCTTGAGGTATCGGGTTTCGGAATTGAGGCACGGGCCCGGACGGATGCGGGAATCGTGGCTCGTGCCCGTGGGGGGCGTAGTGTGGACCTTGATGAAACTGCCTCGGAACTTGGAACGGCGGTTGATACGCGTACGGCGGCCCTTCGATGATCGGACCTCGGTAGGGCGTCCCGTGAAATTGAGAATTCGAACTTTGGGGGTCTTGGTTCGCAAAAACCATTTCCCCCTTGGTCGAACGTCGTCGCATAGACGGGTTGTGGGTCTTGAAGAGCCGCGGCTTGAGGTGCCGGCGTGGGGCCGGTCGATAATGGCGGGTGCGGAACCCCTTGGTTGTCGTGGGCAGTGGCAGGAGGCATCGGGTTTTTGACCGGAGTGGCCATAGTTGGGTCTTCTATCACCGGTGATAATAAGGGAGGCAACGAGACGTCGAACGTGTTTTGCCTAATTGCGGCTCGTGCGTCTCGTCGCAACCTCTCGGAGTTCGGCAAGAATGGGGTCAACTCCTGTCTGAGCGATCGCCGACCTTGCATACACAACAACAACAAAAGATCACGCATATCGAACGTAAAGCAATTAACTAACTACTATGTACAATAACAATAAGAGTAATTAAGAACGCCATTGGCCTTAATCCATTGCCGGCAACGGCGCCAAATTTTTGATCGACGAATCCTCGACGCTCTAGTTTGAGAATCCGTCTCTGCAAGAGTACGAAGCCGGTTATAGGGCGGCGAGTTCTTCCCGAGTCGTGTCTCTCGAGGATGGATATTATCGGCTTTTCGGTTTCTTAATTGCTCTTATCGTCGGTTGCGACTAAACTATTCTAAACTAGTAAAGCGATAGTCATTGATTCGGTTTTGGTTTTTATAGCTAAACTTTAAATTGAAATAGAACTTTGGAAAACATCAAAATGTGAAAAGGAAATTAAAGCTTATTTTAAAACGATTAATCTAAACTAATTAACTAATAAAGCTCATAATTTAAATTAGGGAAATGGAGGGAAAATTAAAGTCAAGCTTATTTGAAAAAGTCAACATTAATTTAACAAAAATCAAAGTTTGAAAAAGGGAAGATTAATAAAACTTCTAAAAACTTAGAAATTGATCTAAACGACTTAAAAGCATAAGTTCAAAAGTTAGAAAGCTAAAAGATGAAAATAAGAGTTTTGATGATCAAATTAACAACTAAACTACGATCAAACATCAACACAAAATTAAAAGAAATAACAAGGAAATAAAACTATATTAATGGAAAGAGTTTACCAAACTAAGGATTCCACAAAAACTTAAAAGGGAAAGCTTGGAAGCTTGACAATGAAATCTGAAACTTGAAGGATATGTGCTTCCACAATTTAGCTAATGAAGATCAAACCTTAAACTAAAACTAATTAACTAACTAATTTCTAGGATCTTTAATTGATCAAAATGAAAAGGAAAAATATGAAGATTGTTGAAGGAGCTTCCTTGGAGAAGAAAGGGCCCTCAACTGCAAGTTTCCTGTGAATGAAATGACGTCTCCTGATTAATACATCTCATAGGGGCAAAAACGTCCAAAAGTGGCGAAAAATCTGCTTTTCAGTCGATCGACTGTAAAGCAGTCGATCGACTGGCAGTCGATCGGTCAAGTCGCCTGTCGATCGACTGCGGTGTCAAAACGGCCAAAAGTCCCTGGAATCCAGTCGATCTCGAGGGATTCCGGTTGATCGACTGCAGTCGATCGGCCACGTCGACAGTCGATCGACTGCAGTGTCAAAAATGGCCAAAAGCCCTGGAATCCAGTCGATTTTGGAATTCAAGTCGATCGACTAGAAGGGCAGTCGATCGACTGAACTCCAGTCGGTCGCCTGGATTGCTGCACCCGGCTCGATTCCTCGTTCTTTTCATGTCCGCCGGTTTATCGAACCTCGTCCGTTGCACTTCCTTGCTTGTTCGTCCATTCCCGAGTCGAGTAAAAACGATCCCAAACGAGCGCGGGCCCCTCTTGGACGTCCTATGGCCAAGAGAAAAACGAAATAGTGAAAAACTACGAAAACTAATAATAAAACGTACAAAAATATGAAAACCTAGAAATAACGAAAAACGGCCAACTCGACTCCTAAAACACCTAAAAGCAATCAAAACACACACAACGTGATACAAAAATGGTAAGAAAAATATGTATAAAAACATGCAAATCAGGGGCCTTTCAGCACAATTATTTGTGGCTTCAAGAAGAACTAGCTTCATATGCTCAAGAAGGTAAAAAAAATTTTATGAAAGTGCGAAGACAGGGGTTGGGTATGGTGATTCTTGGAGCTTTTTGAAGAGGGTGAGATGGGCGTGTTAAGTGGAGGGAACTACAGTGATAGGGTTAGGATGATAAAAATCAAGTTCAAAAGATAGATTATGTGCAGGGGGCTAAGTTATTAGGGGAAAAACTGTTAAGATTTCTTGAGTCATGAGAGTTTTGTTTTGCAGCTCGGCCTAGTTTAATTCGCCTATGGGTTCATCTATAGAGTCGGGGCTAGGATGAATAGGGGTTTTCTTACTATTCCTTCTCTTTAGATGAATTTCTATCGATTCAGTTTCATAGATCCGTTTGAAGATGTGGGATAATTATATGGGTAAGTTAATACTAGGTTTCAAACATAAGTCCCCATTTTTATATTAAAGAAATTAATTATACTGTTAGGGAGAACAACTTTATTAAAAATACTAATCCAACAAATGTCTATAACACAGATACAATATTAAATAAATAGAAAATAGTTTCCAATATTTTCCTCCGAACATGAAAAAAACCCCTAACCCAACAATGTAACAGTTTTGTCAACGAATAAAGAATAACCCAATGGAACAGTTGTATTTTGTCAACCAAGAAATAGTAACCCAACTAAACAGTACATTTCCCATCTTCTTTTCAGTATTAGTTGTATTTTTTCGATAAATATTGAATAACCCAAGAGAACATTAAACATATTTTGTCAAGAAAATAAAATTTTATGAAACAATATAATACAAAACACCATCCTATAAGTGAGTTCATCATCTCTCCCATCCTATACAATCTAAGGAGGAAAACATCCAAGATTTGAATCAGCAAAAAATTAGCATATATAATCCATTAATTAATTTGTTTTTTTAGAATTATATTTAGATCTTATCTATACAACTTCATAACTATAATTTAGGTTGGTATATCTCATCCAATGGGTATAACATTTCTAAAACTATTTTTCTGTAACTTTTTTGTATATATTTGTTTTTGAGTTTGTTTAGCCAAATTCATGATGTGATTCTATAAATTTACACCAACTTAAAAGGTTACAATTTTTTTCTACAGAAACATTCATCTATTCGATAAATCTATTATGGTGGATGAATATTTTAATGAAAGAGTTCATTTAGTTTAGAAGTATTGTATTAGTGGGGAGTAAAATATGGACAAAAACTTGTTCATTCTTACAATTAAGTATTGTAGTATTGTAGTAGTTTAGAAGTATTGTACCGTGGCTTCTTGCCATTTTGCGTCACTTTGGGTCTCACCTATTTTTATTGGTTGGGTTGAGGTTGTTCTTCTCTCGGCTTATATCTCCATTCTCCTTAATGACAGCCCGTCGGGGCATTTTATTTGTATCAGGAGGTTCGTTTAGGGGAACTGCTCTCCCCACTTTATTTTTACATTGCTTAGAATGTCCTCACCAGAGCTCTTTGCCATGCCTCTGATTTAGGTTGTCTTACTGTAACGCCCCGATTTCACTTTAGTCGAAAATTGAATTATATTTTTAAATAATTAAACGGAGAAATCTTGGCGTCACAATAAATGTCTAATTTTCATGATTTTAATTTAAAAGATTTACATTTTTAAAAAAAAAAACGTTCAAGAGTTTCGCAGCGGAAATGATCATAATATAAATAACCCAAATCACCATCAAAAGTAATTTATAATCAAAAACACTTCTCTATGTCTAGTTCAACCCTTATTTAAAACAATGAAACGAGATTTAAAACATAAAACCAACATCAAGACTTTTCATTCCCCTCCTCGTTTCCCTTTCATTCGATATCTTCATTTGTACCTGAAAAACACGTCGTTGATTTGGGATGAGCTCAACGTACTCAATAGTTACACCGACATACCTCATTGCAAAATTATACAACTCACAAATAGCACAATTAACCATAGAATTCATAATTTTAACGTAGAATGACAGTTGACTGCAGCTAAAACGCGGGCGGGTTTCCCCGATGACCCTTTTCCCCGGTCATAGGCACTTAAGGCCCCTGATTTTAATCATTGGATATAACACGCTGGGATAAACCCAATGACCCTTTTCCCCGGTCACGGACAACTTTTGCGGTCCACGGCTATATTAATTTATAAACATAGAATTTCATGATAAACATTGCACATAGATTTGAGCACATAGAATTTAACACAAGACAAGTCGGTGGTCCCTACCTCGTAAAATGTCGTGGAAAGTCGAGTGAATGCACGTATTGAATCCTAAGTCCCCTTAATGCTCGTCACCTAATAAATTAGAAAATGCATTTAATTAGTATTTTCATATTTAATATTCATACTAATAATAATAATAATACTAATAATAGAAAGGATAATAATAATAATAATATTGGTAATAATAATAATAATAGTAGTATTAATGATAATAATAATAATGATAATAATAACTATAATAATAATAATAATATAAATAATAATAATAATAATAAAATTGGACTGGAAAGTATTTTATAAAATGTATTTTGGGGCTGGATTGGGGGTTATTGGAAAACTGAGGGCTCAATCGAAAGGATGGAAAGAGGTTGGGGGTTCAATTGAAAATATTGGATAATGGGCTGGGTTAAAAGGGGAGCCCAGCCCTAATACTTCTCAAACCCGTCTCCTTATTTCTTCATTCTTTCCCCCAAATCGCCCGCCCCCAAATTCCCTTCCTTCCCGTCCAGAACCGGCGCGCATCGGCGCCCCTCCCTTCTTCAATTCTCGCCGGCGGCTAAAGGGCTGACTCCTGGCAGCGTTTTTCCGGCGTAAACCCGCCACCGGCAGACAGTGACGGCCGGGTGCGATTGATTTCCTTCTCCGTCCAGAAATCGGCGCAGCAAGGGCCCCCTTCGACTCCACCATGGCGGCATCTCGGCGAACGGCATTAGCGACAGCAGAGTCTCGGCGGCTCTCCGCCTTCTTCGGCGTCAACGTGGTGGCACGATTCGTCGGCGGCGACGGGGTTATGGGCTAGGGGGTTCGCCGGCGGAGACAGTGGTGGCTCTCGGGTTTTTGCACGGGCCGGAGCAGGGTCTCGACGGTGGACATCCACGGTGGCAGCGGCTCCGACCGCTGTTATGGTGGAGTCGACGAGGCGAGCTCGGGCTGTGGGTTTTGGGTTGCTTTGTTTGGTTTCGTGTTGGTGACTGCCGTGGGGGGGTTTGTTGGGATGGTTTCGGGTCGGTTTTGCCGTGGTGGTTTGCAGGTGGTGGTGATGTCGAAAACGTGGCTGCTGGGGGTTGTCGGATGGAGATGGTTGGCGACGTTGCTGTGGCTGTCGGCGACTGGAAGTCGGGCCGTGGTTGCTCGGGTATGGACAGGGGTCTGGTTCGGTGTCGTCGACTAACGATCGGGCTGTGGGTGACGTTGGCTGGGGCTGCGGCTCGGCTGCGACTGGGCGACTCGGGTTTGTCGGCTGGCTGAAAACGATGACCGTTCGAATATGGTAACGGTGGTTTCGTGTCGACGATGGATGTTGGGCTGGTGTCGGTTCGGGATTGGTCGTGAAAATTTGTGGCTGATTGGGTTTTGGACGTGGGTTATGGATTTTGTAGTTGGTGGTGGCTCGGCAACTTTGGTAGCGGATGGTTAATAATCGGCAGCCGATCGGTTGCGATGGTTGCCGGATATTAGGATTTAAATAAAAAAAATAGAATAAAATGAAAGAATGATTTTACCTGCTTGCTTGCGGCTGAAAGTGTGCAGAGTTGAAAGTTGGGAGTGAGGGTTGGAGAAGACGGTGATGAAAACGGCTGAAGGAGAAAAAAATAAGATTTTGTTTATAAATTAACTTAGGATTTAATTATGGAAAGTTAGGGTAGGGCCTTGTTGGGTTAGGGCTAGTATTTGGGCTTCGATTGGGCTCGTTTTCATGTCCAAAATAAAAAACGATCCACTAGACGCCGTAAAATTAAAACTAAAATAATTCCGTGAACGACCCAAAAGTATTTAATAAGTAAAATAGTTATAATATAACTAAATTATAATAATTTTCAGAAATCGAGATTTATTTCATATACGACTTAATAGTAATTTAAATAAATAATTACATTACTAAATAATTATAATATTTTCTTAGAAAGTGATAATATAATTTTATTTGAAATTGAATCATAAATTCACTTAATTAGAGTTCTTAGATTATTTAAAACTAAAATTTATTAATTTGATTATAATAAGATTTTAAAATAATTTTAGATAATTTATATAGAATACGACTATAATATAATAGTCTTTAAAATTGAGGTATAATATATTAAACAATCGCACTAGAAATTTTTATTATATAGAGTTTCTTAAATCAATTAGAACTAAAGTATAAAATAATTTATAGTGACGAGATTAGGACTAAGATTATTTTTAAATGCATAATTGTAATTAAATAAATAAATAAAAAAAATATATGCATTGGATGTATGGATGTTACACTTACTCTGTTCATTGCTAGCCTCTCTCTCTCTCTCTCTCTATTTCTTGACATGTTTGCTTAATGCTAATGATATTCTGGTTATGAGCCATGCGTCCACTCTAGATTCTCGTGCTATTTTGGATATTCTTCATCTTTATGGTGACAGCTTTAGACATATTATGAGCCCGAAGAAGTCCAAAATCATTTTTGGATCTTTAGTCTCTCCTATCATGGTCAGACATGTGTGGCAAGCCTTGTTCTTCTCGATTGTCTCATTGCCCTCTATTATCTTTGAGTTTCGATGTTTTAGGGCAGATGTCTCACTACTCTTCTTCGGTTGATTTTTGATAAGACCATCGCTAAGTTTAGACGCAGGGGCCCTCCCTTACATTAGTGGGTCATATTTACTTGGTTAACTCGGTTATCTCTAGCTCCACGGTGCACACATTCTCATTCTAAGATGGGTAATTCCACTTCTCCGCAAGCTTGACATGGATATTCGGGACTTTGTTTGTTCAAGAGACATTATTAGGCATAAGCATTGCATGACTAACTGGGCTTGCTATTGTGCCCCTAGAAATGAAGGGGGATAATGTGTGTGGAAAGTGTCAGAGAAAGTGGATATCTCTACTAAGATTTATTATATCATCATTATGCAAAAAAGTTCAATGGGGGAGTTAAATTTGGTCCTCTCATATCCTGTCTCATCAATTGCCCTGAGGTTTTGATGTTTTACAAAGGCGTGGCTTCATCGGGCCATCCTTCTATTTCTTTAGCTATGCAAGCGAGGAGGATGTGGATCATATTCTTACTGACTGCCCATTCGCTCATCATATTTGGGGATGGATCAAGGACACTTTTGATGTTCGTCTACCTCTATCTAACAACTATAATAACCTTTGCGCGTTTGTTTTCTGCTGTCATTTTAGTGTGCAGGTTCTCTTCCTTTGGAAATTAGCTTTCATCTCGGTGGTGATGTCCAATTGGAGTCTTCGGTGTAACTCAAACTTTAATGATTTTCGCCTATCCACCATGACAACCATTATCATCATTCGTTTGCTCATTGTGGAGTCCTTGGTTTTAGACCATGTCATGATATTGAATCGAACTTTTTACACCTACTTTTTATTTAAAAATAAAAAGCTCGCCCGCAAGAGAATGGAACTATTGTAGGCGATAAGCTGACTCGAGTTGAATCACGAGGAAGACTAATCGAAAATTATTCCGGTGTTCGATTTTACGTACATAGAAAAGAAAATAAAAACTAAACTAAACACTCGATCAAATATGGTTTGTGGTTTTCTAACATCTACGAGCAATAAAATCAAAAGCCTTTTTAAAAGATTATGAAAACGAGGGTTCTAATGCGTCGGAATCGTCTCCATGATCAGGGTTGTGAATCCCGATGGTTCTAAACGACCCTTGGCACACTAGAATGATAAATCTAGCCAACAAGCATCATCATATCAACGCATAATTTCAACGCAAAGTACGAGCAATATCGTTAATAAAAACAAACAACTAATCCAACAAGAAATCTCAACTAAACTACTTAAGCAGATAAACATAAATTAACTACGAGAAAACCAGTAAAAGGATTATACTAAATTACGCTATTAAAGTTCAACATCAAAGTAAAATGAAATCTAAAGCTACACTATAAAAACAAATAAGCAAAGTTCAGAAACACTTATTATCTAGGAAATCAGCAGCCATCGAACGATCTTCAGCGATGAGAAACGGCCTTAGACGTGGAACAGCAAAGAAACTAAGAAATGACGAACTATTAAACATGAATTATGCATGAATCGAAAAGTGGCATGAACCGAGGGTTCTCTACATTATTCTGGACCTTTTCCCCTCGTCCTAGCACACTAAGAACGAAGAAACCACTGGGTTTATATAGATTTTCCCGAAATAACCACCAAAACTGGCTTAGCATCGATCGACGCGTGCCGAGCATCGACGTCGACGTGAGTCAGGCTGCTCGCATCGACCAGGCAGGGCGTCGATCGACACGGACCAGGATCGATGCCACTGCAAGTTGCATCGTCAGTTGCGTCGGTCGACGGAGCTAGGATCGACGCTACTGTAGCTATGCTCGACCTAGCGTCAATCGACGCGAGCAGTTCTCGGCGTCGATGCAGGTTCTGCATTGCGGCGCCTGCAGGACTTCGGCTCGTCGCTCGTCCCGTTTTCCTCGTTTTGAGCTGAAATACTAAAACTGAGCAAAATTAGCTTATTTCATATAAAATAAAGTAAAAACACATTAAACACCAAACGAAATGAAAAACATCAAAAGGAAGAAAAACGATAAAAAGATAAACCTAAACACCCTAAAAGCACACAACATACGATGCAAAAACACATGAAAATCACATACAAATATGTATAAATCAACTCCCCCACACTTAGCTTTTTGCTTGTCCTCAAGCAAAATCTAATCTAGACGTAGACAAGAGAAATCTAATTACCCGATGACCTAATCACTAATGCATTCAAATAATTCAAGAAGTTAATGCATTATATTGATTGAAAACTCGACTAAAAGGACGACACGATAACGTTGAGATAAGAGATTTAGACTAGCTTCCGAACACCTAAAAGTAACGAGTTGACCTCCATGTACGTCACCCATCCATGCCTCGACCAAAGTCTAACCCTGCTCAAACCACCAAATCGTCACCCGAGTCATCTATACACCTCTTTAACAAAAGAATCTAAGAAAAATAAAAATAAGAACTTATACAAGGTTTTCTCTTCTTGTACTTTTCTTTTCTTTTTTTTTCTTTTTCTTTTTCCTCTTTTTTTTATATGAGTACCTACAGAGATAAGGTACTAAACGAACATAATTTACATCAATGAACAGCGAGAGTTCATTGTTTCAGCCAAAAAAGTGGACTACCGGTACCAAGAATAACACCTGAAAAACCCAAGAGCTTCCCAAACCTACACCACAAACACGAGTTAGAAAGGACCACCGGTGGTTTTCCGGTGGAAACCTCTCCGATGCTTAAGTCAGTAAGCGTTTGAGGTGTTTTCCAGAAAATAAGAAGGAATGCTTCGAGAGAACAACATACCCCTCTCAGCCTTGGGGCTGAGATATTTATAGTTTCTCCTAATGGGGACCCCAGCCGGGATCTCAGGAGCACATGCCGCGAATCAAGGGCCGTTTTGGCAACCAATTCTGACAAGTGGTCCCACTTGTCTCCTTGCCGGGAATCTAAGAAACAGGTCTCCCCTGTCCCAGGCCATCCTTATTTCCTTCTCCTGTATTACCTTGGTATTAATACCAGACTTGCCTCTAGTCAGGTCTTCCTTGTTCCAGGTCTTTCTTAATCCGTATTATCTCGGCTCTCTAGGATTCCAGCAGAATTCAAGGAACCAGAACTGTCGTGATCCAGCTCTTCTTGCCTTTTGTGTCACTGCCGTTCAACAGGTCAACTCTTGTTATAATGAGGACGAGCTCTATTCCTCAGGGGACTTAATCAGGTCTTTTACCCAGACCATGCTAAACTTCAGTCCCCGGAACTTCAGCTTGGCATAATCTTCAAATTTTGTGATCTCTTCAAGATAACTGAGCCAGGAGGGATCCCGAGCGATAGCCACCTCTTCTTGACACTCTGTTTTATTCGGGAGGGTTAATTATATCTTTCATAGAGACAGAGCTATTCTAGCCCTCTCCTAAATTATCTAATTATTCTGAGTCAGAACTACCCCAAACCAGGTCTAGCATATATGTTGCCCTATCAACTCCTCCCCCGAAAAAGTTGGGGTTGATCGGTAATATCCCCAAGCTCTTTCGAAATAAATGAGGCCATTTTGTTTTTTATGACTTCTCGTACTGGGGAATCCCAAGATATCCGCCTGCCAAACAGCCCTAATTATTGGCATTAGTGGTGTCGGCCTAAATTCCCCAAACGGTTTCCATAACCACACGTCTTTCCAAGTACTGTACCTGATTGGTCAGCGGCACGTGTCCCATTCCAGGACGGTTAGCGTTCCAGCTCACTTCCTATGATACTGTTCCTCTGTCCGCATTAAATGTGAGGATCCCATCAAATCCCGCTTTTTCCTTGATTTTCGTTTTTCAAATTGATCCCCCTTCCTTTTGTCCCTCCAAATACCTTTTCTCCTTCATTTTTTATTTCTATTTCTCAAAAACCCTCTAAAGGCTTCCTCCCTTTTTCTCCTGCAATATTTTGGCGATTTCTGCTCCTCCAGTAATCTTCTTCTAATCTCTAAAGAAATTATTACCAGGTACCCTTTCTTTCTTCACGCACTCTTTAATTATGTCAATTTCTTCTTCCCGAACCAGCTCCGTCAGGGAGAGTTCGTCAGGGGCAACTCCGGTGAACTCCACCTCCACCGTGAACCTTTCCTCCTCCGATTCGTACGCGACGGCTCCGGGGAGGGGGCCACCGGCGATCCTACCTCCTCCTCCTCCCGACAACCTATCCTCAATAGTTAGCAATAGGACCCTCAAAGAAATCCGCGCAAAATTCCCTATCTCTGACATGTTCTCCTTCACTAATCCGGCACCCGACGAGGGGGCGTCATCACCTCCCACCGGTCATCTCATATTCTATGTAGACCAGTTCTACGCGGGATTAAGCCTGCCTGTCCATCCCTTCATCTAGGCTATCTCTAGGCTGTACCATAACCCAGTACAACAATTCCTACCCAACGCCTTTCGCGTTATGGCCGGATTTCATCTGGCCGCACAATATGCCCGAATTACCCCTACAGCTCAGCTTTTCTTCTCTTTATTCCAAGCAAAGAGTTCCTCTGGTTTTTTCTACTTATCTGGACGACCAGACGTCCATTTCTTATCAGGTCTTCCTACCTCTCATAAGGCCTGGAAAAAGAAGTTCTTCTTTGTTCAGTGCTCGGGGGATTGGGGCTTCCCTACTGAACCCATCAGCTTTCTGCATCCTGAAATGCGCTTACCTCGAGGGGATAAGTCATCAGATCTAAAGGAAAAAATTGCCCTCTTAAACCAGAACCCCCTAGACTTATCCAAGATGCTTACCATCAAGCTCTTGAACTTCTTCAATTCCCATCAAGGACACGGTCCTTTGCCACCCAAGATTGGTATTTT